>OX457082.1:340000-826337 GCA_949752815.1 Conops quadrifasciatus | reverse complement strand
ATAATAATAATAATAATAATAATAATAATAATAATAATAATAATAATAATAATAATAATAATAATAATAATAATAATAATAATAATAATAATAATAATAATAATAATAATAATAATAATAATAATAATAATAATAATAATAATAATAATAATAATAATAATAATAATAATAATAATAATAATAATAATAATAATAATAATAATAATAATAATAACATATTCATCTCGTTGGTCCACGCTAATCTCCGTCTTGGTACACCTGCAATAGTGGTCAATGCCTCTCGGGGCATCGAAGCACTTCTCGCAGGGTAGGGAGTCTGGTGTTGTGCTTCCCCGAGTGTCATTTGTGGTTCTGAAATATTGCTATTACTAGTTCCTGTATGTGCCACTGGCGACTCAACTCCTGGTGGAGCCAAGCCCTCGCCGGCAGTCGCGGCCCCTGCCGACACTTGAGTGTATATCCTCACTCGATTTCGATTTGTTTGACGTTGTGATGCCATTTTGATTTGTGTTTCGCCATGGGTACACCATGGGTTTGCATTTTATTACTACTGCCAGGAGTCACTAGTTTGTTGGTCCGCCCCGGGTATTTGATTTCCCCGGTACCTGTCATATCTAACGGGCATTCCCCGATCCGCCACCTGGGGAGGCGTCCGGTAGTGGAAACCAGCAAAACCACCCCGGACGAACGTACTTCCGCGTCACCCGTTGCGAAACAAATGTCGCAGGATACCGACAACGCCTGCACACAAGATTTGTGGAAGAATACCCTCAATTTGGACATGTCACTGAACAAAACATCGCAGACCGCCGATCAGCAATTATCCGAAGAGGACTGTTAGCAGCTCCGCTTATAGAAGTCGCAAGAGAAGAAATTGCTAATGAGTTAAATGTAGAGCTGCTAAGAGACAGCTTGAGTAATGGATCGCTGGTTGAACCTGAAAACACGGACGCAAGCTCGATGACTGAACAAGAGGGACATGAGGTTCTAGTCATCACTCAGGATCTATGTGAATTTTCGCAATACCTCCGAGATGAATTTTTGTCGGCGATAACCAAATTTACATCTATTCAACCAGCCCTTAGGCCTAACCTGCCCAAGCTGCGCCAATGCTACAAACTAAGAAGAGCCGTGGAATTAATGAATAATGCGGTACTACCGCGGTATCTCGGTGAAATAACTGAGTTTAAAATGTTAGACCTGTACTTGTACTGCAGTGCTTATGCTGTCATTAAGTTCGTGGGGGGGAAAATCTATGAAGGAGAAAGGGGATCGCTGCGTAAACCCAACAGTCGAGAACCAGTACACATTCAGAGACTGCGAAGGAAAGTGGACGCTCTTAGGAGACGCAGGTATATTGACTGCCTCTTTCAACAACCCGAGTCAGCGCACGCGCCGTAGAGCTATTAAAATTGCTCGGAAATATCAAATACACACAGCGCGTGGTGACAGTAATCAAACGTCCGCTGATGTGTTAGACTCTATAAAGCAAAAAATAAGAATGTATTCGAAAAGACTTCGCCGTTATACTAAATCTATTCGCAGGAGACAAGATAATGCGTTATTCGCAAATTCTCAAAAGAAATTCTATTCAAAACTGAGTGATGGTAGACTTACTCGTGGTATAGAACCAACAATCAGTGAGGAACGACTATTCCGGTATTGGAGCGGAATATGGACGATTAATAGCACTTGTAGTGATTCAGCAATTTTAAGGCAGGCCACGTCGGATATTAGACCCATGGTAGTAAGCGCCATAGACTCAGAAATCTTAGCAAAAGCTATAAAGAAGCTACAATGTTGGAAGGCTGCTGGTATTGATGGGATCCACAACTTTTGGATTAAAAAGCTCTCTGTATTACACGAACTTTTCCGTAGTGAAATTAATAATTTTATCAACAACCCCGATACAATCCCGAAATATCTCTGTGAGGGTGTAACTTACCTTATACCAAAGGGCGATGACGTTAGTGATCCTTCTAAATACAGACCAATCAATTGCTTAAGTAACATCTATAAGCTGATGACATCGTGCTTAGCGATTCTTATAAACCAGCACTGCAAAGCTAATAGCATAATTGCGGAACAGCAGAAGGGGTGTAAAAGTGGCTCATATGGTTGCAAAGAACAGTTAATAATCGACTCGGCTGTTACTGGTCAAGCATGTTGTAAGCAGCGCAATTTGCATATGGCTTTCGTTGACTATAAGAAAGCCTTTGATATGGTTCCGCATTGCTGGCTAATAAAGGTGTTAAATCTATACAAGATAGAACCGAAGATTATAAAATTATGTAAAACAGTTATGGGGAATTGGTGCACGAGATTAAGATTGGGAACGGTGATAACGAGAAAAATTGGTATTTTGAGAGGAATTTTTCAAGGTGATAGCCTCAGCCCACTGTGGTTTTGCCTGGCACTGAACCCACTATCTATTGTTTTGAATCAGTGTAAACATGGATATGAGATAAGACATGAGGCTGGAAGGTATCGTCTCACCCATCTTATGTATATGGATGACATCAAGCTGTATGCCAGCTCCAATAACAGCCTGCAACTAATGCTCGGAATAGTGGAAAAATTCTCCAATGATATAAGTATGCAATTCGGCATGGAAAAATGCAGAATAGTGAGCATTGTAAGAGGGAAACTGGCAAGGGGACGTGACTATTATACGGACAGTGGTGATGCGATCAAAAATATGCAGGAAGGGGAAGTCTATAAGTATTTAGGGCTTGAACAATTGAGGAAAATTAATCACACAGAGGTAAGGAGCAAGTTAAGGAATCTGATGTTAACCCGATTAGGAAAGCTAGTTAAATCATTCCTGCGCTCTAAAAACCTGATGATTGGCATTAACACCTATGTCCTGCCGATGATAACATATTCTGCGGGAATCGTTAAGTGGACCACAACGGATCTAGAAGAACTAGAGCGCAAAATTCGAACCGTGCTAACAAAACACCGATTTCACCATCCTCAATCTGCAGTGCAAAGAATGTTTCTCCCAAGGGCGAGAGGGGGAAGAGGATTAGTAAGCGCGCAAGTCATAGTAGAAAAACAAAGTGAGAAACTTTTTAAATACTTCTCTTACAAAGCAGAGGAATCTAGTCTTCACTGCGCAGTTTTAAACGCGGATGATGATTACACACCGATAAACATGAAGGCTAGAATCCGCCGAGAGGACGGTAGCGGCAGCCGACAAGATATGTATCAACTGTGGAAGGCTAAAGCGGTTCATGGTAGGCACCCGTGTGAATTGGAGGAACCGCACATTGATAAGCAAATGTCAAATGCTTCGCTGCAAAGAGGCGAATTGTTCCCAGAGACGAAAGGATTTATGATAGCTATACAGGACCAAGTAATTCCGACAAAGAATTATCTAAAATTCATTATTAGAGACGCAGCTATACTATCTGATAGCTGTCGTAGGTGTGGTTCCCAGAGTGAAACCATACAACATATACTAGCTGGATGCACGGTAGCGAGCAACCAGATCCTGATAGGCTGTGGAATCGGCAGTGCGGCTATGCCTCGTGTGCCGTATTATAAGTATTCCCCAACTTCTGTGATAGAAACGTCGGAATACGTAGTTTATTGGGATAGGGCGATTCTCACTGACAACAGAATTAGTGCAAATAGGCCGGATATGGTAATTCATGATAGGAAAAAGCGAAGAATCACTCTTCTGGACTTTGCCGTAGTAAACAATAGCAACATAATAAGCACTTACAACAATAAAATTCAAAAGTATCTTCCGCTGTGCATAGAGCTTAAGGAACTTTGGACATGCAATGAAGTCACTGTGTTACCTATAATTATATCTTCTACTGGGCTGCTGCCAACATTTACGATCAAGAACCTGGAGAAGTTAGGCTTACCTCGAAAAATCTTGAACGATATGCAGAAGGCGGTGCTGCTGGACAGCTGCCGAATTGTTGAGGGATTCTTAGCTATATCATAAACTTAATAGAATGCAGTGCTTGCTCTTGGAGCCGTACTTGTATTATAAACCTGACTTTCAGGCGAAAATGTTACCCACAAGAGACAAAAAGTGGAGATTGGGAAATAATAATAATAATAATAATAATAATAATAATAATAATAATAATAATAATAATAATAATAATAATAATAATAATAATAATAATAATAATAATAATAATAATAATAATAATAATAATAATAATAATAATAATAATAATAATAATAATAATAATAATAATAATAATAATAATAATAATAATAATAATAATAATAATAATAATAATAATAATAATAATAATAATAATAATAATAATAATAATAATAATAATAATAATAATAATAATAATAATAATAATAATAATAATAATAATAATAATAATAATAATAATAATAATAATAATAATAATAATAATAATAATAATAATAATAATAATAATAATAATAATAATTAGAAATAATAATAAGAATTAATAACAAGAATTAATAATAATAATAATTAGAAATAATAATAAGAATTAATAATAAGAATTAATAATAAGAATCAATAATAAGAATTAATAATAAGAATTAATAATAAGAATTAATAATAAGAATTAATAATAAGAATTAATAATAAGTATTAATAAGAATTAATAATAAGAATTAATAATAAGAATTAATAATAAGAATTAATAATAAGAATTAATAATAAGAATTAATAATAAGAATTAATAATAACAATTAATAATAAGAATTAATAACAAGAATTAATAATAAGAATTAATAATAAGAATTAATAATAAGAATTAATAATAAGAATTAATAATAAGAATTAATAATAAGAATTAATAATAAGAATTAGTAATAAGAATTAATAATAAGAATTAATAATAAGAATTAATAATAAGAATTAATAATAAGAATTAATAATAAGAATTAATAATAAGAATTAATAATAAGAATTAATAATAAGAATTAACAATAATAATTAATAAGAATTAATAATAAGAATTAAAAATAAAAATTAATAATAAGAATTAATAATAAGAATTAATAATAAGAATTCATAATAAGAATTAATAATAAGAATTAATAATAAGAATTAACAAGTAAGAGCGTTATCTTCGGCTTGGCCGAAGCTCATATACCCTACACCCGCATCTGCCGAAGTGATAAAAAGTGGGCGGGTGAAACCTATTTTTTTTTAATTTACACGGAGCACATTTTGATCTATTAACTCATCTACAACACCGCTTTTGCTACCAAACACCTCATTACAGGGTATAGTGTATAAGTGGGCGTGTCACGCCCATTTTTAAGGATATATTTTAGTCTAAGATAGTGGACTCGGAAATAAAATTTTAGCTGAAAATTCGGTCTACAAGCTGAGAAATTTAGCTAAAAGCACGGATGAGTGCATATGTTCTATTAAAAGTAGTTTTGGCACTGGTCCGATTTTCCCCATTTTCAATACCAAACAGCGTAGGATAACAAAGAATATTCCTGCCAAATTTCATGACGATACCTCTATTCGTTTTACTGTAATCGTGATTTCCACAGACGGACAGACAGACAGATGGACGGACATGGCTAAATCAAATCAGGAGGTGATTCTGAGTCAGAATATATATACTTTTCTATACCTGCCACGCCTCCCTTAATGCGTTACAAACGGAAGAACAAAGTGAATATACCCTCAACCCTTCGGGTGTAGGATATAATAATAAGAATTAATAATAAGAATTAATAATAAGAATTAATAATAAGAATTAATAATAAGAATTAAATATAAAAATTAATAATAAGAATTAATAATAAGAATTAATAATAAGAATTAATAATAAGAATAAATAATAATAAAAAATAATAATTTTTTTAACTTTTAACTTTTAAAGTATTTTAAGAAAACATATCCTTGAGACTGGTGTCGTTTCTATCTACTTGGCAACATCATCATAGGGGACTTCTACCTCCTTTGCACCTACATATATCTAATTGAACCAATTTCTTACCAGAACCTGAATTTTAATTATTTGCCCTAAAAAGAAAGAAGCCAGAATAATTTGCTTTCGAGCAGACTCAATACATGCACACATATGAATACATTTGCGCTTGGCATTAATATTGCTCTCTTCTGCTCTTTGGTTGCCTTTGATACATACTTCCCTCCCGTATCTATAAGTTCTCGCGCAAACTGACCGAGTTTAGAGCTGAGATGCGCATTCTGTATATTGTATGTTCTTCGCTACTGGCCACAATGTAGGAATCTTGTACGAATAGTATAAAACGAATAGTATAAGAATCAAGGTGACCAAATATAATTCTTGAAAGCCTTATTACAAGAGCATTTCTTCTACGACAGAAATTCTTCTACGAGAAGCCTAAAAGCTTCGATCCCCACAATTCTCCGGGATTAGACGGCATCCTCTTGGAAAAAATATCGGAGCGTCGAGTATTCGGTCTTTAGGTAATCGCGCCTCCCATTTCCCGAATTCGTCCGCCCATTCATTACTTGAAATTTTCGTTTGGCTAGGGACCCAGTAAATTCTTAGGCTTTTGTCTCTCGCTAAATGTCTCAACGCCTTCCTGCTTTCTAAAGGCTCACAGGGGTATTCTGAGATTCACTAACTATTGAATCATCTCGCAAATGCATTGCAAACAACAACAAAGAGACAATTTTTGTCTCATAGACTCCGTTTGCGTGCGTATCCGTCAGGAATCTGTTACAACTTACGGATAGCGACGGAACAGAAAATTTTTAAGTTTCATAGAATCCGTTCAAGAGCTGCGCAAAAACAGGGATACAGCTGTTCTCATAACTATAGGAATTTTTTTTCATATTTAAAGCTAAAATCCTTTGTAGTTATCTGCTTAAATAGAACACTAAAGTTATTTATAATGGGTTTGAGATATTTAACTCAAAACTAGCCTTTTACAGCGAAATTACTAAGATTTGTAAGCCGAAAATTTTTCACATAAAAAAATTACGTTTCTGGTTCATCCCTGATAATTCGCAGCTGTCATTCTTTCTCAAGACAGCGATTGTAATAGAATGAACGGATCGACGGATGAAAAAGTAGAAAATTATTTTCCTCCGTTTGATATGCCAAAACTAAACGGACAACCTCTTCGTTTTTCCTCTAAAGCTAAGAGGTCCAATGGACTCCAAGATTTGCTGAAACGAGAATATTGAATCCAAGGTAAAGATTGCAAGTATTGCTCCCTCTCTCTCCTTGAATACCGTTCAATGTCAGGCTTTGATATGAACTAGATTCTTAGAGACAAGGAAGTCTCTACTACTACTCTAATAGGCTTACGATTGAGTGAATAAAATGTAAGTGATTAGTTGATGCATCTAAATTAGAAGAGCAATTCCTAAATTGCACTAAATAATGCAATTCTTAAATTATGATTTAAAAAATTAAAGTAATTTCCAGAGTTTGCGGCAAATTTTCTTCCCACACATGGGAATCAAGAAAGATTGATTCTCTCCACCAAACTAAGTTTTTAAAGCCTTTTATTAGCCTTCTTCTAGTTTCGTTTATTTCGAAAATTTATATTAGACTATCGTGTAATCAACTTAAAACTATTACTTAAATTTATATACAACAGTGTTGAAATCTAGATAGTGAAGTATTTATTTAGATTCAAAAATAAATACCCTATCTCTGCATATATAAACACATATGTTTCTGTATTTATTTTAAATCAGATATAAACCATAAAAATGTGTTAAAACAATCTAACTTCAAATTCATTTTATGATAATCGCTTATTAAATAAGATTTGCAGCACCATCCTAATTCGATAATTGAAGCTGAATTATTAAAAACATTCCTTACAGTTTCTCTCCTTTTCCTTACTTACATTACAGAAATAAGCCTAAATATCAAGCTGATTGTTTTACAAAATTACCGTCTCGTTCATTGTCGTCATGAACAAAATGTCGAAAATTATTTATTTTGAATTCATTGCCAAATTATTTTGAATAAAAAATTTTATTTACACCTTGATATTCTACGTTGTGTATACAAGGAATTTTTTTTTTCCTTACGAACGTTTGCATTTACAAAAACGAACTATTGCCGAATTAGTGTTTGGCATCAGCTGAATAAATACAGGTGTCTTGGTAAAAGCTTGAATAAAGAGCTTTTGGATTTTTCTCTATCAAACTAAACATTTCTCATGTGGCTTTGCAAAAATTTAATAACATATCTTCTTACAATACTCTTCCTTAAACGTATTTTGCGATGCAATAATAATCTCTTAGGGATAAACGTTTAAATAGGTGTCCACTTTTAACTTAATTAGTTGTTTATAATTTAGTACAATCAAAGTTTTTTATCTTGCATATTAAAAAATTAAATGTAAACATCATTGTTGTTCTAAATGTCGTAATCATAATTCTTTTGATGCGCCAAATATATCCCGTATTTTCTGTGTAAATGTATGTGTATATATGTACATCTTTTACAAGTTTTTAACACGTTCTGTTTTTTTAATACAAAAATCTATAAATATATTTAAGTATTTATCTAATTCACAATATTCTTGATTTTAGTTCAGCTTCACGAATTGAAAATAACAGTTTTCACAATTAATAACTTTGAAGTAAGTGCATGGGACCACAAGGAAAATTTTTCCAGGCGCTTTTTCAAATTTTAATTTTTTGGGGGACGCAATATTTACTTTTTTTAGATTAAATCAAATATTTAGATTAAATCAAATTCAGATTTAATTCAAATAATCTGACCATATTACGCCATTATTGTAATTTTGTCCGCGCTTAAACGTATTTCAGCTTTTTTTAAAATATAAGATAGAAATATGCAAGATTAGGATTTCTCAATAGCTTTTACCGAATTGTTAGTTGTTATCTTCGCTGGTCTCGTCGTTAACTAAATTGTTAAAAAAGGGCCCCAGTCCCTTGACAGCCACACCTAAAATTTCAGAAAATCAATTGATGGACGCTGAAAACTCCTATTTATAATACCTTTTCCAGCTGACTGATCCTTGGAGTCTCGCCACTTAAGAAATGATTCCGGCGATATGACATCGTTATCGTAAAGCTCCCCAAAGAGTTCAGTGAGCAATTCTATAAAAAGGGGAATTAGAAAAAAGAAGCAGAGATTATAAATTGCTCTTACGTCTCGGATGTTCTAAGCTATGGACCAACAATTGCATTGCGTACAAACATTCCATCTCACATTCCGGATTTAGATCGATATATCGTTGAAGAACTGGTATGCAAACTTTTCGAAAACAGTCGTTATCCAACTTGTAGCTGTCATCTTTAAAATCATCTTTAAATTTAATGGCATAATTGGTAACAGCAGTAGTTAGGCTGCTAATAAATTTTTTGTCAGTGTCGCTAATATTTCCCTGTAAGTATTTATTTGTTAATTTCAGTACATTTTTAATATATGAGACTAAAGTTGGATTGAAAATTATTTAAGATTAGTAATTAGTTATCTACTAAAGAAGTACATACGTTTATATAGTCTATAATTGCGTTGTGGTCAGAGTCTTCAATCAGTAGGTGTTCTACTCGTTCCACTACCTTTAACACATGTTTATCTCTACTTTCCTTGAACACAATTTCTGGTAACGCAGACTCTGTTTCAATGTACTCAAAGTTCTAGTGAATAAAATCAGTTTTTAAAAGTATTATTGTAGAAATAATTATACTTACATTAATTTTAATAAAATTTTGTATGTCATCTTCTGCCATAAAATCTTTCCATTTCATATTGAACCTCTTCCAGATATTTTTTGTAAAACTCGGACCTATTTCTCGTGTACAGCAAACCAGAAAGCTTTTCAAGAATTTTTTACCAACTTTGCCCTCTTTTAATTTTTTTATCCATAAATCTTCTATGGTCAGAATATTTTTTTGAATTAATGGTGCTGTCAAAAAGATAAAAAATATTAATAAATTTATTTATTATAGAACTGAGTAACGAAGAAGAAAAATTAAATCACAATTACCCGTAAATTCAAAAACATACAACCATAAGTCAGGAACATCGTATATTAGATCGCTGGATATTTCACAAAAACGGATATAAGCTAATTGAAAATGTTCCAATGCGATAAACTTATTTTGAACCATATAGATAACAATGTTAGCAATATAGCGCCTATACAGTTGGCTGACTTCCGCCAAATGCAAATAGTCAGCAAGTATATAGTACAAAAATCCACAAAGCTGTTTATCTGACAATCGATTGATCATTGGAACTATCGCCCGAGTTACAACCTTTTCGTTTGCAACTGTTTCAGTCATTTCAATAATAACTGATTTCATAACTTGTAGGTCATCAGAACTCGGTTCGTCAAACACTGCTGGTGGAGGAGCCGTAGGAAATGGAGAAGCATTTGAAGAGTCTCCTCCGCGATTATGATATAACGTGTTTCCCGATGCGGACGGCATTGATGATATGCCGGTAGACTACAAAGGTTGACGTTAACATTCAATTATAAAAACTCGATTTGTTAAACATACTTTGCCTGGAATTCTCGGTGTATAATTTTTATGACTAGCAGACTTTTGTGTTGTTGAGGCATTCATTATAGCCCTGCCTCCTTGGTGACTTCTTGACGTAGAATTTTCTCGTGAACCACGAGAGGATCCCGTACGAGAATGGATTCCTAAAAGGCATGCAAAAAACAATCATTGAAATAAAAAGCTATTTCAGAGTTACGATTATTATACCTCGATCATTATTGTAACGATCTCTTTCAATAGAACCTTTATTGAAAGTACCTTTATTACGTAGCCCACCACGGTCTCTTTCTCGGTCCCGATCACTACTGCTTTTATTAGAATCTACAAGATTGGATAGTACTGCAAACGAATTCGGTGTGGTTGTCGGTGCAGATTGCTGCGTATTTCCCCAGATGAACTGTTGAACTCCGCCCATTTTTTTAGAACCCATGTCAAGATTATGATTCTGATAAAGTGGAATTAAGTTTGAATAGGCCGCTATTATAGACTTTTGAGCTACAAACCAATCCCTCCAATTTATTCGTATCAACCATTAACGAGCGTCCTCCTTTACCGGTTTGAACCTGCCAAGTATTGTCGTCGTTATTCGCCCCAAAACTGCTAGTACCGCTGCCACTGATATTACTACCGCCTCCCCCACTACCAACCGCAGCACTATTGCTTTGCTGTTGGCGACGTAAGCTGCCAGTATCACCTCTTTGGCTGTTGCTACCGCTATATCCGCTACCGGAGCGGGAATCATAACGACTATTACCACGATCATCCCTTTTCCCCGAATTTTGATTTCCACTGCCGGAACTACCGCTGGCACCTGACCCAGGTAGTATTCCGCTATAATTCAAATATTGTGCGGAGAGCTGTTCATTTTTAGCCTCCTTTTCTATTTGTTCCATGGTTTTAGGCGCTTCATTACGTGAAGATTGCCATTTGTTTTTTCGTAAATCGATAACATCTTGCAACATAAAACGTACTCGCGAGCTAACTTTAACATTATCTTTTTTAGACGCAATGTCCTGCATGCGCTCCATTACTCTATCCAACGAATAGCAACCTCGTTCTTTGGGTATTGGGGTTTGTTCAAACTTGGCACCAACGGTTGTCAATAACTTGCAAAGACATTCTAACATATCTTCATTTTTTGGTTCCAGCAATACTTCGACACAATAATTTATGATCTTGCCATTAAGTAACGATATCTTAAAAAGCTCGCCGATGAAACGTACGGTACCCCCTGAACGCCTCCGAATCTTACGTTCTTCCTCCTCTAGTTGAGCTTGCAATTCAATCTTTTCAGTGGAATCAGTACAGTTCTTAATTTTCTCCAGAATTGGTTGCAACTTTGCTTCCTTAGCCGCACATTTTAACACATTTTGGGTAAATTCGCGCTCAGTTTTATCCAGCAAGGCAGTACGGAAGTGTTCTAAATTAGACTTTGTGCCACTTTCCATACGTTTATCGCGAGCTTTTACCTCGTTAATTAGTCGGTGACATAACCTTGCATAAGACACGGAAAAATTAGGTTCATCTATCGCTTTTTCAAATACCAATACCATGACGTTTTCCATTTTATCTGGTGAATCGATTTTTAGTTTAATTATTTCTTCGACGAGTGTATCGAATTTTTCTGGAGTTAGCTTATTTAAAATGCCACGAACACTTCTCATTAAATCTTCCTTCTCGCGTTGACTTTGTAAGTTGGGATCCACATCAACATCCTTGGAGGTAATTAGTGCCCGAGGACGCCAAGCATTATCAGTTTCGTTCAGCTTCACATCCTGATTAAGTGATAAATTAACATACATCATACCTAAAAATAAACGTTATCTCAATCATGTTTTTATACCTGCGGGTCATTATTAGTTATACATCTACAGAATAAACGCGTAAGTATAATTGTTTGAGACAAGTGATCTTAAGAACCGATAAAACGATTTCAATGCCGTTTTTGGCATTGATTAAGTTTCCAAATTTTGTCCCACTGTGGGAGACAGACCTATTATATACAATTAAAATGTTTTTTTTTAATGTCAAAACTTGTTTTTCTATGCAGACCTGCAAAAAGCTACCGATGAAAGAAGCACGAATAAAAATTATCATAACTACCATTTTTTGTGATAATTTTTTGTAAAAAAAATTAGCCTTTGACAATGCCGCCTTGCTGACACAATATATATTGGCACAATGTATAAAGTTTTAAAAAATAGAAATTAGCTCTACAAAAGCTTGAATGGTTAGTTTGAAAGGTCGAATAAAGCATAGAAATAGGTAACGAACCAAATTCGTTGCAAATAATTTTTAATAATATTAAATTTAAAAATAATAAAATAGAACATAATTCATGAGCGAACCTGAGCCAACCTGTGTTGAACCGCGGGAGGGCCGGAAGAGTCTCGTGGAGCGACCGTGTTAACACGATCGGCTAAACCACCGATCATACACCCACCCAATAGGTAACAAAAGGGAGGACATACGCACGTACACAGTACATGTAAATGAACTGACCTTGTCTGACGACACATTTTGCTTTTACGGAGCACGTGCTTCTTATAATTTTCATTTTGTATATACTGAAAAGGAACTTAAGGAATGCATTTGGCACTGCAGAAAGTCTTAGCAGCCTTGATATTAACGGTAGAAACGAAGGTAGAAACAATTATACAGGTTTATTGCTTGGGATATTTCAGAAGTTAAAAATTTTCTTGAAGTGAAATCGAAAAAAAATAGACAGCGAACTGGTTGCCGGTATTAGGCAACTACTAGGCAACATTTTACTAGCTAGTTCCAGAACCTTCCACCCAAGTGTTAACTTGCATATAAATAGGTCACAAGGCGTCGCAACAGACACAGTTAGAATTTGGTTGTTGAACGAAATACATCGTGCCATCTAACAAGCAAACTGACCAGTTCTAAATAATAAGTGTAAATATGTAATAAATCTGTAAAATTAGACACAACTAAACTTTTGAGATTTATTGGATTATTTGCAATCCTGCGATCGGGCCTAGAGAGTCGGAAATGTCAAATTTAAAATTTACGTAACAATATATTTTTACAGGTAAAATTATCTCCTTGCAGACCTTGTCCCTAGAACGTGATAACACTTGAACTAATACATATTTTATTAAAATTGCTTAATATATTACTAAAGGATTTCCTTGGAATTTCTTGGCCCTGAGTAAAACATTTCTATGTGGAAAAGCAATCTGAATATAGCTAAATGTCTCGCCTGATCTATCTAGAGATTTTATGTCAGACTTTATAAAGGTCAAGTCTAAACTTTTAGCTTTTCGTTTAATTGATAACTCTAAATCAATTAAATTGTCAAATTTTTCATTATGATTTCTAAAAAATTCGTGAAAGCACATGCGATAAATATCAATATCTGACATACGATAGTATTAAAAGGTGTAAAAGCCGTTGAACTAATAAAAAATTTGAATATTTCTGATCATAAAATCAATTACGTTAAAGGTGAAGTCTATAAAAAACTTTTCATCAGTCTTCAAAATCTCTATTTTTCTTATAGGGATCCGGCGCCGAAGCACTCAATATAAAATTTTATCTCGGTTTAATGAAGAGTTTGCTTGCACTAAAATTTTATGTCGCTTTTTACCTTTGGTACTACCCCGAGAATTCACGCCTGACATTGATGCTTGCTTGCTTATGTGGCTACTTCCACCATCACCTCCGCTTCGATTGCTGCCAATGGAGCCAACCATTGACTGCACACGTTTACTAGTATTATTTCCACGAGCGAAGGATGGCATTAGGTTTGGTTGCGGTAATATTGCTACATACTTAACTTCGGGTTGTACCCGAGAGGCTTGAGCTTCGCGTAATTGTAGTAATTGCTCGCGATCGTACTGCTTCTTTCCTGTTGGATTTTGTGGTGACCATTGTCCTTCATTGTAATTTATAAGCAATATTGGGGGAACATTAACTCCAGGGGCTGATGTTGCTGAAGGATTTTTTGTAGAATGCGGTATCGCTTTTGCTGCTTTGATTCCACCGGCTGCAGGTGCATAAGTTGCCACTGTGTGATTTTTTGAGCTCGTAGATGTTGCTTCAGCTGGGCTATAAAGCTGTAGTGGAATATTTTCATTGTTTTTCTGAACAGGAAGTAGTTCAGTGTCTGTTTTAACATCAGATCGATCTGTCTCATCACGTGCAGTAGAGCCTGGAATTGGATCAGATGCGCGTACAATTTTGGCATTAAATATTTCATCATTCGATGCAGTTTTATTCTTGTCGGAACTGTTACAGTTGTTTTCCACAGTAATAAAACGACTTTTCGTAGCTTCTGTCTCTGTAATTTGGCCTCCATTTTTATCGTTGTTGCAGCCGTTGGAAGCTGATGTAACAGTTTGGATTATTATACTTGTTTGAGTTGTTGTCGGTGTTAAACTAGGCTCTTTTTCATTTATCTTCATATTTTTCACACACACTTCAATGTCGTCCACTACACTACTGATCTGTGTTACCTTAATTAGTTCTGCGTCTGCAATCGCTAAATCTGCAGCTAAATCGCAACTGTTGCTGCTAGAGGAATCCCTTTGCCGGTCAATATCTTCAATGTTGGAAGGAATTGAGCAGATATCGGTATCAGACTGGATATCGACAACAGTTTGGTTAATTACGCTTGCGAAACTGTTGTCCTTAGAAAGTTGTATTTTTGAAGCTGGATTTGTTACAATACTTGTTGTCGGATGTTGCTGTATTTTTGTTTCTAATTGGTTGTTGGATTGTATGCTTATATGTGGATTTTGAGATGTTTCATCCTGATTTTCTTGTGGCACTTGGGATACTGTTGGAAGTTGCTGAATATTAACAAAGTTTATGGAAGGTTCATCAGCTTTCTTGGATTGCTGCTTCTGTTGTTTACTTATATCCTCTGAAGATTTGGCTGAAATAAGATTTATAATATAAATAATTATAAATATAATTTGGCTGTATCATTTTATTTACTTATTTAAAATTATTTACAGTAATTACAAAAGTCTAGATGTATAATAATTAGAATCTGTCGGCATTCTCATCGTTTCTTGAAGATGAAAACTTCATTATAGTTTATGGTGATTTTAATGTGAACTTATTGACAGAAAAATAATCATTATAATAGATTATGTGACTTAGTATCTCTTTGTGGCCTTTCTTTAGTTAATAAAGCTACCCTCACTAGGTTTGGAAACAATGTCTGTCCCAGCCTTCTTGATTACTCTATTATTTCTGACCCTACTTTGTTGTTAAACTTTTCACAAACAACGTTTATTTTTGATCATGATTTATTATTTTGTTCCTTTGAATTAAAATTAGGTGTTATCGATAATCCTACAAAGTTATTTATCGTGATTTTGAAGGTATTGAACTTCCGTCTCTATTTATGGTTGCTTCTACCATAGATTTATCCCAGTTTTGAAATCTTCATATTATTGATGAACAAATTATGATTATTGTTGATATTGTAAATATATGGGTTAACCACATTGTTCTAAACAAAATCTTTTTGCCTCAAAATTTTGCTCCACGATTCACCCTACGAATCGTATTGGCATTACCATTCGTATTGAATTAAAACGTATTGGCATCGGATCGAGGAGATTATTTGACTTTAGGGGTTAAGATTAATAACTGTGATATTAGAGCAGACCTAAAAGTGGCCTATGCGAGTTCTTAGGGATTGAAAAATTCTAAATTCTTAATTAAATCTTTGAACACGCAATCGAATATTCAGCCTGGTTCTGCATTCCGATTCATACGGAATCGGATTTGATTTCGATCACTTTTTTCTCGAAGGTGTTCTGTATTCCGATTCCGATATTCGAATCCGATGTTTGCGTATTTGTCGGAATTGAGGTGTTCTGCATTTCGATTTATCGAAATTTTCTGTCGGAAGTAATCCGACCAAGTGTTTTGCACAGCTAAGCTGCGAACCTGCTAAAACCTACAAAACCGATATTCTTTTGCCTACTTGTGATTTAAAAAGTTAAGATGACGCAGAAAAGAGTAATTTGTAGGCAATAGTAGATGAAAGTGAAGTGCAGACTAAGGAAAAAGCCGATGAAATCGATGATAGCGGATGGATAACACAATTTTACCTAATTTGAAGCGCTAAAACAAGACATGCGTCGAAACAGTTTCATTGCACTGCAGTTGCCATGCATGTTCGCTCTCCTTTTCTATTCTACTCCGCTTGTTGGGTAAAAAATCGCTATACTTTTTATTTCGGAGATGGATTACTGGATTTATTACTTCATCCAATAATGGGGCCAAATTAATCGAAACTTAGATGAAACTACCAAAAAGTATTAGCTACTGTCACGCCATGGCGATAAAAAATGGAAATATTCAAAATTTATTAAAAAATATTTTGCGAAACGTAATATCTTTAAAGATGTTTCCAAAAAAATGTAAATATTATTGCAATTCAGTCTCTTAACTAATAAAAACCTTTAAATTTTGAAGCAAGCAAACGAATACAGCAAACCCTCCTACAACGCGACACTTCTACAACGCGTTTTCGCTACTACGCGATTCATAAATTGAGGCAATTTTTCTCACAACGCGATTTTTTTCCTACAACGCGATTAAAAAAATTTACTTTTTTAAAAAAAGTCACTTTTCTCGGAATGTTTAAAATTTGACAAATTTGACATTTAACATTTGGTGTTTTGTATAAATTTGTAAGTAAAAAATTAACTCCGTTTTTTAATGAAATGGATTGCATTAAAATTAATAAAACGAAACTTTAATAAGTTAATGTTCAAGATTTTATTAGAAATCCTTCAATAAAATTATAATAAATTAATAAAATAAAACAAAATAATTTACGTTTTTAAAAATTAAGAACTAAATAAAAATTCAAATTTATAGAAATTCAAATATAAAAAGGAATGTTGGTGCATATTATTTATGCAAATTCTTCGTCATCTCTGCTAAACGGATTATGCCGCGAATGTTTTGCTGGTGCTATATCCGAATCTGAACTATTGGAACAAGGGATAGGTTCGTAATTAAACGAACGATTTTATACTTGGAACCTAACCCCCTTTTTTCTATAGAGTTCATGTCTCTTACAACGCGATTTCCTACAACGCGACGTTTTCTAAGAACGTATCTCTCGCGTTGTAGGAGGGTTGACTGTATATGTATGTATGTATAATGCTCGATGAAAAAAATTTGAAGCCCGATGGAAACGCGAATTTAACTTCACGCTTTTGCTTGACGACTTGCTCGCTGAAAATATGTGGTTTTTGTCTTTGCGTATAAGATCCAACTGGTACAGGAATTAAAGCCACGAGATACTATGCGCCGTTCTTTCGCCGATTGGACTCTAGAGCAGTTGGAAACTAGCCCTTTGATTTATCGCAAAATTGTATTTGGCGACGAGGCTTATTTTTAACCTAAGGGGTTTGTAAATAAGCAAAATTGCCGCATGTGGAAGGAGACCAATCCACAAGAGACCCTACAGATTTCATTATATCCAGAAAAATGTAGCGTTTGGTGCTTTTAACATGCTGGTGGCATCACTGAACCTTATGCCTGGGCCACGAAAAAATTGCTCCTTCAGAGGCGTTTAGCCACTACGCGTTTTGCTATGAGCGTGAGTTTCGTGGCCCTCGCCACGAAAAAATACATTAGAGAGTCAATGAAAGGCGTTGCCGCACCATGATCAATAATTTTTTGTTTGAAAATATGGCCATTTTTCCGGCCGAGATGTGGTTATAATAGGACGGCGCTATGTGCCATACGGCGACGAACACTATCGACTTATTAAAATTTGGCGACAAGTTGATTTCGAGAAATTGATCTTTCAATTGGCCTCCTCGTTCGATTTGGCACCTTCAGATTATTTCCCGTGGGGCCACGTGAACTCATTGGTTTATGCTGATATAATAGCAACAATTCACGCCGTGAACAGTATTAACAGTACTCGTGTTATTTGTGAAATATCGCCAGCATTGCTAGAAGAAGTGGCATGTGCATACAAATTTGTGTTTTTTGTCTGTAAAAACCAAATATTCCCTCTTTAATATGCTTCTGAATTTAGGATCCCAGTTTTTGAGAAAATTATTGTCAAAGTTGAAATTTGAAAAAAAAATTCGAAAAAAATTTTTGGTCGCAATTTTATAAAAAAATTACGTGAATAGGTATAATTTTTTCTGATCCTGAAATTCTCTTATAATTTCTAAGAAAATGCTTCAAACCAAAACGATCCATGTCTTATAGTTCTTGGGAAAACTGAAAATTATGAAAAATACTTTTTTCCCAGAAAACATTTTTGACGCAGTGTTAAAACTGCAATTATGTGTTAAAAAGTGTTTTCTGAGGTGTGCTTAAAATTTACTAATTGCACTATTTCTTTACTAATTGCACTATTTCTTTACTAATTGCACTATAAAACTAATTTAAATCCAATATAATAAATAAAAGGAATAAAGAGGTTAGTTTAAACTTAATTTAATCTTTTAGATTTTTTTACATATTGTCTGTGAATTTTTTTAATAAAAAATTTGTATTTCTTTTTTTAGAAAAGACTTTAAATTTTATATTTGATTTGATTTAGGAATTTTTGAAAAATGTATCTACACTCAGAGGAAAAACAACGTAAAATCAATTAAAAACACTTTATTTGAAATATAAATCAGAATGATTTTCAGGCAACAGAGAATTATTCAATTCAAAATGGAATTTATATTTAAAATATATTTTAAGGGAAAGTAATATTAAAATATAGTAGTAATATTAAAATATATCAACTTTGAACGGAATAATTTTCAACTAATTAATTAAAATGCGGAAACTTTGACTTAAACAGAAATAAACTTTAATTCAATCATCAAATAATTGAATCTAATATTATTCAAGTTCAAATTGAAGGTATTTCAATATCGATTCAAATACATTAAACTTTAAATCAAATCTTTAGCGTACTAGTTCTTCCTGAGTACAGAATGCTAGCAAAATCCTCTTTAAAGGAAACAATTTCATAGTTTCCCTGTTGGTAAAATTTTATTGTATTTGTATATATTATGTAATTTGTTACAAAGTATGTATCTAACAAGAGCGTTAACTTCGGCCTGGCCGAAGCTTATATACCCTACACCCGTATCTGTCGAAGTGACGATAAAAAGTAGGCGGGTGACGCCCACTTTCATTTAATTTACAGATAGGAAATTTTGATACATTAACTTATTTACAGCACCGCTTTTCCCAACAAACACCTCATTATATGGTATGGTATACCAGTGGGCGTGTCACGCCCACTTTCTGTGAGATAACTTTTTATTTTATTATTATTTTTTAGAATATTTTTGAGAGAATATTCGTGCCAAATCTCAAGACTCCAAATCTCAAATCTCCATTCGTTTTTCTCTAATCGGGATTTTCGTCACCAGTGGGCGGACCACGCCCATTTTTGGGAGTGTATTTAAGTTTCAGACCATGGATTCAGGAATGAAATTTTAGCTTTAAACTCGCTCTACAAGCTGAGAAATTGAGCTAAAAGCATGGGAAAATTCATACTTTCTATAAAAAGTAGGCGTGGCGCTGGACCGATTTTCTCCATTTTCAATACCAAACAGCCTACGCTGACAAAGAATATTTGTACCAAATTTTATGGCGTTAGCTCTATTCGTTCTCCCGTAATCGTGATTTCTACAGACAGACAGACAGACAGACAGACAGACAGACAGACAGACAGACAGACAGACAGACGGACGGACATGGCTAAATCGAATCAGGAGGTGATTCTGAGCCAGAATATATATACTTTTCTATACCTGCCACGCCTCCTTTAATGCGTTACAAATGGAAGAACAAAGTGAATATACCCTCATCCCTTCGGGTGTAGGGTATAAAAATATTTACAAACTCTTTTTGGTTATAAAAACTTATCCCTTACACAGGTGTTACGTTATCCATTTGATATAAATGTAAGAGAGAGCTTTTTAAATAACTGATATTTTTAATTAAAGTATTATTAACATTACTCCCAACTTCATATGACTGAAAATGTGTGGAAAAGGCTTTCATTTGTATTGGACTGTAAACAACAAACACATCGTTATCTGCGCACAGAAAAATTTCCATTTTATATAACTCAAATAACGACGGAGTCCAAAAAGCTATATAACAATTATTTTTATAGAGTACTCCTTTATACATATTCTACCAAATTGGTTATATGCCACCCATGTTGTAATGTACTGTAGAAAATACTGGTATAGGATCACGCGTCAGATCGACTCCGGCAAAAATTAGCGCTGTCTGTGAAATACCAGGCAAACGCTCAGCCAGTTGTTTCGGAGGTAAACGCAAAAGCACAGGATTTTTGTGAGTACCACACCACCCTCGCCACGGCAACCCTCCACGATGAAGCAGCTTGCGCAATATACTCCCGTCGGGTGAAACTGCACAGATTCCATGTGCTGGCAAGTCAGCCCATTGCGACTAACCATCTGCCATCTTGTAGACATCGAGCGAGGACACCGCGGCACTCGTCGTCTTCAAAGATCAAGTCCAGAGCAAAGTACCCTATGAAATAGTTACAATCGCAGTTACTGCCTATAAAGGGTATGTAGCAGGCAGTTACCAGTTCTAGAATGAAGTTATTATTATAACTAAGTTCTAAGTGCTTCAGACTCAAGTTCACCTGTCAGCCACAGTACAAAATCTACATATATGCTTGCCCTCTTTTGCCAAACTGTAAGCTCTGGCCTCCAAACAATCGTTGGTAGATTTTACCTTCAGGCGTGCGAGAGAATGGCATGCCGTAGTTGTTTAACTCAATCACGGCTTTAGGCGCTTCCCGGGTCATATAATTAATAGCATCCTAACCTAACCTATTGGAACCCTTGATGCCTAATTATTTCCGTCTGTTATGTGTTTATGTGCAAGGTACGACTTGATAAGATTATACCAAAACGAAACTGAAGAATAATTTTTTATTAGAACAAAAAATGACTGATCTTACTAATCTTGATATCTGATCGATTTCAGATTTTACTTAACTTTTCACCGTTTTGCAAAGGTTACCGGTTCTAATTGATTAGCGTCGCAAAAAGCATTCATATACTCCATTGCTTATAAGAATTTTTTACAACACATTTATTCACTTTGACGACAAAGACCGAACTGACTTTTATGTACGTACTTCACTTCACTTCACACTTCAATTCAAGTTTTACAATTTTAATTTAAATACATAACACATTAAATTCCAGAATAAAAGCGTCGGGCTTCAAATTAAAGTGAACTGAATTTGAAATATGCAACTAAAAACTATATTGAAAGTATAGTTTAATATATATTATAGTATAGTATAGTATAGTATAGTATAGTATAGTATAGTATAGTATAGTATAGTATAGTATAGTATAGTATAGTATAGTATAGTATAGTATAGTATAGTATAGTATAGTATAGTATAGTATAGTATAGTATAGTATAGTATAGTATAGTATAGTATAGTATAGTATATTATACATATATATTATAGTATAATAGTAGTAATATTATATTTTATTTTAAAGTTGCAGCATTTTTTTTTAATAAACAAAGTATTTCATATTCGATTTTTAATATTTCTACTTAATTTTAAAGTATTTCTTGTAAACTAGCCACTTGAAATAAAAAAAAATTATTTCGATTTTACGCTGTTGTTTTTTCTGAGTGTATGTTATAGTAAGTGTAGGGTTTAATTAACTTTAAAATTGTTCACACTTGTTAGTTTTGTCATTTAATTTTTGTATTCAACAATACAAAAATTAAGTTTTCAAAAACTAATAAAATTTTCATTCATATTTCAAATTCATTTTCAATTCGATGTATCGCAAGAACATTACTTTTAAATAAAATATAATTAAAAGAATTAAATAAATTGTTCATCGTTCGGACCCTCGAATACCTACAACTGGCGATCCTGCCAGGAGGCAAAAAAGAGTGAACCACAACAAAAAAAAAAAATCGATGCTACATGGAAATCTAAAAATTGGTACGGACGTCGTCTGAGAACATCAAATTGATCAATTGGTTGGGTAGCAAGCTAAGTCAATTATAGCCAGTGAGCCGTAACCATTTTAATTATTTGACGATAAATGTCACTGTCTTACTGCTACCGTCGTTGTTTATGTCGTCGCTATTCAAATCGTCACTACTGAATCAAACATCGAAGTTCATTTCGATAATAATAATCATCATCATCGTAATCATCATTAAGCCAGAAACCGCAAAACAATTTAAACAACTCTAAGAAGACAACTCTATAAAGCTCCAGTTTCAACTCCAGCAAGTACCAGGAACGTCAACAGGACAACAACACCTAGAACATCAATCTCTAAAGACACTCCTCATCAATCAAAAGATCACCAGAAAAAGTTAATTAAACCCTACAGTAAGTAATATGGTTGAATAAGTATTCGTATATCGGAAGGAACATACGTAAACTTCAAAAATTGCCAAGGAACATACTTGTCCATCCTTCATTAAGAAAAGGGACGGATCTTGGACAAACAATATAAAAGATTCGCTGGAAGAACTCATGAATGAGCACTTCCCGGACAGCCTAGAGGAATCTATCACCACTGCACATCATAGACAGGTCCCTCATACAGGCATACCTGTGCAGGTGATAGACTCGGTTATTACTAATGATAGAATACTCTGGGCCCTGAAAAGTTTTGAAGCTTACAAATCACCAGGTCCGTATGGAATCATCCCAATCATGCTATGGAATCTCAGAGACACTGCGATTCCGTGGCTAAACATGCTATTCAAATCCAGTATGGCTCTCAGCTATGTGCCCAGGACTTGGAGACTGGCGAGAGTAGTTTTTATACCAAAGGTGGGCAGAAGGGGACATTCCACAGCTAAGGATTTTCGCCCTATTAGCTTGTCCTCCTTTGTTTTAAGACACTGGAAAGAATAATAGATATCCACCTCCGCCAAAACTTTATTGAAGGGAGAATTTCTGTGTCGCAGCATGCATACCTAAAAGGGAGGTCCGTAGAAACGGCTCTCCACGAGGTGGTTTCGCAGATAGAGCGATCACTACAGTATAAACAGTTTACGATGGGAGCTTTCCCGGATATCGAGAGGGCTTTCAATATAGTTCAATCAGACGCGATTGTCACCTCTCTGCTCCGTATGGGAGCGGACCCCAAAATCATAGCGTGGATTGAAACCATGCTGGGGACCAGGTGCATCCAAGCTAGTCTAGGTAATGTCCACATCCGTCGATCAGTTAGGAGAGGAACTCCACAAGGCGGTGTGCTATCCCCACTTCTTTGGGTGGTAGTAATTACCGAGCTTCTTAAGACTCTCAACCTTAAAGGAATTAAGGTCGTAGCTTATGCGGATGATGTGGTGATACTGGTATCAGGACTATTCCTTGCCGTCATCAGTGAGATAATGGAAAGGGCTTTGAAGATACTAAGCAACTGGGCATGCCACTGTGGTCTGTCAGTTAACCCTGATAAAACAGAGCTCGTGCTGTTCACTACAAAAACGAAAATCCCTCCGTTCAATATGCCAAAATTAAACGGAAAACCTCTTCGTCTTTCCTCCAAAGCCAAGTACTTGGGTATCATTCTTGACTCCAAGCTTAACTGGAAAGAAGATATTGATTTCAGGGTGAAAAAGGCAAGTATTGCTCTTTACACCTGCAACAAGACGTTCGGCAAACGATGGGGCCCACGACCGGATATTATAGTGCGATTGTATAAATTGGTTGTATGGCCTATTTTAAGCTATGGCGCCATAGTGTGGTGGCCGGCCCTGGCTAAGCAATATAACGTCGCAAAACTAAGCAGAATACAAAGAACGGCATGCATAGGCGCAACAGGAACAATGGGCTCAACTGCGTCTGCCGCACTCAATGTTATACTGCATATCCTACCTATCGATCTTCAGATAAAAGCAGAAGCATCGTGTGCCGCTCTAAGACTTCGAGAGGCTGGTGTTTGGAAAAACAGACCGTATGGGCATGGCTCTATACTAAATCTGCAACCAGAGAATCTGGTAGCCTTTAGAACTGACTACATAAATCCGGTATTTAATACGGATCGCCGCTTCAGAACCATCTTCCCAGCGCGAGAGGATTGGAGAGCTGGTCATGATCCCGGAGGTAACAACACTAGCATTTTCACGGACGACTCTAGGATGAGTGTAGGAGTGGGAGCAGGGATCTTTTCTGCACATCTAAAGCTATCTAGATCTTACAGACTTCCAAATTTCACAACAATCTTCCAGGCGGAGATATTTGCTATTTTGGAGGCCTGCAGGTTTTTGAAAAACAACAACAACCTAGGATCGAGAAGGGTTGCTATACTCTCTGATAGCCAAGCCGCGATTAAGGCCATTTGTTTAATGGTGATTACCTCAACCCTAGTACGGGATTGTGTACAAGAACTTAATGACCTCGGCAGCAGATTGGCCTTATCCCTGATTTGGGTTCCCGGCCACTCGTCGGTTACTGGGAACGAGATGGCTGATCAGCTGGCAAGGAGCGGCTCCCATATGGACGCGGACGCTGCAGAACATTTGCATATCGCAATAGGGGGTGTAAAGCAGCAAATAAAAAACCATTTTCTACAGCTGGCCAATATTAAATGGGGTGTGACACAAGGCTGTGTCATATCAAGAAAAATATGGCCAGAGTACAATTACAGGAGAACAATCGAACTTCTGAGAATGCCTAGACAGGATATTAGAAGGATTGTCTTCACAACTACTGGACACTGGCCCATTGGGACACACGCCAGCAGGCTCGGCATGCCGTGTAATAAGGCCTGCCGCAGCTGTCGCGACTCTGATGGTAGGGAGTCTGTTGAACATCTCCTATGTCAGTGCCCAGCTTTGGCGCGGATTAGGCACGCAGCGGTGGGATACATGTTTCCGGAGGGCCTGGACTGGTACTCCGAAGTCAGTCTTCCCTCAGTTGCGTATTGTCAGGGATTCAAGGTGGCTATAGCTCTGACTTGCCACCTCGCAATACTATGGGGTAGTGGCATCAAAAAGGCGCTACACGTGCTAATTGTGCTTCAGGGCGCGTAGGCAGGAAGCTACCACTATAACTAAATAACTAACTAACATTCGTATATCGTATATCGATGTGCTTCAGCTGCAGTCTTCTTTTGGATACAATAGTGCAAATAAAGTTGCTGCAGAAAAGGTTTTGTTGGTTCGAAATTCGACATGCTCAGGGCAAAGAGAAAAATGTTGTTTACACTTAGAAGGCTCAACGCATACTTGCAGCCACAAGGCGTATTAAAGCGTATGCCCAATCAAGGCTGCAACAACAACAACAAAAAGACTCTCTCAGAGCGCGCTCATTAAGCAGAGAATTTTATTTCTTCCATATTTACAAGTAATATATTATTAAAATATAAAAAAATTAAAGATGTGTTCGAAATTATGTAATTATGTTGATACTGATGGGTTTCGAAAAACTGAAAGTTTCAAAAATCGGTTTAAAGTCTATTTTTAATGCGTTCTTGAATTGTGTTATTATTAAAAAAGTCAATTTTATAGTTAATTTTACTATTTAATCACTAATTTTTTAGAATTTTTATTATAAACTAGAAGTACCCAGCCCCGCGTTGCTGTGGCTCATTCTGGTTAAATGGTTAGAAAGCTTGTGTTGCTTTCGACCACAAATGAAATATTCTTCATACAAAAGTTGCAACCCCTTTTCACCCCTTCAGGTGTTGGATTTTGAAAAATGCCGAAATATGTATTTGACTAATTATACCAAAGAGCATTAAGACCAAGTTTCAAGCAAATCTGACCACAAATAAAATATTCCTCATACAAACTTTGCAACACCTTTTCACCACCTTACGGGTTGAATTTCGAAATATAAGTTCTTAGTGCTTGTATAAATCATAAAGGAAACGTCTGTGCAAAATTTCAGCTTTCTAGGTCCAAGCGTTTAGCCTGGGCGTTGATGAGTCAGTCAGGACTTTCATTTTTATATATAGAGATTACCGGTTATTATGCATAGTCCCTGCTCGGTTTGGTAAATGTGATAAATTCTTGCAAAAAGGCTTTACATTACCGAGAGGATCCTGCTGGTTGAAGGTTATGATCTATGCCGCGGCCGAAGGCCGCCAATACGCGCAAAAACCTCTATGCAAAAAACTTTACGTTACCAAGAGAGTTCTGAGATTGAAGGTTATGATCTCTACCGCGGCCGAAGGCCGCCAATACGCAAAAAACCTTTATGCAAAAAACTTTACATTACCGAGAGTATCCTGCTGGTTGAAGGTTATGATCTATGCCGCGGCCGAAGGCCGCCAATACGTGGAAAAACCTTTATGCAAAAAACTTTACATTACCGAGAGGATCCTGCTGGTTAAAGGTTATGATCTATGCCGCGGCTGAAGGCCGCCAATACGCGGAAAAACCTTTATGCAAAAAACTTTACATTACCAAGAGAATTCTGCTAGTTGAAGGTTATGATCTCGGCCACGGCCGAAGGCCGCCAATACGCGCAAAAACCTCTATGCAAAAAACTTTACGTTACCAAGAGAGTTCTGAGATTGAAGGTTATGATCTCTGCCGCGGCCGAAGGCCGCCAATACGCCCAAAAACCTCTATGCAAAAAACTTTACGTTACCAAGAGAGTTCTGAGATTGAAGGCTATGATCTCTGCCGCGGCCGAAGGCCGCCAATACGCGGAAAAACCTTTATGCAAAAAACTTTACATAACCAAGAGAATTCTGCTGGTTGAAGGTTATGATCTCTGCCGCGGCTGAAGGCCGCCAATACGCGGAAAAACCTCTATGCAAGAAACTTTACGTTACCGAGAGGATTCTGCGCGTTGAAGGCTATGATCTCGGCCGCGGCCTAACCTTAATGCAAAAAACTTTACCGAGAGGATTCTGCTTGTTGAGTGTTTCAATCCCTGCCGGAGCCAAAGGCCGCTACATATGTATATCCGTACATTAGAGAGCTGCATAAGTCGTTTTGAAAACAACTAGGCACTAAATGACAATCACACTTACCAGGTTTATCAAAAGAAAATGAGTCGGCAACCCGACCCAATCAAAACACCAATACTAGTATAATAGGAATAGTAAAAGAAAAAGAGTGTAGCTGCGTTTTTAAATTGGAACACAAATGAATAATGTTACAACAAAGTAAGTTTGTTGTTACATGAAGTAAGTTTTACATCATGGACTCGGGAATGAAATTTTAGCTTTAAACTCTCTCTACAAGATGAGAAATTGAGCTAAAGGCAAGGGAAAATTCATATTTTCTATAAAAAGTAGGCGTGGCACTGGACCGATTTTCTCCATTTTCAATACCAAACAGCCTATGGTGACAAAGAATATTCGTACCAAATTTTATGGCGTTAGCTCTGTAACGATCATAAATCGTTACAAATTATTTCTTAATTATTAACGGCTTCAAACTCATAGAGTATCATAGCCTAGTGGCTAGAGTAGCCGACTCACGACCACAAAAACCCAGGTTCGAACCTCGGTACGAACAACATTAAAAAAACATTACAATTTATTTTTTTATGTAAATAAAATCATTCCGTCGCCAAATAAACCCCAAATTAGCACACAAACAACGAACATACACATCCACACATGATAGAGAGACAATTACAAACAGACGCACTTTTCCCTTTTTGCTTTCATTTTTGCATGAATGCATATAATTCCTGACCGGTTTAGCAGACTTAATACTCTTAAGACACGTTTTTGCGCTCATCCAACAACCTGAGCTCAAGACAAAAACTGTTGTCTACTAGTGGCGTGGGTTTATAGCCTACCACAAGTAAACGCAGACTTTATTTGACACAAGTTCAAAACCCGTCTCCTCTTACGGACCAGCGCTGCTGGGGAGTTTTGTGGTCTTGCGACCTACTCTCATTTTTTTTGCCTACGGACCAGCACTGCTGGAAAGTTTTGTGGTTTTGCGACTTACTCTCATTTTTTTTGCCTACGGACCAGCACTGCTGGAAAGTTTTGGGGTCTTGCGACCTATTCTCATTTTTTTTTTTTGTATGTAAGAAAAACCGTGAGTTAAGGAGCTCACAAAAATTTGTAAGCAACCTTCAGTTGCCAGGCACTCTGCCTGTCGAGAAAAACTCCTGTATTCCCGTATTTGTAAGCGACCGTCAGTCATCGGGCATTCTGCCTGTCTCAAAAACCAGTAACCTGTATTATATTTTTCCCTCAATTTGTAAACGACACTCGGTCGTCAGGCACTCTGCCTGTCTCGTAAAATATAAGTAGAATAAGCGAAAAACCTTCTACCCCGTCCGAGCTGAGCTACCAAGTAGCCAGTGAATTGATTGACGACATAATCAATCGTGCGAAATTCGGCAACGGTGGTGAACTTCCCGGAGGGTTACGAGATCCCTCCATAATGGACACTGGGGCCGCTGAGGATACCCTGGCTGGAAAGAAAAACTCGTTACAGCTCTATTCGTTCTCCCTTAATCGTGATTTCTACAGACAGACAGACAGACGGACGGACGGACGGACGGACATGGCTAAATCGACTCAGGAGGTGATTCTGAGTTAGAATATATAGACTTTTCTATGCCTGCCACGCCTCCTTTAATGCGTTACAAACGGAAGCACAAAGTGAATATAGCCTCATCCCTTCGGGTGTAGGGTATAATTAACAATTTCTAATTGGGAACAAATAATTTCAAATTAGGAATAAATAAAAAGAAGTATTAGTAAGTAGTAAGAAGTAATCATTTACAAATAGTAAATTTTGATCTATTAACTCAATTCCAACAACGCTTTTCTCAACAAACTCTTTACTATATAGTACGGTACTCTTTACTATATAGTACGACAACTCTTACTAACACGATAAACGCGGCACTAAAATTTCAGCTTCGGATACTTACTAGAAACTGAGAAATTCAGCTCTCAAATTGGATGCATTAATGTTAACCTAAAAAGTAGGCGTGGCAGTAAGCCCATTTTTTATATTTTCGATATCAGAGAGCTCTAAATAGAAGATAATATTCCTACTGAATTTCATGATAATGCTTCCACTCGTTTTCCTGTAATCGTGGTTTCTGTCACCAGCGAGCGGACCACGCCAATTTTTGGAAGTATATTTATGTCTGAGACGGTGGACTGAGGAATAAAATTTTAGCTTTAAATTCGCTCTACAAGCTGAGAAATTGAGCTATAAGCATAGGAAAACTCACAGTTGCTTTAAAATGTGGGCGTGTCACTAATCCGATTTTCTTCATTTTTAATACAAAATTCTTTGCCTATGATGACAAAGAATATTCGTGCCAAATTTTATGAAGATAGCTTTATTCGTTATCCAGTAATTAATATTTCCACGAACAGACAGACAGACAGAAGGTGATTCTGAGCCAGAATGTACATACAGTCCGAACCACTTGGATAGCCTTAGAGAAAGTTTAAATACAAATTTTATAAATTTTGTTCACTGTGCAGCAACTTCAACGCAATGAGTATTGCATGTGGTAGTGTACACTTCGTAGTTAAGATGAGATAAAACATTGCAGTTTGTATTTGAAAGTTAACGGTATTTTCTGTTGATTTTTCAGGTGCATGGGCAGACTCTTGTCTTTTTCTTGTAACATTAGAATAGCCTCATTGCATTTAACATGTCTAAAATGAAACAGAATCTGAATTTTGTTAAAAGAAATGCTTTATTTTTGCACTTTATAATTTTCTAGTATTTGGTACACCAGAGGCGTAGCGAGTGGGGAGCAAGGGGATCTATCATGTACCGGGCGTCACTCGCAGAAGGGCACCAAATGATCTCCAAGACAAACAAGTTACAAAGGCAACCCGAAGGTATAAAAAAGGGTCTGCACTGAACCAAAAAACAAGCTGTTTTGTGGTTAATTCAAGCATACACACAATATTTAGCATCAATATGATAAATGCTTGTTTTGAACATTATACGAGTATGTTTAATATTGTTAGAATGAATTTAGTGAAATTAACAGCATTCTCTTTTGTATGAACATTTTCCGCTTATATATAGCAACCTTTTGATGAATGTTTTGACTGTATGTACACACATTCATTGAAACTAATGTTTTCTCCATAAAAAAGTCATTAAGAGGGCATGGAAAACATGAAAAAAAAAACCAATAATTATTATGTTTGATTCATTCGTGGTACATTTGACTCTGTGTACAACATTTAGAATCACCTCCAGAGTCGATTTAGTCTTGTCCGTCCTTCTGTTTGTCTGTGAAAATCACGTTTACGGGAGAACGAATAGAATCATCGTAATGAAATTTGGCAGGAATACTCTGTCATAATATACTGTTTGGAATTTGAAATGGGGATAATCGGACCAGAGCAACGTCTACTTTTTATAGGCAATATGAACTTTCTCGTTTTTGTAGCTTATTTTCTCAGCTTCACTCCACAATTTCTAAGAAATTTACCTTTTTTAAGGTAGAACTTTTTTCCCGAGTCCATCGTCTTATTCCAGGAGACCGTGTAGCAGTATTGTCATCAAATTCGGCACTTAGACCATGTCACGGCCTGAGAAAAAATTAGCTGTTTTTACTTATTCTAGATCATTGTAAATTTTTTCATTGACACCTGCTTTTTTCATTGAAGCCTAACCTGAGCCTGTGTCCCTATTTTACCCGAAAACCAATATAGCACCTAAATTCTGTATATTACTATATGTGTTTCTGGAGGGGACGCCAATAAAGTGTCGTGCCCTAGGCGCCAGTTATGTTCGCTACGCCTCTGTGGTACACCCTCCCTTATTTGAAATAACTGTGAAAATGCGATCCTGTAAGAAGTCGTACAGAGACTTCAAATAATTTAAAGAAGCATCGGACCAAGCTGCTTTGATGGCTTCAAATAATTCGTCTTTGTTTGAGTACTGCTTCCCGCCTTCATAAATTTTGCGAGTGAGCCATCCCCAAACATTTTTAATTATGTTTAGATCTGGAGAGTACGGCGGCCAGAACAAAATGTCTATGTCTTCGCTTATTAACCATTCTTTAACTATGCGAGTCGTATGAATTGGCGCATTATCCTGTTAAAAAACTAGTTGCAAAGGTCCAAAAATATCCTTGAATTTAGGTAAATTTGTTTGCAGTATTCCCTTGTATTGATTTGCAGTCATTCGATGCTCAACAACAACTAAATCAATGGTACCGTAGTAGGATATTGCACGCCATACCGTGACGCCTCCCTCTCTGCTATGATGACGATTCAAAAAAAGCTTTTCCTTTCGCAAATCGTGGGAATAAAAGTTGTACCCATAAATGCTGAATTTTTTTTCATCTGAAAAAGTTACTTTTCTCTAATCGTTTGGGTAGACACTTTCTTGTACAACCCATGACATGTCGTCTCTTGCAAAATTTAATCTTTGTTGCTTGCAGACAGACGTTGAGATGTTTAGTATGTGTAAGACGTTGTAGATGTTTAGTATTTTTAATTATACGGTGCACGGTCATACGGCTAGCATTTACTCCGGCTTCAGCTCTAATTTTGTCCAAAGACTGTGTCGAATTTGAGGCCAGCCTGACTATTTTTCGTCTTTCCAATGGTGTGAGAACCTTAGAGGTACGCCTCTTATAGTTTTTTTCGTACGCAGTAGGATTTTGTAAATAGTTATTGACTACCTTTCGACTTCGATTCATTTTTTTTGCAATAGCACGATTTGAAAAACCTTGCCATGATAAACGTCTATTATCGCAATTTCGGTGGCGCTTAGTGACGATTTTCCACCCATTTTAAAAATAAAACACAAAACTATATCCAACTGCACTCTGCCAATACTTTTTATCATTCACGATCACAGAGTTTGACTATTACAATGCTAAATTACTAACTGAGGCTATTCTAATGTTACAAGAAAGAGACAAAAATATTCCCAGGCACATGAAAATTCAACAGAAAATACCATTAACTTTCAAATACAAACTGCAATTTTTTGTCTCATCTTAAGTACCTTAAGAGTGCTTAAGTATCCAATCGTATGTATCTTAAGTACTACCACATCCAATACTCATTGCGTTGAAGTTGCTGCACAGTGAGCAAAATTTATAAAATTTGTATTTATACTTTCTTTGAGGCTATCCAAGTGTTACGGACTAATGCGTTACAAATGGAAGCACAAAGTGAATATACCCTCATCCCTTCGGGTGTAAGGTATAATGAACAACTATTATTTTATTAAATTATTATTATTTTTAAATGCATATATATGTGGAATGTACTAAATTCCGACTAATTTTAGACGATTTTGCGATTGTATCAAAAAAATTCGCATGTAATAGAGAGAGTGTCTCATCTCATTATCTCTGGTCTATAGATTATCGGCAAGTAAAGAAACGGAAAAGGCTCAACCTCATTCCCATCGTTCAAACTCAAATGGCATACTGCTTTCAATTCCCCTAACAAAAATTTACAAAAATAGAGAAGAACCAAACATCTTTCCCTTTCCGTAGCGTCATTACACACTACACACTACTCATCGGGATATGACCATATATCATTCTTTCTTTGATATTCAAAAACATGATGACACTCTTTTTCTTATAGTCCCCTATATTCTTCCTCATTGCCAGCTATTAAGTGTTGTTGTTGGTCGGGTTAGAAACTAATTTTTTTTCGACACACACTAGCAAGTACGAATGTCATTTAGTGCCTAGGTGTCTTCAAAACGTCTTATGCAGCTCTCTAGTACATACGAGTATATGCTCTTCCATATATATGTATGTATGATTTTCTGCATATATGTTTTTTTATCCTGAGCTCTCTAGTGTTACGGATTCCTCATATTTGTTAGATTATATTCTCGTCGTACGTCGAGAGTATAACCCTCTTCATTTAAGCTTTTGCAGAGCCTCTCACCTACAGCATGAACCTCTTCCGAATGCCTGTTTGAATTTAAATGCTCTTTATTCTGTAATTAATTATTCTGATTCTGTTTGGTTAGTTAAACGTGAAATTTTAAACTTTTTGTCTAATTCCTGAATCTTTCGCATTTTTTGAATTTTCCCTCTGTTTGTAAACTGTAAGACAATGAATGTGCTTAGTTTTAAGTCTTAATTAAAAGTTAAAATATACCTGCCACCCCTCCTTTCGGGTGTAGGGTATAAATTTAGGTTAGATCGACACAAAAATAAACTTCGATAATAAAAGCGAAAAAGGTCAAGCCAATTTTCTTCTTAACACAAATACGCTTATTAATTCTGGATAAAATGTTAAGGATTGGGAGAAAGTTAGATATTACGAAACCTACTTTCTTCCTAGGCGACTGTTTGCCTTGGACTACAGTTTTATTTCAGAGTTTACCATATCTGAAAAAGATATTCCCAAAGACAAAGGGCATTATATTGGGCACAAATATTGCGTGAAGCACTGTAGCTTCTTTTTATAGTAAAAATAAATACAGGCAGGCCTCGCACAACATATTACATAGTCACGTTTCGACAAAATGCCGTATTAACCGAATCCGTTTTTAAGAGCTAGTGCAAAAACTGAGTTACGTTCCTGAGTTAAAAAAAATTTAAGGTGAAACCATTCGTGTTTTGTGACGTTGTATTCACCAACGGTGTTAGAACGGAAACGTATTATAAGAGTACAGTGTTGTACGGAGGTTTCCTGTATATTTTATGTTATATTTATGTAAGTATAATGTATGTACGAGTATGTGTAGTATGTATGAATTTTGATGACCTGCTCGCAAGATTTTCGGCTATTATTAACGCTTTACATAATCCAGTGATCGAGTGCAAATTTCTAAAAATATCAACTTATTCAAATTCGTTATTCAGTATGAACTCTCCATATTTTACATTTGCTCCTTATATATAAAATATATATATATATTTTATTCAACAATACTTTTTATACTATTAAGAAGACTACAAAGAAGACTATTAAGAAGACTAAATAGACTACAAAGAAGACTATTTTTAGACTAGTTTTGCAAATTGAAGGCCTTTTATTTTACCTAAATGAATTTTTACATAACATTTTCGTTGTTATTAATTTTTTATGTTTATTAACAAATTTATAATTGATGATAATAATAAAAAAATTATTAATAAATTATAGTAACCTTATGTTTTATTTGAATTTTATTGACTTTATAATGCAATGGAAGTTGTATTTTATTCTATTTTATATTTGGCTGTTTACTCATTTTAATTGCTAAACAACAACCAATACAGTAAATTTGTACTTGTAATGGTTGGCAATGAAAATCCCTTAAAATGTGCTGCCGAGGAAGTACACAGTTACATTATACCACAAGCATTTTGGAAAATATGATTTATCACAGAATTCGGTTGATGTTCTTTTGTGTTAGATTTCAGTTACATTCACATGTATGTGAATATATTAATTTGTCAGATTACACTCACGTATACATGCGCAAGTACTGCATGAACTATTCACAAAATAGCCCAACTACTCAACGTAATGTATTTTAAAATTTGCACATGTTTTTTCTTTATTTCTTCCTGCATACCGATACGGAGCACGATCACCGCGACATCGATGCCGACAACGATAACGACGGCCAGCCACAGTAGTGCAGCCACTGCTGTGTAGTGAATGAAATTCAAACGAATCAAATTTAACACATTAAATTTCAATATACTCGTACATGTTTGAAATTAAAAAATTAATTGAATAAAGTAAATGAATTGAGACCCATTTTAATATTGCAATGTAAACAAAGCAGAAAGCTTCGATCACAACGCTTATAATCAATTAACTAAACTACGAAATTGTAGAAAAATTCTTATACTGATATATTTGTTTGTTTTATTAAAATCAAGAATTTCACCGGTTGCCGCCTTCTCTCTAAGAGACAACGCGTGCAGTCAATACGCCAACACTAAAATAATTAGATAAAAATTCAAACAAGTACACTGTCAAAGTTAATATAATTTTATTAGACAATTTTTAACTAAATACAACAAACGTAAAGACAAAATAATTCAACAGCTGTGTAGAGTATAAAACCCTTTTATGTTATTATATTCGTACTTTATTATATTATAGTAAGGCAGTTCCCAGTTTTCCCCTCATAAGTTATGAGATCCTACATACATGTTTGTACATTGTTTTTGTTGTTGAATATTTTTTGTTTACATTTTTACAAACCTCCTGCTTTCCAAACTCCCCAGATAGACACATTTGCATCATGATGATATCATATTGATTCAGAAAATCATCTCATCGGTGCGTTGCTTATGAACAGCATAATTGTAACACGTATGCTACGTATTGTGATGACATTAATGTGAAGATTTCATAATCGCAATAGTGACAGGCAATATGAGACTTGAAATTGTCAGGCAATTACGACCCAAGTATTTCAGAAGAAAATTTCCAGAATTGTCTCAAAATTGTCTGGATTGTCTTAAATACGTCAAAAAACGTCGTGTACTATTGACTAGAGATGCCAGCTTTAAGTATTTTACGTCTGCTTTTAAAAAATTTTTAAAAATGTGAAAATTCTATGTGTGATTTCGAAGTTTTGCGATACTGGCAACCATGATTTTTTGATCTTTTTTGCAATGATAGAATGATTATTTATTAGATTTTTTAGAAATTTGAAGTTTACAGAAGAAAAAGCGTCCAATACTCAAGTCAATTGTATGAAAACAACTGATTTTTAGGTGTCGTCTACATTGACATATCCGATTGTCTGGCAATTGTATATTTTCAGCTTATGAAATACCTTGTCAGACAGGCAATTTACAAAAAGCATTTAAAAAAGCAACAACAAACGTAGTTATTGCCTGAAATTGTATGGAAATTGTATTTGTGATTTTTTGAAATTGAATTGCCTTGAAATTGTATTTTTGAAATGCCTAAACTTCAAATTCAAGAAAAAAACAAAGCAGATTGAGCGAGAATTGTGTTGTGTGGGATTTAAAAATGACTACATAAATGTAGGCAATATGTGTACAATATGATCTACATGAAATGTTCTAATTTTTTTTCGAAAATTAATTTTGAACCTGTCAAAATGCCGAACGTATATGTAAGTAAAATTTCATAAACCAAATATATATAGGGCATAGGCCGGAGTATAGAGTGCTGGCTTGCGGGCCTAACAATCGCAGGTTCAATTCCCGGTTTGGGAAAAAAAATAAATTTCTTTTTTCTTTTATTTCATTTATTTGTTTTTATTATTAATGTTGATAATTATTACTGGTTCGCATTATAATTTAAACTTAATTATCTATGATTTTTAATTTAGTTCGTATTTCAAAATTTTACCTATAATTTTTTCATGGCCGTCGGGATTTGAACCTCTGCTCCTTTGCTACCAAACCAAGCACACATCCTCTAAGCTACGGACTGCCTTTGTTCCTAAGCTGTTTTTAGTTAGTTTTTTGATTTTTTACCGGGAAAACTTGTCTATCTGACAATCATGAAATGATATCAAATGTACTTCACGTGGATATATTTTCGTGTAATATCATTCCTTGATATCAACGTGAGTTTTAGATGATTGAAACATATCACGCATTAAAATACCTCGTATTGATGTCTATATGTCTTTAAATATGCTGCGTCTGTGACAAATGAGCTGAGAACATATCTTGCTATCAAAATGATTTCATTTTGTAGGAAAAATTGAGATATAATGTTATGATTATCATGCTTGTCTATCTGGGTCATTTCTTATTTATTTTTTTGGATTTGAAAAACTCTTTGAAAATTTTGAACTTTTTTAACAACTCTGACAGAAAAGTCAAAAATACGGGACCTGATTTGGTTATGATTTTTTTAATACATATCTCTGACAATTATACTGTGTACTACTGTATGTACTTACTACAGGAATGCGTGCAAAACAAAAAAAAATTCTCTTACGACTCGCATAACTTATTCGAAGCTGAGAATTTATGACTTTTGAGGGTAAGTTGAATTGCCTAAATATAAATAATTACATTATGCAGGGTGTTCTGCGTAAGGTTCGACAAAAAACCAATATGTGTAGGTTGGATCGATAACAACTTGGTGAAACATTGCCTTTATGTCTGCGCAATTAGCGATCCTTCTCATTCGAAATCCATATAAAACTGCCAAAAGTGGTTCTATGATATCAAGTCCTTAAAGAAGCATTGTGTTAAAGGAAACCCCTTGTGTTCTTGCAGCAGCATCCCATACAAGACGAACTTTATTTGATTTGTTCAGGTTTGTAACAGTAAATATAGGAAGATACCAAAGATAGTATGGTGCTTAATTACGAGCATATCCCTTTTTTTAAGAAATTGTTAATCTGCTAACAAGAATAACTTGCTGTAAATCAATTTTTCAATTTTTTTTCTAAGCACTAAGGGCTTTAGAAGGAACCTTCTCAAGGTACCTTCATGCAAAGTTTTTCCATCGCTATAAATTACGACCCTAATCGTGTCTTAGATGCGATGATTCATCAGCCTCGCCTTCAGCATTTAACTGTTTCAACTGAATTGCAAACGTATCCATTATAAAGGACAATATTATTAATAGGACAAATTTGTCCTTACCGCATGTTCATATTCCAGAAATAGTACATTACTATTTTACTGACTATAATCAAATAATGCCAAATTTTCCCCTCCTTCCTTATGTTTTGGTAGCGATAAATTCTGCACACATAAGCAAGTTCGTACTGCTTTAAATTGCTTTTGCGATTTGATATTTTTACATTGACTTGCATTGACCCTTTTTCAATTCGAGTTGTAATTGAAGTCCGCTTTTAATTTCAATTTTATTTATTATATAGGAGCGGTCCGATAAGTACTTATCCTCACCACCCGATGGTCGCCACCATCGCAAGATAAATACTATCGTGTAGTACATTCTTGTAGACAGCTACTGTCAAAATTTCAACCGAAGCGGACTCGTAGTTTTGTTTTGACCGCGTGTGGAAGCGGGTGTGTCCGCGTACTTTAGAAAAATGGAAAAAGAGCAATAAATTACGGTGATTCGATTCTTGTTTTAGGAAGGGAAATCGCGCAGCGAAATCAAAGAGCGCTTGAATGATGTGTACGGTGACTCTTCTCCTTCGATGGCGACCGTCAAAAATTGGTTTAACGAGTTTCAACGTGGTCGCACGTCGGTTTTTGGCCTCCGTGGCTTTCTCAAGTTTGGAAACAAAAAGAGGTCGCACGGGGCCGAATCTGGAGAATACGGTGGATGGGCCAACAGTTCGTAGCCTAATTCGACCAATTTTACCGTGGCGACAGCGGAGGTGTCAGCCGGTGCGTTGTCATTATAAAAGAGCACTTTTTTCTTCGCCAAATGGGGCCGTTTATTCTGCAATTTGGCATCGAATCGGCCCAATAATTCGGCATAGTTGAGCCCTGTGATCGTTTTGCCCTTGTCCAGTTAGTCAATGTAGATTACACCTTTTGAATCCCAAAAAACGGTGGACATAACCTTTTCGGCCGATAGGACAGTCTTCGCCTTCTTCGGAGCACGTTCGCCGGGTGAAGTCCACTGTTTCGACTGTCTCTGGTGTGTACCAGTGGATCCATGTTTTATCGACGATAACGAAAGGACGGGAGACAGTCAAAATCCCGAATTACAAAATCCCGAAACGACAAAATCCCGAAAAACTTTAAAATCCCGAAACGACAAAATCCTGATGCGACAAAATCCCGAAACGACAAAATCCCTAAAATTTTAGTACCGAAATGAGAAATCCCGAAAATCACGAAATAAAATTTGAAATTAATGAAGAAATTATATTTAAGTCACAATTTTTTTCCAATGGCAGAAAAGCAAAGTTGTAATATGGAGAGAATTTTGTTGTCTGAAGGTTATAATCTACAATATGCAAAAAACTTCACATGACCGTGAGGATTCTGCTGATTGAGGGTTATGATTCCTGCCGCGGCCATAGGCCGCCAATACGCGGAAAAACCTGTATGCAAAAAACTTCGCGGAAAACCTGTATGCAAAAAACCTTACATTACCGAGAGGGCTCTGCTAAAATTTTTTTAATAATACTTTTTTTTAAATTTTTTAATAATAATTTAAGAGAAGTAAAATAAGAGTTTTTTGTATTATTTTCTTGGAATTGTTGGCTAGTGGTTTTAAAATGTTCAAGAAGATGGAGAATACAAAAAAAACTAGTTTTGTAATTTATGGATTTTGTCGTTTCGGGATTTTGTCATTTCGGGATTTTGTCGTTCGGGATTTTGTCTTTCGGTATTTCGTTACCAAACCCGAAAGGACGAAGAAACTCCTTCGGATTGCGCCTAAACAGCATCAAAAACTGCTCTAAAGTGGTCTCACGGTTGCGCTTGTTGTCCGGAGTAAGCAAACGCGGCACCCTCTCATGACCAATATTTCATGCAGGATATGACCCACGCGGTCTTTTAAGATGTCTACTGTCTCAGCTATCTCGCACACCTTCAATCGGCGGTCTGCCAAAACGAGATCGTGAATTTTTTCCACGTTATCCTCCGTGGTAGCCGTTTTCAGGGCACCTAGGCGTGGCTCATCAAAAAACGACGTGCGACCACGTTGAAACTCGTTAAACGAATTTTTGACGGTCGTCATCGAAGGAGAAGAGTCACCGTACACATCATTCAAGCGCTCTTTGATTTCGCTGCGCAATTTCCCTTCCGAAAACAAGAATCAAGTCACGGACCGATATTTCTCTTTTTCCCTTTTTCTAAAATAGGTACGTGGACTCACCCGCTTCCACACGCGGTCAAAACAGAACTACGAGTCCAATTCGGCTGAAATTTTGAGAGTAGCTGTCCACAAGAATGTACTACACGATAGTATAGTACTTATCAGACCACCCTCGTACGTACTATAATATAAGAACTCCGTACTAACATATAAGAATTCAGTTCTTTTGATCTACAAAGCATTGTCGTATCACGAATCAAAATATCACAAAACATAAAAAGAAGAATTTATATTATCAAATCTATATATATAAAAATTAATGTATGAATGTATGTACAGTAGCGGACATAAAAATCCTGACAAGCATACCCATGCAATCAAAGGGTTGTAGTGACCCTCAGGTGCAAGAGGTGGTAGGTAGGGCAATTATTTTGTATAAGTACATGCAATAGGAGCATTTTTGCATCATTCCTTTTTTACTGGTTGCGACAAGTGTTTTTAATTTTATCGAGAAGTGAAAAAATGCCGAATTTTAAGAAAATTAGTGCTGCTGACAAGTTGCAGATTTTAGCATTGCGGAAAGAAAAATTAACTTTATGGGAAATTAGTGGAAGAGTTGGCTTCAGCAAGTCGTCCATCGGAGAATTTTTGACAAACTACGAAGGAATCGAGTCTCTCCACCGGAAACCAGGCTTCAAAACGGTTCGGAAGGCCAATTCGAAGGAGGATCGCATTTTAAAATAGAGCTGAGCGATATAGTAATTTTTGTGGAGCAGTTCCAACCAGTGACAGTGACAGCGCTGTCACAGATACAAAAACCTGTGACTCGTGACATAAAATAACAGCCTTATTTCAGACGTTCCGAAAATCGTCTTTTTATATGCAAAACAACAACAAAAAGACGGGAAAAAAAACAATTTTTGTTTTCGTTTTATATTAAATGCAACATTTTTTAAAAATTATCTATGTATTTCTAAACGTTCAAAAAATATACACAATTTTTTAAGAAGCATTCTGACAACTTTACATTAACTAGTCTTTAATAAAATCCTCTACATAAAATCTTTACAACTAATAATTATAGTATATCCTAAGCCTATTTTAAATTTTTACATTCTGCTTCAAGAATGAACAGAATCAAACAATTCAAAAATTAACTGTGACTGAAATATCTGCTTCAGAAGCACCCTGTGACAACTCGTCATTGTTTAGTAGAAAATCCTCGTTAGAACAGAACTGTGACTGAAATATCTGCTCCAAGGGCAAACTGCGACAACTCGTCGTTTATTTAGTAGAAAATACTCGTTAAAACGGAACTGTGACTGAAATATCTGCTCCAGAGGCAAACTGTGACAACTCGTCATTTTTTTAGTAGGAAATACTCGTTAAAACAGAACTGTGATTGAAATAACTGTGACAACTGTGAAACTGTGACAACTCGTCATTTATTTAGTAGAAAATACTCGTTCAAACAGAACTGTGACTGAAATATCTGCTCCAAAAGGCAAACTGTGACAACTCGTCATTTATTTTGTAGAAAATACTCGTTCAAACAGAACTGTGAGTGAAATATCTGCTCCAAAAGGCAAACTGTGACAACTCGTCATTTATTTAGTAGAAAATACTCGTTCAAACAGAACTGTGACTGAAATATCTGCTCCAGAGGCAAACTGTGACGGCGTGTCACAGTTTAAAAGCAATAGTCGTCTTTAATAAAATCCTCTACATAAAATCTTTACAACTAATAATTATAGTATATCCTAAGCCTATTTTAAATTTTTACATTCTGCTTCAAGAATGAACAGAATCAAACAATTCAAAAATTAACTGTGACTGAAATATCTGCTTCAGAAGCACCCTGTGACAACTCATCATTGTTTAGTAGAAAATCCTCGTTAGAACAGAACTGTGACTGAAATATCTGCTCCAAGGGCAAACTGCGACAACTCGTCGTTTATTTAGTAGAAAATACTTGTTAAAACGGAACTGTGACTGAAATATCTGCTCCAGAGGCAAACTGTGACAACTCGTCATTTTTTTAGTAGGAAATACTCGTTAAAACAGAACTGTGATTGAAATAACTGTGACAACTGTGAAACTGTGACAATTTTAAAACGCATTAGTTTACGAAACAGACTACAAACTGCTGAGGATATTAGGAAGAACTTTACTCAAGGTAATGGAACCGAAATTAGAACGAGAACTGTTCGCCGAAGACTTACCGAAGCCGGTTTATGCGCGCGTCTCCTTGTCAAGAAGCCACTTTTGACAGCGAAAATGCGTAAAAAGCGCTTACAATGGTCTAAGGAACATCAAAATTGAACGCAGGTAGATTGGAGAAATGTGATCTTCTTTGACGAGTGTAAATTAAACCCCTGCGGGTCCGACAGAATTTCGTACGTGAGGCGAAAGACAGGTGAGCGTTACAGCAACGAGTGTGTTACGCGCACCGTGAGGCAGGAGCTAGCTGAATGGTGTGGGGATGTTTTTCCTATCATGGTGTTGGAAAGCCCGCCCTAGTAGATCGTACAGTGAACGCCGTTACGTACCAGCGCTTACTTGAAGAAAACCTCATCGCTTCGATTAAACAGCTCTTTTCACAGGTAAGCAACGTCATATTCAAGGACGACCCTGCGCCTTGTCACCGTGCGAAACTAGTAAGTACTAATATTTTTTGCATGGCTGAATACCTGGCTAAAAATTTTAAAAAATTCTAACGGTCAAATCGGTTTATTTTTTTGCAGGTCGAAGATTACTTGGATAAAGTCGGGATTTCGGCAATGGAATGGCCTGGAAATAGCCCTGATCTCAACCCTATTTAGAACTTGTGGCACATCATGAAGGTGCAGGCAACGAAGAAGAAGCCCAGAGCATTACCTGAGTTAGATCGTATCTTAGAGGAAGTTTGGTATAACGGGATCACAGTGCACACACTACAGAACTTGGTTGACTCAATGTCTGAACGAATTAGAACCGTTATAAAAAACAAAGGAGGCTCGACAAAATATTAGTTAGGTTCAGGTTTTTTAGATTATTTAAGGTTTTAGTTGTTTTGCAATGCGATTTCAGTTTTTTTACTGCCGATACAAAAAAAGTTGTAAAGTTACATATTAAATGTTATTAAAAACGGAAAAAATACAAAATAAACATTTTACTACTTCAAATGAAAAGCCTATAAATTATTTCCATATTAATATCTATTTTAGATAGCTAATGCACGTACATTATCATTTCCAAACGGTTTTTGAAAATATTTTTAGAGATTAAAAAAATAAAAAGAAAAATATCAAATTTTTAAGTTGTCCGGATTTTTATGTCCGCTACTGTATGTATGTATGTATGTATGTTTGTCCTTTATGGATTCCTAAGCCGGCCATCCGATTGCGATGAAACTTGAACATGTTGTGCGCATGCCCGCGAAAATTTTTGGACCAAAGGTATTCCCCCAAAGGGGGAACTCTGCCCTCTATGTGGTTAAAAGTAGTCTGAAATGACAACAAATGGCCATAATTTTAATACTTACAGGCTCAGAAATTTTGTATGGTGATTGGTCTTATGCCGTAGATGTGCAGTGTGAACACATTTTCAAGAATTCCGCCCCATAAATGGTAAAATGGGCGTGGCACGGTCTGAAACGACCAAAAATATTCATAATTTCAATACTACCAGGCACAGGAAGCTGAAATTTTGTATGGTGATTGGCCTTATGCCGTAGATATGCAATGAGAACATATTTTCAAAAATTCTGCCCCATAAATGGTTAAAATGGGCGTGGCACGGTCTGAAACGACCAAAAATATTCATAATTTCAATACTACCAGGCACAGGAAGCTGAAATTTTGTATGGTGATTGGCCTTATGACGTAGATGTGCAATGAAAACCCATTTTCAAGAATTCCGCCCAATAAATGGTTAAAATGGGCGTGGCACGGTCTGAAACGACCAAAAATAGTCATAATTTCAATACTACCAGGCCCAGGAAGCTGAAATTTTGTATGGTGATTGGCCTTATGACGTAGATGTGCAATGAGAACACATTTTTAAGAATTCGATTAAAGTTACACCCCAAGTGGTTAAAATGGGGGTGTCACGGTCTGGAATGTCTCAAAATAGTACAAATACAAAGTTTTTTAACCGAAGTGGTTACACGGGGATGTTTTAATCCAATTTTTTTTGCATCAATCAATAAGAAATATCGGGAAATATTTATGATTTTAACTGTGGTGGAAGGTAGGTAGCGGCCACCCAAAACGGTCACACCAATCGATAAGAAATATCGGGAAATATACATGATTTTGGTCACGGTGGGAGGTAGGAGGTAGGAGGCGACCACCCAAATGGTCCCACCAATCGATAGGAAATATAGGGAAATATACATGACTTTGACCATGGTGGAAGGTAGGTAGCGACCACTCAAAACGGTCACACTAATCGATAGGAATTATCGGGAAGTATTCATGATTTTGGTCATGGTGAAGGTAGGAGGCGACCACCCAAATGGTCACACCAATCGATAGGAAATAGCGGGAAATATACATGATTTTGACCATGGTAGAAGGTAGGTAGCGACCACCCAAAACGGTCACACTAATCGATAAGAAATATCGGGAAATATTCATGATTTTGGTCATGGTGAAGGTAGGAGGCGACCACCCAAAACGGTCACACTAATCGATAAGAAATATCGAGAAACATACACGACTGTGATCTTGGTGGGAGGTAGGTGACGACCCCCCAAAATGGTTTGTTGGTAATCGCATCACTTAAGAATGACTGGACCGATTTGGCTAATTTTTAAAAAATATTTTTAATGGTACAACAAGTAAGAGTGTTATCTTCGGCCTGGCCGAAGCTCATATACCCTACACCCGCATCTGTCGAAGTGATAAAAAGTGGGCGGGTGACACCTATTTTTTTTTAATTTAGAGGGAGCAAATTTTGATCTATTAACTTATCTACAACACCGCTTTTCCTACCAAACACCTCATTATATGGTATAGTATATAAGTGGGCGTGTCACGCCCATTTTTGAGAATATATTTTAGTCTAAGATGGTGGACTCGGAAACAAAATTTTAGCTGAAAATTGGGTCTACAAGCCAAGAAATTGAGCTAAAAGCACGGATGAGTGCATATTTTCTATAAAAAATAGGCGTGGCAATGGTCCGATGTCACCCATTTTCAATACCAAAAATCGTAGGATAACAAAGAATATTCGTGCCAAATTTCATGACAATACCTCTTTTCGTTCTCATGTAATCGTGATTTCCACAGACGGACGGACAGACAGACAGACGGACGGACATGGCTAAATCAAATTAGGAGGTGATTCTGAGCCAGAATATATATACTTTTCTATACCTGCCACGCCTCCTTTAATGCGTTACAAACGGAAGAACAAAGTGAATATACCCCCATCCCTTCGGGTGTAGGGTATAATAATTTTACAATAAAAAAATTACAAGGTCTATTCTTAGCAAAAAACCTAGAATTATTTTTCTTGAATGCAGACCCTTCATCTGAAAGAAGCTTAAAATTCAAAAGGGAAAATTGCTTATCACCATATTATACAATTCACAACGAGCTTGTAAGAGCAAGCAAGCAAAGCCAACTTACAGATTTTTTAAAACATTTTTTTAAACCACAAAATCTAGAAAGTTCAAGAAAGTTCAAAAAGTAAAGGTAATATTGTTCAACCAAACAAACGTTCTCGTTTAATTGTACTGAGCAGCGATGACGAAGAAAATTATTAAATTAAGTTTATATTAAATTAAATTAAATGTATATTTTTGTTTTTTTCCTAATAAACATGAAGTTACTTATATGAAATTTAAAAAAATCTTTTTAATAGCTTTTGGAACATAACCCCTTTTTTTGTACTGGCTTCTAGTCTCATATAACACGGTTTCGCACAACACGGTACTTTGTAGGAACGTATCTACCGTGTTACAGGAGGGATACCTGTACTGTGAAAATGCCTGGCGCGGCTCCTAAAAAAAATCAAGGGATGCAATAGTTTTAGATCTTACCGAAGGACTGAGAGGCCAAAATGTTACATGTGATAACTTTTTCACGTCGTATAAGTTAGGTCAAACACTCCTCAAAAACAATATCACATTGTTAGAAACAATGAGAAAAAAATAAACCTGAACTGCCTGTTATGACTCTAAGTAAAGACGTACACAGCTTTTATTTTTATTTTACGAAAGACACTGTTAAGGCTCGTTTACACAGTGCAAGCTGCTGCTGCCAGTAGACAGCTACTAGGCTTGTCAAATTCCTAGGCAGCAGCTCGGCTCGCCTTTGCTGTCTTCACGACACCTAGCTACTGCCCAGTCCTAGTCGAGTCGCGATGTCGAGTGAACTTGTTTTAATAAAAAAAACGGTGATATGCTCTATGACAACAATATTATGTCAGGAATTGGAAAATATCTATAACCATAGCCAATATCAAAAAAAAAAAAGATGCTTTTCTCATATCTCTCTTTCGATAGTTTTTATCGAAACAATTCCACAGGTTTTCTTGGTCTCTGTAGAGTTTTATGAATGAAATATTATTATTATAATATTATTATTATATTATATTATTATTATTATAATATTATTATGAAATATTATCGTACGAAGACACGCACAACTGTCCGGGTGGCACTGACGAACTACTGCCGAACGCGTCCAAACGATTCGAGCGACGGCCGAGCCGCAGTCATGTGCGCCTTGCTGCCGGGCGAGCAGGCGAGTGAAAACAAAAAATGTTGAAGTAACTCGGATGCGAGCTACTAACAAACTTGCACGTACGAGTTTCTCACGCGTTACTTTTTTCGAATTTAGTTACTTTTTGTAGTTTCACCCAAAGGAGTGTAAATGTGGGTGAAAAATTTTTTGTTTACACCAAAATATTTTATTGCGTCAATCGATAGGAAATATCATGATACGGATTTTGGATGTGGTGGGCGGGGACCCCCTAAAGTGGTCACACGGGGGTGTTTTGACCCAAAAATTTTTATTGCACAAATCGATAGGAAATATCATGAAACGGATTTTGGACATGGTGGGCGGTGGGTGGGGACCCCCTAAAGTGGTCACACAGGAATGTTTTGACCCAAAAATTTTTATAGCACAAATCGATAGGAAATATTATGAAACGGATGGATTATATAATGAAAACAATTAATTTAAATTGTTATTAATTAATTTAATAACAATATTAATTTATTAATATTGGCTATGGTTATAGATATTTTCCAATTCCTGACATAATATTATTGTCATAGAGCATATCACCATTTTCTTTATTAAAACAAGTTCACTCGACATCGCGACTCGATTTGGACTGGGCAGTAGCTAGGTGTCGTGTAGACAGCAAAGGCGAGCCGAGCTGCTGCCTAGGAATTTGACAAGCCCAGTAGCTGTCTACTAGCCAGGCAGCAGCTTGCACTGTGTAAACGAGCCATTACTTTAACGCGAACAAAAGTAACAAAAGCAACTTCGTTACTTTCAGTTAACGTCGTTATTTCTTCGTTACTTCGTTACTCAAAGTAACTTTTAACGATAGCAAAGTAACTAGTTACTTTAGAGTAACGAGGACTTCGTTAAAAGTAACGAAGTTAAAGTAACTTTAACGATAACGATAACTAGTTAACAGATTTAACTAGTTAATGCCCAACTCTGACTACGAACACACAATATATGGGAATAACCGAAATTTTACTGCTTATTTTACTGCTTTTTTCGGGATATACCCAAAATTTTTCTGAATAAACTATGCCTGGAAGTTTTTTTTACCTATTAAACTTGAGTACATATTTTGTGATGCAAGATTTCATTTCGTGGATAGCAATAAGCATAATTTTTTATTCTTTAAGTAAAGACTACTTATTATTTATCACCATATGATACAATTCACAAAGAGCTTGTAAGCGCAAGCAAGCAAAGCCAACTTACAGATTTTTTAAAACATTTTTTTAAAGCACAAAATCTAGAAGAAAGTTCAAAAAGTAAAGGTAATATTGTTCAACCAAACAAACGTTCTCGTTTAATTGTACTGAGCAGCGATGACAAAAAAAATTATTAAATTAAGTTTATATTAAATTAAATGTATATTTTTGTTTTGTTTCCTAATAAACATGAAGTTACTTAAATGAAATTTTAAAAAAAAATCTTTTTAGTAGCTTTTGGAACATAACCCCCTTTTTTGTACTGGCTTCTATTCTCATATAACACGGTTTCGCACAACACAGTACTTTGTAGGAACGTATCTACCGTGTTATAGGAGGAATACCTGTACACTGCATAATAGTAATGAAATAAGTGATAGAGAGGATAAGAAACCACAAATTATACTTGATTATAATTCGACAAAAGGAGCAGTTGATTCGACAAAAGGAGTTGATTGTATTAAATAAATATTCGTTTATTTTGGGTTATTTTGAATAAAGAGTGAACCCTCATAACTATTATAGAAGTTTTTTAGGTTTTATTCTGTATTTTAGAATTCGGGTCATTATGACCCGGAGGAGTACAAGTGTATAGTAGAGCTGTGCACAAGCCGTTTGAAAACCACTTTCAAAACACACAACGTTTTATCAGTAAAAATTGATAAAACATTTCAGATTTTCACTTATAGCCTTTATTGCTTGTGCTCTGCTGGAAACAAAAACAAAATTGTCAGACGAAAATGACACAACAGTTTTAATGCCAACAATTGCTAAATAGATATAAGAGAGGATACACACACGGAATGCACATACATATTAAATACATACATACGTTCAGCCGTCTCCTAGGCTTTTAGTTAGAAAAAAAGCATTGCGTGCCTCTCCCTTTTTTTCGTTTCTTTTTTTTTTTTGTCGTTTTTCTCGAAAATGTGGCAGAACATTTTTTCATTGTTTTCAATCGTTGTTAGGGGCCACAATTTGTGGACCATTTACAACAAAAACGAAGTAAGAAAAAGACGATAATTACATGGAAAAATAGATAAGAATGGTTTTTGAGTTTGGCGGAGGGAAAGAGGGGATGTTTTTTCTTCGTAATTTCTTAATTAGTTTTCAGACGCTTCTGGTGATAACAAAGCACCATCGACGGAGTGGCGAGCGGCGCAAATGCTTGCCTTTCGTTCCTTTCGAGTTCGAGCGGAGGGAAAGAGGGTGAGTTGTTTGCGTTTCTTTCGTTCCTTTGGAGATTAAGCGGAAGGAACGAGAGAGAAATGCATCAACATTAAAACAGCAACTGCAAATTTTCGAACAAGCTGTAAAAATGAATGTCGGTCGGGTAAAGGCACCACAGCAGTTGCTGTTTATTGCGATTTTCATACGGCAGTCACAAAACAGCAGTCGTGCCGATTTGTGCCTAGCTGCCTTCAAAACGGCTCGCGCACAGCTCTAGTGTATAGTCATACGGAGGAGAACATGAGGGTTAAAAGCCAAAAAGGTGCTAAACACCAGACTCTTTTCAGACGCCCAAACAGGTACTTATTCAAGAAACGTACCGCAATATCACCAAAACCATATATGTATATATAACCAAAACCAAGAACTATGAACTTTAACTTTAGATATAGAAGGAAGTGACGTACAGTATCAAAAGCTTTTAAGAAGTCAAGTAGACATAGTAGTGTCAAAAAACCATTATCATAAGCTGGCCGCGTGTCTTCTAATATTCTGAGAGTAGCTGTCGAACAACTATGGCTAGAATGGAAACCAGACTGAAACTATGATTATTTTCTGAACAGATTATTTTCTTGCACATATTTAGTAATTTTATTGACCATAAACAAATCAAACCTTTTGTGACGACCAAAGTTTTTGGCAAAAATTTTGGCGCACAACACAACATACACTCTTTGACTAACGCATGTACATATGTAAATAACGCAAACAACAATATACAACAACAACGTAAATAAAAATAAAAAAAAAAAAACTGGTTTCTTAATTGGCATGTTGTTATTTATTAAAAGATCAAAGCAGCAGAGAACAAACGCTGTCGGCGAGGAAAAATAACGGTAGACATAAAACACTCAAAGCAAAGTTCTATGAAAAGAGCTTTTGGAGCTTTTGATGAGTTGTTTTAAGGTCCCGTTATAATGTTTTAAAAGAGTCGCACACCAAAAAATTGTCCTCTTTTGGAACAAACCAGGTAAGGCTCTTCAACATTATTTCCTAAATATTAACATTCTCCTCAATCCTTTCCTTTCACACCACTGACTCTATCGTTTAATACATGGGTCAGTTATCCTTTCACCACTGACTCTATCGTTTAATACATGGGTCAGATATCCTTTCACCACTGACTCTATCGTTCAATACATGGGTCAGTTATCCTTCCACCACTGACTCTATCGTTCAATACATGGGTCAGCTATCCTTCCACCACTGACTCTATCATTAAATACATGGGTCAGTTATCCTTTCACCACTGACTCTATCGTTCAATACATGGGTCAGTGGTCCTAACAAATAAAAAAACCCCTTCCCGTTTTCCCCACATGAAGAGCCATACACTAAGGACGAGACAAGTAGTAAATAACATAAGTAAAAGTATATCTAAATTGCCTCTTTTGGAACAAACCAGGTGACAGACAGACTACATCGAAGAAACACAACGTCAGGAACTAAACCACAAACAACGTAAAGTCCAGCCGCCAGCGCTAATTTTCGTCGCCAACACCAATTTCTAATCGCCAGCGAAATTTTTTAGCCGCCAGCGCTAATTTTCGTCGCCAACACCAATTTTTAATCGCCAGCGAAATTTTTTAGCCGCCAGCGCTAATTTTCGTCGCCAACGCCAATTTCAGTCGCCAACGACACTTCTAGTCGTCAACGCCAATTTCAGTCGCCAACGCCAATTTTTAGTCGCCAGCGCAATTTTTTAGTCGCCAGCGCTAATTTTCGTCGCCAACGCCAATATTTAGTCACCAGCGCAATTTCTAGTCACCAACGCCAATTTTTTTATCGCCAGCGAAATTTTTTAGCCGCCAGCGCTAATTTTCGTCGCCAACACCAATTTTTAATCGCCAGCGAAATTTTTTAGCCGCCAGCGCTAATTTTCGTCGCCAACGCCAATTTCAGTCGCCAACGACACTTCTAGTCGCCAACGCCAATTTTTAGTCGCCAGCGCAATTTTTTAGTCGCCAGCGCTAATTTTCGTCGCCAACGCCAATATTTAGCCACCAGCGCAATTTCTAGTCGCCAACGCAAATTTTTTTAATTGCCAGCGAAATTATTTAGCCGATAGCGCCAATTTTTGTCGCCAACGCCAATTTTTAGTCGCCAGCGAAATTTCTAGTCGCCAACGACATTTCTAGTCGCCAACGCAAATTGGAGTCGCCGACGACAAGCATTCCTGCCACCAGTGTCGTCTACTACCGAGCCAACTATACACACGACTATATGCGCGACGTCGCCAACGGCGTCTATTACAGTCGCTTACGATATTGCAATCGCCACATCGCCGCCTTTGTCATTGCCATTGTCTATTGCCAACTATTCGCTATTGACCACAAACTTCGCCATAGTTAGCCGCCTGCGACACTTAGCCTTCGGGCCCAGATCTTCTTTTATTTTTTTTATACAAATTTATTCTTTTAATCTCCATAAAATTGTAAACCACTTCAAATCAAAAATAAATTTAACGACAAACTAATACACAAAAAACAAATTATTTTTTTTGTAACGGATCCTGGCACCGGCAAGTATACCCCGGCAAGAAAGTTCGTTACAAATGGCGCCCGAGCAGGGACACAGGTTCTAGGAAACTACTAAGCACACGAAACGGAAATCATAGTTAGTATATAATCATCACTCTGCAACTAAGTAAACAATTCCAGAAAAAAAAAAAACGCGAACAAAATGGTGCAAGTAAGCTGGGTATATAATCTTTCAAAACACAAGCTGCAGGATGTATTGACTGAGTTCGCGTTAGATCATACAGGCACCGTGGAGGAAATGAGGCGACGACTGGCAGGGTGGATATCACAGGCCGCATACAAGGAAGAAAATTTACCTCGTCTCGAAGAACTCGAGACTCAATTTCGACGAAGCCGTTCAACTTCACCGGTCCAAGAACAGCAACTGTCGAGGCCAGTCAAAGCAAGTCAAGTCAACGCAGATAACCAAAATGGAAGTCAGGTCAAATCCAGTGAAGCTGAATCAATACACGCCGACTTGCAAGGTAAGTCAGATCAAAGCAAACCAAGTCCAATCAAGGCCAGTGAAGACGAGTCGGGTCCAGTCGAGCCCATTCAAGACAACGCAAGGAAAGAACGAGACAAATCCAGTAAAAATGATCAAGCAAATAAACCGTCAACAGAGGATATCGAAAACTTTTTGCAACAAGAGCTTCGAAAGTTCGAACAATTATCAGGAGTTTCAAATATAACTACTCACAAGATAGTTATGAAGGAAGATAGGCCTATAAAGCAAAGGTACTATCCTAAAAACCCAGCTATTCAGGCCATAATTAATGAGGAAGTGGACGAACTCATCAAAAAGGGCTGCATAGAACCGTCGCATAGTCCGTATAGCGCCCCCATAGTACTGGTTAAGAAGAAAACTGGTCAGTGGCGACTGTGTGTAGACTATCGGCAGCTAAATTCGCGTTCGACTCCAGATGCATACCCTCTACCCAGAATCCAGCACATTTTAGATCGCCTCAGAAACGCTTGTTATATTAGCAGCTTGGATCTAAAGAATGGGTATTGGCAGATACCGATGGATCCAACGAGCAAACAATTCACGGCTTTTACGGTGCCTGGCAGAGGCCTCTTCCAGTGGCGAGTGATGCCATTTGGATTGCATTCAGCTCCTGCCACATTCCAAAGGGCGCTCGACCAGGTGATAGGACCCGAAATGGAACCATACGCCTTCGCATATTTGGACGATATAATCGTCATTGGGAGCAATCTACAGGAACATCTGGCAAACCTGAAAGAAGTTTTCCGTAGACTCAAGGCGGCGAACTTAAAAATTAACCCGGAAAAGTGCGAATTTTTCAAGCAAAACCTCAAATACCTGGGACATGTCATCAGCAGCGAAGGAATACACACAGATCCTGACAAAGTCGCGGCGATTCAAAACCTGCAATCACCCAAAAACGTTCGAGACGTAAGAAGAATCCTAGGAGTAGCTTCGTGGTACCGGCGTTTCGTACCTGATTTCGCCGGCATAGTGGTACCCCTTACTAAGCTTCTCAAAAAGGGTAAACACTGGCATTGGGAAGCCGAACAGGAAAAAGCATTTTCCGAACTGAAAAGGAAGTTAACCAAAGCTCCAGTCCTAGCTTGCCCGGACTTTACAAAGATGTTCAAACTACAGACCGATGCAAGTGACTACGGCCTTGGAGCGATACTGACGCAGGAAATAGACGGAGTGGAACGGGTAATTGCGTACGCGAGCAGACACCTCAACCAAGCGGAAAAAAATTATACGACGACTGAGAAAGAATGCCTGGCGATAATTTGGGGCATCCGGAAAATGCGCCCATACCTAGAGGGGTACAGATTCACAGTGATCACTGACCATTTATCTCTTAAATGGTTAAATTCAATAGAAAATCCTTCGGGAAGGATCGCTAGGTGGGCGTTGGAACTCCAACAGTATATGTTCAACGTGGAATACAGGAAAGGCAAAGAAAATGTAGTTGCTGATGCACTCTCGCGACAACCAATGGAAGTCTTCCTTCAGGTAGACTCAGAGCAGCAAACTTGTAGTTGGTACAACGGAAAGCTAGCGGCAGCTCAAACAGACCCGGGAAAGTTTCCAGAATACACCGTAGAAAACGGGCAATTATACGGGCAAAGTACCGCCATATTCCTGGTAGAACCAACGATGAGGATTGTGCGTCTTGGAAGTTGTGTGTGCCGAAAGAGCTACGCAAGCGAGTGCTGGAGGAAAACCACGACAACCCTTGCGCTGGGCACATGGGCATCAGGAAGACGGCGTTGCGCATAGCGAATCGATATTATTGGCCTGGCATGTTTCGCGACATTCGGCGATATGTTTTAACCTGCGAGTCATGTCAAAAATATAAACCAAGTCAGGCGAAAGCGGCGGGGAAAATGTTTGTACAAGTGGCCGAAAAGCCATGGTCCATTGTGTGTGCAGATTTTGTAGGACCCCTACCACGATCGACAAGCGGGAATACTATGCTGTTGGTGATCTTCGATAAATTCTCGAAATGGACGGAAATAGTCCCAATGCGAAGAGCAACCTGTGAGAATTTCAAGAAGACATTGCGCAAAAGAATCATTGCACGATATGGAGTACCAAAGATTTTAGTTACTGATAATGGGAAACAATTTTGTGATAAAAGACTGCATCGTTACCTGGAACAGATGGGAATACGTCATCAGTTCACTGCTCCGTATACTCCCCAAGAAAATCCGGCGGAGAGAGCGAACCGGAACGTGAAACGAATAATAGCACAACTTACGGGCAACAACCAGGCGAAGTGGGACACACTACTACCAGAAATAATGCTAGCGTTAAATACGAGTGTTTCCGAGGTGACGGGATTTAGCCCTGCTTTTTTAACGCAGGGAAGAGAGCCTCGTCTTCCCCACGCTTTGTTTGACGAACATAACCTGGGAACCGGCGGAAGTACTCTCACAACCAAAGAATGGGAAACGAGGTTAAAGGAAGTGTTTCAAATAGTCAGACGCAATCTAAAACGAGCAGCCCAAGATCAGACGAGATCCTACAACCTACGTAAGCGAGCATGGAAACCAGAGATCGGCGAACTAGTACTACTACGATGTCATCAATTATCAAAAGCAACGGAGAAGTTCAACGCCAAGCTGGGCCCTAAATTCGATGGCCCTTACCGTGTAAGGGGCTTCACTTCACCAGTCATCGTACAACTACAGGCAGAAGGCACCAATACCGTCAAGACAGTCTACATCGGCGAATTAAAGCCTTACAATCATCCGACCGTGGAGGGATCGCAAAACCAGAATTCCGACGAACGCGAATAATAACCTTCAAGACTATTATATACATATCCTCACCTAAATCTTTTACTTCATCAAGGCCCCTCTCCCCCTTTTATTTACTTTGACACTAGTAACATAATTTTCAATTTGCATTAGAAGAATTCTACAAGCAACTGGCGAACTATGGCGAAGAAAGCGAATTACCGCGACGAACTGGATACACTAAAAAAGAACCACTCAGCGATCCCAAGGCAAACGAGACGAAAGATACTCTAAAAAAAGAACCACTCAGCGATTCCAAGGCAAACGAGACGAAGTAGGAACCGCCAAAGACAATCAGGCGCATGATAAAAGCAGAAACAGAAATGTTTAGCTATCCTCCCGGCCCAGGCAGCATCACCATTAACGCTGCGACTGTTCGCGTTTACGGCAGGGACAATGGTTGAACGACAAAGTGATGGAGTGCTATATGAAATGGATCTTCAACGAAAAGTTATCGGCAGAACAACAACAACGGACCCATATGTTTAGTTCATACTTCTTCTCACGGCTTCAGGAGGGCAAAAACGCAGCGGAGCGTCACGACCAGGTAAAAAATTGGACCCGAAAAGTAGACCTCTTCAAAAAAGACTATGTTTTTATTCCGGTCAACGAATTAAACTATTGGTCTTTGTTGGTGATGTGTTTCCCGGATATGAACGGGCCAAAATTTACGACAGAGAAGAAGCCGGATGGGTCCTGGGGTGTGAGGCAACCAGCAATCCTTCAGCTCAACTCCCGTAGTATCGGGCCGAGAGAAGACCTGGCAGAAATCGTACGTGGCTATTTAACTATTGAATATAGCCGGAAAAGACCCCATGGTCCACAGAGGGACTTCGACGGAATACCCCTGCTGGAGGTGGATGTTCTTCAACAGCCCAACACCACGGACTGCGGCTGCTACGTTCTTTATTTTATGGAACAGTTTTTCGCAAACCCAATTGCGGACTTCCGCCACCCTATCGTTCTGGCTAGCCCCTGGCACGATCCACATGGGGCCCCAGCCCAAAGGATTAGAGTTGCTGCCTTATTTCGAGAGCTAACGGTCCAAGCTGCCATTAGCGATCAGGAACAGCCATCGATGACGTCCGAAGAAGTAGAGTCAGTTGGCGAGATGGTACCGACAAACAAACCAGCTGAGCAGGCCAAGACGGAGACAGCGGGGCCAGGCCAAAGGGATAGAGTGGCTGCGATATATCGAGGGCTAACGGTCCAAGCCGCCATTAGCGATCAAAAACAGCCATCGACGACGTCCGAAGAAGTAGAGTCAGTTGGCGAGATGGTACCGACAAACAAACCAGCTGAGCAGGCCAAGACGGAGACAGCGGGGCCAGGCCAAAGGGATATAGTGGCTGCGATATATCGAGGGCTAACGGTCCAAGCCGCCATTAGCGATCAGAAACAGCCATTGACGACGTCCGAAGAAGTAGTGTCAGTTGGCGAGATGGTGGTGATAAACAAACCAGTCAAGCAGGCCAAGATGAAGACAGCAGAGCCAGAAACGATGGTTTTCAAGGATGTCCAAGAGGTCCTAAGTAGTCAGCGCCTGCCAACAGAGGTCGGTAACGAAATACAGAGGCGACTTGATCCTAACGGTCGCCTACGTAAACCACGAGTCGTCTTTAAGGCGAACGACTATCGGGTTGTGATGACTGCAAACCGCATTACGATCCGCTCCCTCCAGGGAAAGTAAAGAGGGAGTGTGACGACCAAAGTTTTTGGCAAAAATTTTGGCGCACAACACAACATACACTCTTTGACTAACGCATGTACAAACAACAGGTTCATGCTTACAGAAACGATTATTAATGCATCTTAAAGGAAGTCAAGCTTATCATCTACAGTAGTAAAGAACTAAGTTTCATTCCACATAACAAAGGTTAGATCGCGTAAGAGTTCTGGATAGTTGAAAGAATTAAAATTATGGTAAGAGAAAGTATTTGAAAATATATTACGTGACATATTGATGTTCAGAGTGCAAAATATTAAGTCATGGTCAACAAAAAATATATTTGATGAAACAGCAACACTGCAGACTTATCAGAAACAAGAAATAGTCTAGCAAACTAGGAGTATCTTTGTCAGAAAACTGTGTTGGTTCAGAACAATTAAGAATCGACAGACCAAGTGACAAGGCGTTATCGTACATGCACTTTGACAGGTTATCATCGCATAATAGTTTGACATTAGTCACCTATATGCTATACTATACTATAAAATAGTTAAAGTTAAAGTAAGAAGTCGCCGTCGCTATATGAAATAACCACACACCTGCTGCCTCGCTGTCTACGTCTCGTAAAGAGACTTCAAAGTTAGTGGAGAAGGATCACAAGTGAGCCCCAATATCCAATAAGGATCCAAACGCCGTAAACAAATGGCAGGAGCTTTTGATATACCTTTGGTTTATTTTTGCTAAACAAAGTTTAGTTGATTTGGTATGGGTGTAGCGCATTGAGGCGGCTTTTTTTAAATTGGCGTTTAGTTCCTTATTGCATACCGGGGTTCAAGTACCTTTGTATCGATAGGCGCTTTGTCGGAAGTCAAACAAATGCAAGAATAAGTGCAACGAACAAATTTAGGTCAATTGACTTGAAATTCGAGAAATTTAATTAAGTTAGAGCAACAGAATTGATAAAGCCGGTTTTTGGAATAGCTTATTCGTTATTATTAGAATTTTATTAATTCATAATTAAAGTTTTGATAGTTTTTTTTTTAATTAAGTAATAATAAAATTATTTAAGTTATTTTTATTTAATTTATTATAATTCCAAAAGCCACAGGAGACCAAAACCGAAATTACAAGAATTTTATATTTAAGAAAAATTTGGTAGGCACAATTTAATGGCAATTTATTAAACTTATATATGTGATAAAAGAAATTATAATGAAACTTAACAAACCAGACAGCCACTAACCAAAAAGCAATAATTATTGAAAAGGAAATAATGAATAAGAAAATAATGATACGACACATATTAAATAGTCCACACTACAAAAAACTCTACAACTCAGTGTTCTTCGCATACTCCAGAATCATTCCCTTAAAACAGGAAAGATAACAAGAGAACCAGATTTAAGATTTACAGGTAAGCAACGAGCGACTTAACCATAGAAAGATTTGTCATAAAGTGAGGAAGAAATTCTAGGATAAATTAAGTGCAGATTTCTTGTGCGCGTGAAATTAAAGACAACAGACAAATACTCAGGCGTACCTGTTTTAATAGTTTTGAAAAAAGAATTAAAAGCCGTATTTTAATAAAGTTTGAGTAGGAGCAGTTTAATAGTAACTAAAAAAATTGAGAAGTACATATATGTATGCCCTAGGCCTTACATTATGAACAGCCTTGTTAAAAAGTAGATTTAGTGTTCTTATTGTATTTGCCGTGGTGCTGGAGAAAACTTCTAAGCCATATGTGAGAACAGACAAGTAGCGTATAAACAAGCATTTTTCTAGTACTCTGAAGTAAACATAAGTTAGGACTATACAGTCTTCTTAAAGTAAAATTTATTTTGGATGACAAATAATTTATATGCGATTCAAATGATAGATTCTTGTCCAGGACTACCCCAAGACATTTCATCTGTTTGACAAAGGTTCGACAATCGGGATAAGAGCGCTGCACAAAACGTTTTGAAGACAGCTAGGCACAAAACGACAGGACTGCTGTTTTATGAATGTCGTAGGAAAACTGCAGTAAATAACAAAACTGTCGTGCAGTTAACCGACGAACGAATTTTTACTGCTTGTTCTAAAATTTGCAGTGGCAGTTTTACTGTTGAGGCATTTCTTTATCTTTCCCTCCACTCAAGCTCCAAAGGCATACTTATTCATTTTTTCATTTCATTATCGTTTTCTTGATAAGCTCCCGCCGTCGTACCATTGCTGGCAGCAGACCGCCGTATAAGCGTCTGAAAAATATGAGGAAATAAAGAAACAAAAAACTCTCCTTCTTTCTCTCCGCTCAAACTCCACAGGCACATTTATTCATTATTCCATTTAATTATCGTTTTTCCTTACTTTGTTTTTGTTGTAAATTGTACACATCGGGGCCACAACGATCGAAAACAATGTCAAAATGTGATTGATTATGACAGATTATGTGTACATATTTCTTATAAAGAGATTGAGAGACGCTTTTCTGCCTCAAAGCTCGATAGAAATTTTACGAGTTTCAACATATTTTTCGACTTATATTTATACCCTACACCCGAAGGGATGAGGGTATATTCACTTTGTTCTTCCGTTTGTAACGCATTAAAGGAGGCGTGGCAGGTATAGAAAAGTATATATATTCTGGCTCAGAATCACCTCCTGATTCGATTTAGCCATGTCCGTCCGTGTGTCTGTCTGTCTGTCTGTAGAAATCACGATTACGGGAGAACGAATAAAGCTATCGCCATGAAATTTGGCACGAATATACTTTGTCATCATAGGCTGTTTGGTATTGAAAATGAGGAAAATCGGATTAGTTCCACGCCTACTTTTAATAGCAAATTTGAATTTTCCCATGCTTATAGCTCAATTTCTCAGCTTGTAGAGCGAATATAAAGCTAAAATTTTTTCCCAGAGTCCACCTTCTTAGACTAAAATATATTCTGAAAAATGGGCGTGACACGCCCACTTATATACTATACCATATAATGAGATGTTTGGTAGGAAAAGCGGTGTTGTAGACGAGTTAATAGATCAAAATTTTCTCACTGTAAATTAAAAAAAAGTAGGTGTCACCCGCGCATTTTTTATCACCTCGACAGATGCGGGTGTAGGGTATATGAGCTTCGGCCAGGCCGAAGATAACGCTCTTACTTGTTTTTTTATTTACTGATTAATTTGTAACTAAATTAGGGACCTAATTAATCAAAAGATTAATGCCTGGATATTTATTTATTGGTTATTTTTTCTTTTCTGTTGCAAACAATATTTTCAAGCGACATTATTATACTTTCAAATTGTTTATTATAAAGGCAAATCCAATTTTAATGTTAACGTTGCTAAATGCTAATGCGTTGAGAATGCGTATTGTGTAAGTAGCAAAAAGGATTCCTTTTTGTTGTTTTTCCCACCGCACATAGAAAAAAATTATACTGGAACACACAAATGCATTTGGACGTCTAAAAAATGATAAGCATAAAGATTTACATAGATGCAGATTTACTTCATGCATATTTTGCAGTTTTGACTGGAGTTTACAAGTAATTAATAAATGATTTGAAATAACATTTTAGTTGACATTGTTTTATGTCAGATTGAAGAATCGAGCAATTACTAAACTATTTGATGGCATAGTTGGTCCACCAATTTTTAAAGCAATTATGTCCAGAATTGCTGGAAAAATTGGAATACTTAACAAAAATTATTCGCTTCGATAATGCAGAGAACCGTAGAGAAAAAAGGTCTCTGGATAAATTTACAAAGATCCGAAATCTCTGGGATCGTTGGACCGTATTGTTACCAATGTACTTTAATCCATCCAAATGTGTGATTCTCACATTGCTCATTCCGGCAATATTTGCCCTTTAAACCAGAAAGGTATGGTTTTAAATTCTGGATGCTTATTTTTTCAAAAACGTGTTATGTGTGGAAAATGCAGCCTTACTTAGGAAAAACTCTAGGAGCCGCTCCAGAAAAAAACCAGGGTGAACGCGTGGTTTTAGATTTAGTACGAGGTTTGAGGAACACAATGTCACAATGGATAACTTTTTTCCTCCTACGAATTGGGAAAAGAAATTGTTGGAGAGAGAGCTAATTATGGTTGGAACGATGCACAAGAATAAACGGTCGATTCCACCAAAACTGTTCATTTGTAAAAAAACTCCACTTTATCAACGTTCGCGTTTACTACCTACACTGTCTAGGTCTCATACTCGTATGTAGCGAGAAAAAGCAAATGTACAGTGCTTCAGAGTACGTTATATGTATAATTCTGCAGATATTAGAACTGATCCAAAGAAACTTCCTGAAATTATTGCGTATTATAATCGAACTAAGGGTGGAGTAGACACAGTCAATAAAATGTTATCAGGGTACAGTTGAAACGGAAAAACGAAAAGATGGCCTATGGTAGTTTTCGGCAACATAATTGATATATCTGCTTCGACTGCCATTATATATGCCTTTTATTATCGTACATACAAACAGAAAGCTAAAAAACTTTTTTGAACTGAATTTTACCTAAGTTTATATAAACCGTTTTAGAATTTATTCCAATTGGCCGGAGAAGCAAAAAAATACCATGCGTATTGCGTGAACTGATATTAGAACTTGCTTGAAACTAAATGTTGCGAAGAGAAAGAGGTCCACGGTCATTAGCTTCACAGACACTGCTATCGCTTGCTTTAGAAGGCCCTCACATAGAAGCTGGACCATTTTCAAAAAGGCAAAAAATGGGAAATATTCCGGAAAAAATTAAAAATAGAGGAAAATGTTTCTTATGCGTTCAAGAAAAAACGGCTAAAGCCAAATATAACCATGAGTTCCTGCTGCTTCTATCACAAAACAATTTGTAAAGCACATCTCATCCTTGTAGCTACATGAAAACTACACTACAACATTTTCTACTACATTGTCTCCTACATACTAAACAATATTTTATATACGATATAAAAAAAATATATGTATACATTTATATTTCCATACAAAATACTTGGATGTAGAAGAATTGTTGTCAATTTTAATATTTTATTAAATAAATAGAATTTTTGAAAGTGATTAATATTTGCAATTGCTCATTGTAAGTTTAATACGTTATAACATGTTATAAAATGTTATAAAATGTTTATAACATTAACGTTTGTTTATAGCTTAGTAAATATGTCTGAATCGTAAAATCTGTCTTGGTCAAAATAATTTATCACACTGTTCACTGTGTGTTCCAGGTGCAGATTTCAGTATGAAGGACACCTTTAGATATAGGGGATTTTTAATTAATTTAACTATGCAAAGTAAATTCTTACAAAGGAAATATTGATTGTTAAGGGGGCAATTTAAAAATTAGAATTTCAATATCCATTAAAAATTAATAAATAGCGAAAACATGTTATATGTTAATAATAATAAAAAAATTAACCCGCATCCATTTCGGGTTCAATTCCCAGCATGCCCAAAGATTTTAGTTTAATTTAATCGTTAATAATGTATCGGGTTGGTGAATGAAAACATTCCCATGAGGGTTTAATGCATTGAATTCTATTGCCATCCACGTTCGTGAGCGTGTTAAGCATGTGTCACTTTATTTTTGCGCATGCCGTTTGGTCTAAAAAACGCGACACAAACGTTCCTACGCTTAATGGAAAACATTTTTATATGACATTTTTAGGTGTCATCAACTACTATCGCCGATGTATTCCATATGAAGCGGAGCATCAAGCACCGCTAAACGAATACATTCGTAACATGCGCAAGAACGACAATCGCTAAGTCAACTGGACTGCTAAGGCACTTAGCAAAACACCTTAGCCAATGCCACAATGCTTGCTTTGTTCCCATTCCCTGCTGCTGACTCACAACTGGCCTTAGTGCGCGATTAATCACGATCGGTGCAGCCTTAGAGCAATTCGTCAATAATACATGGCAACCACTTGGTTTTTCTTCGAGAAAGCTCAACAAAAGCGAAGTACTATAACACATATGACAGAGAGCTCCTTGCGATCTCCGATGCCATACATTTCTACAAAAATATACTGGAAGCCAAGAAATTTAGTTGAAAGCACGATGAGTGCATATTTTTTATAAAAAGTAGGCGTGGCACTAGTTCGATTTTCAATACCAAACAGCGAAGAGAACAAAGACTATTCGTGCCAAATTTCATGACCCTCATCCCTTCGGGTGTAGGGTATAAAAAGCTGAAAAGCCGACTTAGATACACTCGGGTCTTACTCTTAATGAAAATTATTTCTATCTCTACCAAGAGGTGAAAAAAGCGCTCTCCAGCGGCAGATTTTAGGAGCTTACAGTCTCTGGGATAGAATATGACGGTGGAAAAGGCATTAAAGTTTGTCGCTCCAATAAAAAGGGCGTAGCTCCTTTCAGGCAAATTTTTTAAACTTCATAAAGCTAAGATTACTTTGGGTAGAATGCTTGATATAATACAGAAAACTCGGCTCTTTTATCGTTTGTAGTCAATTACTTCAAAAACTCTTTTCCTGACTAGAAAGGAAAATCATTTCCTATTATAATAAAATTTAATAAATTAGACGACAGAATGAGACTGCTAAATGCGGCTTTGAGCTTCCGCAGACTCCATCGAGGAGAATTATCTCTATGACATATTGGTCTTGGCATTGAGGGACGCTGTTTTTTAAATGAGAGCTTAACTCGCACAAATAGAGAAATTGTGCAACTCAAGAGAACAAATCACCTATTAGCGGTCTTTTCGAGAAAAGGAGCGGTATATGTTAAGAAAGATGCTGATGGCGAAAGTACGAAAGTAAGAACGTTTAATCTAGTTATTATTTTTCTAAAATATCCCGGGACCCGGACGGGAATCCCGCGGACGGGACGGGAATCTATCTTATAGAATTTTGTAATTTTGTTAGCAGTGGTGATTTTAATTTAAACTTATTGTCTGATGATCGTCTTTGTGAATCTTTACATCAACATGTCACATCCGTTGGTTTTTCCATTGTTAACAAAATTATGCCGACCCGATTCTCTGCAGGAAATTCTCTTAGTCTCTTGGACTTATTTATCATCTCTGATAATTCGGTCGTCCGTTGATGAAACTCTTAATCTTTTTCTCCATTTTGTAGTAAGTTTATTCGTAAAAAATGTTTTTCAAAGGCTGGTTGTAACGGAAAACAGCAGCTGGCCGCGGTTTACATCTGAAGTTCCAAGGATTCTTCGTGTGCGTAACAGGCTGCGTAGTTTATTAAAATTAATGGTAGTTTATGGAAACATTTCCACCAATGACACTTGGAGCAATATAGGCAAGTAAAGAATTTCTCGGTCCGTATTATTAGAAAAGCTAAAGTTCTATATTTTTCTTCCAAATTAAAAACCTGTACGAACTAGTGCTTTGGGCTAACATTAGGAATACAGGGATCTATGCTCAAAAAACGAAGTCAGCATTTATTGATCGTAATATTTTGACACACTAAAACACACCGAAGATGACACATCGCCGAAACCGAAAACTCATGCGAAATCTCAAAAAGGCTTACCAAAAGGGCGCCAAGGCCTACAATATAAGGAGTCTCAGGAGGAGTGTATCTGAGGAATTATCAACGGCTAGGATCGTTTGCAGCTGTCGTATTTATAATCATTGTAGAATTGTATATTTACTGTCGATTGTTTAGTAATCTTTCATATAAAATAACCTTGAATACGTGAAATTAAGCTAAAATATTTTCTTTTGTAAAACAGAGAGAGCTGAGGCAGGAGCTGAGGCATAACTGTCAACATTATAAAATAAAATAATAGAGTCGATTGGACTCTATTGGGATTGCCGTTGGGATCCTTAACAAGTTTTTCTTCATTTCAATGCCAATGACAATGCCAATTTAATTCGATGGTGCAGTAGACCTCGCTCGGGTGGGGGACTCCGGGGTCACAGCGTAAGCTAGTAAGCTAGTACCAAACCAACCACATGATTCCATAACTCCGTTACGACAACACCAGTTGCCGTCCCAAAAGACCGGGCATGCCGAAGCCAATTAACACCTTGGCAGCGTTACAGCAATTTAAAACCCATCCCCGGTCGGGCGGTGACACAGTATTATTTCCCTTGTGTCGGCTGACGAAATATATTTTGCGTTTTCTACATACCCTGCAGAAAAAAAATCAATTAGTGCACAAAACAAATAGTTCTGAAACTAGAGAAACTGTAGTAGCCACCGAACTAATGCAAAGGAAATGCAGAAAGTGGATAATACCAAAGAATATACAATATACAGAATGCGCATTTCATATAAGCTAAATTTTTGGGTTCCAATATCAGGACCCCAAATTTAATTTGTATGGCGGCTCTCTCGCATACCGCTACAAATGCTTTCAATTTATATGACGAATCTCTCACACATGGCGACCCTCTCTCACTATTCTTTGTGTGTAGCCAATCATGTAGCAATATATTCCTACATAGTATATGTGTATGCACGCAGGCGCATACGTCTATAAAAATTACTATGCTCTTTCCAGAACACAAAACAGAATTCAGATAACGACCCAAGCTTTGTAATTTCTATGGCGGCTCTCTCGCATATCGCTACCTATGCTTTCAATTTATATAAAGAATCTCTCACACATGGCAACCCTCTCTCACTATTCTCTATGTATAGCCAATTATGCAGCAATGTGTGCTTGTGCGTAGGCGCACACTTCTATAAAAATTACGATTCTCTCTCACAGCCTCCAAAACAGATTTCATATGACGACCCAAGATTTGCAATTTCTATGGCGAGTCTCATACAATTCATATGACTACCCGTGCTTACACTTTTTATCGCGGTTACTAAAATAATGGGCACCTGCTTTTGTGTTATTTATCGCTCTACACATACGCATTTCCTTGATGCAATCGCAAAAAAACTGAATTTTTGCATGGACACCTTGAATATTTATTCTTAGAGGGAACTATTTGTTTGATATCTTCGAATTAATAGTTAATTAATAATCTTAATTAATAAAAATAATTCTTAATTAATAATAAGAATTAAAAATCTCCGATTAATAATTTTTTTTTTACTTTTTCTGACTCGTGTAAAATAAAATTGCTTTCTGAATAAATCACAAGTCTAACTCGTAAAAAGTAAAAGCGCTTTGTACATGAATCACGAGTTTAACTCGTGTAAAATAAAATTGTTTTGTAAATGAATCACGAGCCTCACTCGTGTGAAGTAGATACGCTTTATGACTGAATATGAAGCTTGACTGTTTATAATCTCAGTGAAATAGGGCACTATACTTCATTGTTTATAAGTTTAATTCTTGATTTAATTTTACGTTTTAATATCCGTCAGTTCAATTGCTATAATATTTGGTTAATATTCCATTGAAAGCCTTTTAAAATCGATTATAACAGAAAAAAAAATTATATGTTTCTGAATGTTTCGAAAAATACCACACACAGGACGAATTAGTTTTCTTGTTTTTATACCCTACACCCGAAGAGATGGGGTATATTAACTTTGTTCTTCCGTTTGTAACGCATTAAAGGAGGCGTGGCAGGTATAGAAAAGTATATACATATATTCTGGCTCAGAATCACCTCCTGATTCGATGTAGCCATCCGATGTAGTCCGTCCGTCCGTCTGTCTGTCTGTCTGTCTGTCCGTCCGTCTGTGGAAATCACGATTAGAGGAGAACGAATAGAGTTATCGTCATGAAATTTAGCACGAATATTCTTTGTTATCCTACGCCGTTCGGTATTGAAAATGGGGTAAATCGGACTAGTGCCACGCCTACATTTTATAGAAAATATGCACTCATCCGTGCTTTTAGCTCAGTTTCTTGGCTTGTAGACCGAATTTTCAGGTAAAATTTTATTTCCAAGTTCACTATTTTAGACTAAAATATATTCTAAAAAATGGGCGTGACACGCCCACTTATATACTATACCATATAGTAAGGTAAAAAAAGCTGTGTTGTAGGTGTTAATAGATTAAAATTTGCTCCCTGTGAATTAAAAGAAGTAGGTGTCACCCGCCAACTTTTTATCACTTCGTCAGATGCGGGTGTAGGGTATACGAGCTTCGGCCAGGCCGAAGATAATGCTCTTACTTGTGTACTGTTAATGTTGATAAATATGAAAATTGATGAATAATTTTACCTGCCACGCCTCTTTTAATGCATTACAAACGGAAGAACAAAGTGAATATACCCTCATCCCTTCGAGTGTAGGGTAGTTTAGTAGTTTGCGTCTATTGTCCACGCTAACCAGTAAAAAAAACCGCAAATATGGCCACACAAACGACGTACACATACGTTGATAATGCCTAATGATAATGGTAATGATAATGACACTCAAACTCACTATAATGCTTAATGACACATTCCCAACGCATGTATAAAAAAGTCTTCAACTCATCGTAAACTAAATCAACTGAAATGGAGACGTGAACATCACGAAACAGCGAGCCTGTACCAAACCAAGGAATATACAAAACGAAAAAGCCTATGAACACAAAACAATAGCAATAAGAAGACCAGACGAACACAAGATGAGACCAAATAAGCCGAAGTTATTAGACAAATGAGAGAAACTAAAAAAGATTTAAAAGTGGTGGTACTGCTACAACCCACGGAACAAAAAGAAGCGGCCAAAAATTTGGTATATTCTTTGGTTGAACCGTTTGCTAGAAAAGACACTATTTCATTCGAATCAGTCTAAATCATTTGAATTGTTCTACTGCAAAAATTATTGAATGGAGTGAAAGTATGTACTCGTACGAAGTGTACACATATCTGTATAGTGTTTTGTACACATCGTATGTATACCGTTATTGATTTTTAACGAAAACAGGCATTGAATACAATAACGAAACATATCAGAAAGGAAACTACTCAATGCTCAATGTCCACATCGAGACAACAAGCACTGGGCACAACAACAACAACAAAATACACTGTATGAGTAAGAGTCCGAAAACTATAGGCCTATAAAGAAGAAAAAACTCTCCCTCTTTTCCTCCACGCAAAGACCAAGTGTATCCTTCTCTCAATTCCACCAATAAAAATGTTCATCTGATATTCCACATATTTAGTGGGACAGGTGGATACCGATACCAATGCACACTACCCTGTCTGGGGATGTGATGACGTTAACGACAGCGGTGAGTTCCTCTTACAACTTATTCTTAACTGTAATAGTATAATGTGAATAGCCCTCTCTAGGATATACTCTCTGAAAGTGTAAAGTCTTTCACACTAAATCTTAACTCTTTCAGCTAAGAGTGACTTGACTTTTGTACCACATAACTGTGGTCGATGATTGCTAGGTTCTTGTGCATCCTACTCTCTCGGACAACAATTGCCCCGCTTTTCCTATCTATTCTAACAATACTGTTATCTATACAGCAAACAGAAGCTCCAGAAACACGAACTGGGAAATATGTATATGAAAATTTATAGAGAAGCAAAATAGGTCACCCGACGACAGTTGCGATTGTTCAGAGCGTGGAAAAATCTGTAAACTTATGGAGATTGTAACATCAGCTTAAAAATTAAAAGCCGGCCAAGACGAAATCGCAAACCTCAATGGTGGAATCATGAGCTAGGAGTAGGCGTGATCTCCGCGATATCATGAAGCTGGCTAAGATAACTAAACAACTTGGGATATGCGCAAAATACAAGGACTTCGATTGGTAAAAAAGAGATAAGAGCCAACCTCCTCGAGAAACTTTTGCTCTAATATATGTAGATTACAAAACAGAGGTGATAAGGTTGAGGCTGACGGTACGCATCTCGGCCACACAATACTCTAAGGCAGATTAGGTGAGTCATATGAATGTAAAACCATCTCCGAATATAGTGAGATGGCGATCAAATTATTTGACCCTACAAATCGTCGGGACCGGGGTATTCCTCTCGTTAGTACAACACAAAATTAATCATGTAAGAATGTATTTCTTAGATAGAGTAAGAAATAACAAGAGACCGAATCAGCCAAAGTTACTCAAACGGCATCACAGATGCGGGCGGTATGGACGAAGAAACGAAGAAAAGCATAGATGGAAAAATACACATGACAGGCGAGAGCACGCAGTTTAAACGATTTTTTTCTTTGTTCATGGCCCGAGCTTTTGCATTTCTTGCCCTTTCTTCAGTTTCATTGCTTATGCCATTCCATTCTATCCACACCTAATGCCGGCACACACACAATACACATGATAAGCAGAAAGCAAGCGATTTAAACGATTTCTTTCTTCGTCCATCGCCTAACCAAATGCATTTCATGCGTATTTCTTACCTCTTCGTTTCGTCGCTTTTGCGCTTTAACATACAGTTGTTGGTGTTTGTGTTGGGTAATTTTATGCGGCTGCGTATGCTTTGGTCGTGTGTTGGAAAGGTTGTCGGCGCTTGCGGCCACAGCTTGAAATTTTTAGAACTGAATTTTAGAATTGAAAAGCTCTTCAATTCAAGATGTCTTTATGTTCCAAAATTTCTTTTTAATTTTTTTATGTGAGAAATTGGAAATTAATATAATAAGATTGTTAATGTTAAATTTTTTTTTACCTTTTCTTTAATTTTAAAAATTAAAATTTTCTTTTCTTTAAAATTAAGAAATATTAATTGCTTGTAAAAAATCTTAAAAAATGTTATTAATTACTGTGTTTTTCAGGCTATTTTTTAAAATAAAAAATATTTGCAAAAATTTTTTTTACCTCATAGCCCAAAAAACACAGTAGTTAATAAGATTTTTTTTACAAGCAATTAATATTTCTTAATTTTTGGAGATTTATATTTTAAAACCATTTATAAATATAAATATATATAGTTGATATATATATATAGTTATATTATATAGTTAATATATAGTTAATATATATATATAGTTAATATATATAGTTGATATTTATATAGGAGTTTATTGTTATCCAAAATGTTCAAAAGTGTTTTCATTTAATAAAAAAAGGTGAACAACGAGGATTAAATTCGGCTACTTTTATTAAAAATTATTTTAATTCATTGTACCGGATAAAAAGCACTGAACATACCGACATTTTTCTTTCATTTTTTAATAAGAAAAGTCTCAGTTGCGCTACATTCTTCTTATTGCTAAAAAGGCATTCTTCTCTGTCGTTTTCATTTATTGTCGACGGCTATACAAAGCTTATCGCTTATCCTATATACACACACACGCTAAATGACACAAACACATGCATTCAAAAGTCTTCTCGCAAAGAATATACAATATATACATTGTAAATTCTTCTTCTTCTACCCATCGCTAGCCAAAAAAAGAACACCTGGCATGGAGACGCGAGAAAAGAGCAAAAATTTTTCAGCTGAAAATTTATATGAGATTCGTCTTCCATATCAAAAACTGCCAATTGCTATGGAGAAGAGAGTGAGAGCTCAATATACTAAAAAATGAGAAATCGGTCCAGTCCTGGACCGACCATAGCTGTGGTTGAAGATTGCTATGACACACATATGTGATAGTTGGTAGCGAACGTATGGTGATTATACTAGTATGGTCGTCATACTAGTTCTTGTAATGTGTACTCATGTGCTTTTATTAAGATTCAGTTACATGAGTTTTAAGTATCTTTGTAATTTAATTTATACCAATAGTATAAAATACAAAACAGAATTATAATTATTACTTACTTGAAATACAAAACTTCTTTGTTTCGTCCTTGGGAGGAGTTATTGGAATTATCCTTAAAAAAATTAATGAAAATTTTTCAATTGCAGTAAAATATTAGCGCTTACTTTTTAGTTCGTGGTTTTTGGAGTGTTGGTCTAATTTCCACTGAAGGTGCATCTGACATTGCCGATACTACTGGTGTTTGGCCGGCATCACGTTGTTGTAGTTGATGCACATCTTTAATGAATATTTTTTAATGAGATGAAAATGAACAAACAAGGCAAGTGCATTTACCCATATTGTATATAATAGTACGACCATCTGTCGGCAAATTAGAAGTCATACCAATCGATAAATCTTGTTGTGTTGGAACTGTTTGCACTTCGCTTGAAACTGTAGGCACTGATGTTACTTGCTCCTGATTATCCACTTCGGGCGCATTTGGAATAGGCTAAATTTACAATATATAAGTTATTTTTACAACTTAATTTGTGGATATATATTTTGTAGATATCAATTCTGTCTTTTAAATAAATTTTAGACTCTAAATATATATGAAGAAAATTCATGAAATTTTCTTGAAAGAGCATATTGACGTGGGAGGCAGAGATGCATAAATCAAAAAGCTAAGAGAATTTAACATTTAATTCTTCCTTACACGACCCTCAAAAACCATGTAGTATGTGTTTTAGAATCGTGACAGTCCTGCCCGCCACACAAAAATTAGGTGATATCCACTTTAGCACTGAGCCGTAATTTCACTTTTATACATAGAACGCTATATCACTTTTCTTCCTGGCGTGCACAAAAACAGAGATCATATATAAGGAACTTTACTCAGTTGATATGGACAATCTGTATATTGGTTTCTTTGGTTTTACCAAAAATTTTCAGTTGAAAACCAGAAAAGATATTATTAACAAGTCAATTTATCTTTCGCATTGTTTTTATAATTTTAAAATGCACTGAATTAGTAACAATGTAATTGTCAAAATAAGAGTAGGAAATTATAATCACCTCATTTTCGAAAATGTCCTTCTGCGTTTTTGGATTTATTATGGGCACAGCATGTGAACGACGACGAAATTTAGTTTGTGCAGTTTGAGTTTGTGCTGTACCAGATACAGGAACTCCTACAATTGAGGGCAAACCAACTCCAACCTGCTGTTGGCCTGGCCCTGATGACGCCACAGTAAGAACTGCACTTGGACAGGGCGGTACAGGTAGTACTGCACCAGAAGTTAGCGACATCTGCTGTGTAGCACCAGGCGGCCCATTTGGACTTGGTTGAACTGAGAGAGTATTACCAACATTTACACTTACACCGGGGTTAACACCAACAGGACCTCTTTGATGAGTTTGTTGCTGTTGGATCGGTGAATAAAATGGATAGGACGAATAAAATGGTTGAATTTGTTGAGTATATGGATACTGAGCACTTTGGTATGTAGGCTGTCGGGGTCCGAACGGAGGAAAGGTAGGCACCACAACACCCTGATGCATAGTCGGTTGATACATAGGTTGCATTGATACGTGACGTGTTCCACCACGAGGTGTTGCTGACGTAGGAGGCCCACGAAAAATTGTGTTGGTTTGTTGAGCTGGCCGAATGTTACCGCTTCCATTGCTGCCAGATGATGGAATAAACTAAAAAAATATTTAATAAGTTAGAAAGTTTAAGAATATATTTGGTATATTAATGTTGTTCTCTGCTTCTAAGGAATACATGTTTTAACCTTTCTCTAATTGTGTTTATGAACTATCTTTTTGAATAAAAATTCTTGCTGACATAAAAATATCGTACCTCAGTAGTTGTTGGAAAAGAATTATTATTATTTAATAACTTATTATTATTTTTAATTTGTATATCGTATTTTCTATTATCATTACAACTGCCAACATTTACGCTAGATGCGTTAACACCAACGATGCCATTTTCGTGCGTATAGGAACTGCCAGAAACCGTGGAAGTTCCAATGGTCATACCAACACCATTACCATGTAAGGTATTATTAGTTCCTCCAAGATTACATGAGGTAGCATTAACCCCAGTACTCCCAACAGAGGTGCTACCGTATACGGACGACGGCATATGCTTTCCATCAATAGCACTTGTGCTAACGCCACTTACAACACCAAGATGATTCAAACCGAATAGTGTTGTTGCATTTGCAGTATTAATGTGACAATTATTTACAGCAACGACATTACTGCTACACATTCCCTGTAGAGGACGATTCCCGACATTAGCATAACTTTGGGTTTGTGACTGTTGCTGATTTGCGTTTGTTTTTAAAATTGACATTGGATTATAGGATTTATTTAATTGATATTGATGTTGATTTTGCTGTTGTGCTGGCGGGGGCTGATGTACATATTTTTTCTTTTTATTTGTTGACATAATCTATAAAAACAAAATGGGGGAGAGCATTTCGTTTTACAGCGCAAAATATGATTTTATTTGCATTTTGAAATATATAATATCAATAAAACTTAAGAAAAAGCAAAACAGGCATAAGTACACGTTAATTACTTATGAGTTGAATAAAAATCATAAAAAAATAAATTATGGAGTTGTAATTTCAAGTAATTCAATCTAATAAGTACCCGACTTTTAAAAAGTTTGCAACACACATTAAGTTATAAATAAAGGGAACCTAAAATTTGCATTGAAGCCATATCTTAGATGTAGCAAATGCTAAATTTAAAAGAAGTAATATCTATAATGTTGTATTACTGTACATACAAAATATTCTTAATAGTACGCACTAGGTTTAATTAAGAACGCCGATCTTACAAAATTTTTAATATCATTATTAAAAACATCAACATAAAATAAACGCATATATGTATATTTCTTCTTAAATTTTTAAACATTCCAAATGTTTACTTAAAACCCTTTTTTCTATAAAAGTAATTTTGTTCACAATTCGCGAATCTTCAAAGATTCAAAAGTCCCTAATTTCAAAAAACTTGAACAAACACCAAGAAAAATTCAACAAAATTTAAAAATCTAAAAGGATCTAAAGTTTTTAAGATTAAAATAATAAGACAACATAAATCTAGACCATGTCACCATAATCATAAACCACGTGTTCTTACATTTATGTTTTCTTAAAATTAAAATCTGTACTTTCCAAAATATTTGGACGGCCGTATTCACACTGACAAATGAATGAGTAAATAATGTTTACCAAACATATTCAAATAAAAATTATTAGGTCCATACGAGAAATTCACAAAAATTAAATGTAATTACTACGTATTATTATTAAAGTGTTGCAGATTCTACACTTACGATTTGTTGAGGTTGCATTGTTTTAAGAATATCTGATTGTGAAGGTGTTGCAGTCGGACCTGTCGGTTGCATTCCGTGTGTAATTGGTGTTTGAGGTGGTGATAGACCACTCTGAGGGGGTACTGAAAAACCCGTCGACGATGCTGCTACATAACCATCTGTTCCTAAGAGATAAAAATATGCAGAAAATAAACAGGAAAAAGTGAAATATCTTACCTGCGATATAATAAACCGGTGTTAGAAATACTCCTCTGTCTACAGGTATATATCCTATTTCCCTTTCTTCTGCAGGAAAAGTCTTTTGTTGCTTCTTTTGATACAGGTTGTTAGATTGTGTTCAACTTTATGAAATACAAATTTCTCCGACTACTGCAGTCACGTTTGACAATGTCTACGAATATAAATATATGTATATTAATAATCGTTAACATTTGAAAGAGATTTATACACATTTATATATACACAGCCTTTTTAGAGCTTTGAAATTATATTACTGTTTTGAAAAAAAATTGTAATATAATTGTGTGGTTAATTTAATTTATCAAAGGGATATCTATAGACGGTTACGTCAGGTGACGGCCATCGTCAACAAATCCAAAAAACAAGGTATGCAGCGGAAAGTTTGACAGATAAAATTAAAATTGAAGTAAGGTACTTATAAATTACCCCACGTAAGCCCCTTTCCAAATTCTACTTTCTGGAAAGTGTAAAATTCTATGTTTGGGGAAGAACAGTCGATTTTGTTAAGACATTCCATTAAGATTTTATTTTTGTTGCCGTTAGAAAAAGGATTTGGAAATAATTATAAACACTCGTGTGCTGACTGCTAAAAGTCTGACTGCTGAAATAGAAGACGAAAATTAAATATTCCATTTATTGGTGACTTTATTATTTTACATTTTGCCAAATTCTTAACCGACGTTTTTTAAGATGGGAAAAAGTAAAGTCATGGTGCATTTAAGTAAATACTTATTTCTAAAAGAAATATTATATAAATCAAAGGCAATTTGCTGAGGAGGTTCGAATATAGGAGTCTTAAATATGATCAATGAAAACCAATATAATTGCCACTAAAAAAGATACAAGTAAAAATAATACAGATGGATTTCTAAAAATTTTTAAAACTTTTTTTTTTGCAAGTGTTAGGAATTTTTTACTGTATGTTAAGTAACTTATATAAATGGGAAATTACGGGTAGTAAACCGATATCAAAAATTTACGATACAAAACTTTGCCAGTCCATTCATGACATTTCTACGGCTATTACGTTCACTGCGTTAGAATATATAAGTTAATAAATATTAGCTTTACAAATGTGAATTGCTATTACTTTTTTCGTTCTTCTATTTTTAGATTTATGAGAAGGAGAGTCTCACAAAAAAATTAGAAAAATCTAGTTACATATGGATGTTTAAAATCGTCCGAATTCGTAAAGGAGTGAGTAGTTCGTTTATTTTCAACCATATATATCAACCTTAATTTAGAATCTAAGTGAAGGATCTAAGTTGATAACGCAAAAAAATCAGTATTTTTAAAACTTAAAAGAATTACGTACAATACAACAGAATTTATATACATATTTATAGCATTATGTTCAACAACTACATAATCTTGTTATAGATATAAGTTGGCGGCTCTCTCGCACAATTCATATCGCTACCGATGCTTACAATTTATATGACAAACCTCTCGCACATGGCGACCTTCTCTCACTGTTCTCCACTATGTTTATAGCCAATAGAGCTGGGCATAGAACGTTTTGAAATATTTGAAACAAATTTCAAAACATAAAAAGTTTCTTACTGTTACTGCTCTGCTCGAAACAAAATTAACAGTCGACCCAAGCTTGGCCATTTCTATAGCGTATCTCTCGCACTATTCATATAACCACCTGTACTTACACTTTTTATCGCAGTTACTCACACAATGGTGACACGCTCTTCTGTCATATAATACCTTGCCTTGTTTTTATACAATATGAGTATCAGAGATAATGAGATGAGATGACTCCCTCTACACATACGCATTTTCTTGATGCAATCGCAAAATCTGTAGGAAAACTGCAACAGTGTTTTTTGCATTGACATTTTGAGAGACATATTTCTTCTTAGAGGACAATTTGTTTTATATCTTCGCACATCTCTCCAATTATTAATTTTTTTTTGTAACTTTTTCTACTGACTGAATTGAATTTCTTACCAGAACTTAAATTTTCATTCTTCGTCCTAAAAAGAAAAAAGCCAAAAGAATTTGATATCGGGCAGACTCAACACATAAACACATATGCATATATGTGCGTTTGGCATTAAGATTTCTCTCTCCTGCTCTTTGGCTTCTTATGCATGCTTCCCTCCCGTATAATGAAACTTTTGCGCAAACTGACAGTTTAGTACTGAGATGCTCATTCTGTATTAGGGGGTTGCATAAGACGTCTCAAAAGCACTTTCGAAATACAGAAAAAGTTTCGAGCATTGACTGCAAAAATCTCTTTTTTTTTCGAATCGAGTTCTGTATTAGGGGGTCGCATAAGACGTCTCAAAAGCACTTTCGAAATACAGAAAAAGGTTCGAGCATTGACTGCAAAAATCTCTTTATTTTTCTAATCGAATGAAACTGAACGAATGCGCTGTTAAAAATTCGACACTAGACGACTCTAAAGAAAGATTATTCGTCGGGCTTATGCGTTGGAGGATTCGTTGATTCATTTTTGTTGGTGGAATCTATGGAAATACGGATTTTTTACTATTTAAGTGTTTTTTCTCTATTTGCTGAAGTTTTTTTAGTGGAATCGAAAGAAGTAGTCACCGGCCTTTGGAGTTTGAGAAGTCAGACTGAGTTTTATTCATTTCTTTATTTGCGTTTTGCCTCCATTGGGAAATTGTCTGAGAATTGCAAAGTTTCCTTTTTGTTATGTTGTTTTTGTATTTTTTTATTGTTTTCGAAGCCTGTTGCCATGTGCAATGAAGAAGGATATATATACAATGTGTATATACATACACGTCTCATTCGCAAATTGAATGAATCATCTCTTTTTTTTTTAGGTTCAACCCTAATTTCATTTATACAAAAACTAATGGAGACACGGCCTCATTTGACGCTTGTAGGGCGCTGTTCAGACATGGGACATATGTCGCACGAGAGACACGAATTGTTGTTGTTACCCAGCAAAACTACAAAATGAACTGTAGACTATGAATAAATGAATCTGTCCCTTGTGCGACACACGTGTCTCCTGAAATATCGAGGGACACGAGTAAGCAGAGTTGTCGTACTAACAAAAAAAAAAAAAAAAAAATAGTATGTCTGTAATCATGTATGCATTTTAGTGATATTGAGAAGAAAATGTATACAAATTTATATAATTAAATAGTCACTACGACCCACAATCCAATTAGGACACATGTGTGAACACTTCAGGGAACACGAGCGATGACTCGGGGCATATGTCCCATGTCTGAACAGCGCCTAGGTGTCATGAATTTTTGAGTTAATGGGTAAAATTTTCATTCCAAATGTGCTGTAACACAGTACTGTTCTCTAGAGTGTTCGTGTGTTCGACACATCCCATGCAGCCCTCTGTTTTGTGTATTGTATGTTTTTGGATAATAAGCACATAAATGGATAATTACATAAAGTAATTTCACCTTCTCTATTCAAAAAAATATACGTTGTTTATAAAATCTGACGCGATTTGACGACCAAAAACTTTTGGCTAAACTGATATATTAACATCGCGCAGTCATTATTTAATACTTTTTTAATAATGACAAAAATTTCCTCACAATTTGGTATGGTGTTTTATACCTATGTAAATTCCCTTAATACGGCGAACATGTGGCAAAACTACATTTACATTATATAAAAAAACTAAACATGTTTTGATGGAAAGCCGTATTTTTAATGAACTATTGGTCTTGTTATCCAGCTCATTTAAAAAACAAGGAGAATTTTGTTAATATCGAAATCGTATCCACCTTCATACCATAATATCTCAAATGTAGCGTAATAATATATTATTGTTTTTTGTTTTCGTGTAGTTCGTGAACGACCTAGTTCAATTGAATTAATCCCTACCGTGAACTATGAAACTGTGCCCGTTCATCCCATACGTTCTAGTACTAATCCTGTACTCGTTCTTTTGGCTTGCATCACTTTGTTACTTTAATCCCATTTTATTTATTGAAAAAAAAAGAACGGCAATATGGAAAATCCACTTAGGCCGTACTCACACAGGGGACATATGTCCCGAGACATGGAACTATTAATTTCATGTGTTTGGAATGTGAAGTATAAAAGCACACTAAATATTCAGATATCGGTTTAACTTTTATTTCAATATGATGCTTTGACTTTGCCATTATGCGTGAATAACAATATCGTTCAAATATCCTCGATTACAACGACCATAATCTTGCCGTAAAGCTCGAAATTCGGCCACAACAGAATCACCATTCGTGGCTTTAACAAAGTTAACGCGTTGTTCGATGGTAAAACGATCCATATTGTAAAACGGGAAACCTTTAACTAAACAATTGCTAGTTCGGATGACACTAACATTTGACAGCTGCCAAACGGCAGGGCTTTACTTTCCGTAACTCGAAATGGATTACCTTTTATAAAAAGAATGCATTTCTGATTTCAGCCATAATATTTTTTTTTATCAATACGACAACTTACTTTCTGGTGTCCTAAGTAAATAACAAGGGACATAAGTGTTATAGGGACATAACAAAGGGCAGATTTATTTTTTAAAGTCCACAGTTCATTTCGTCGCTTTGCTGGGGAAACAACAACAAATCTGACGTGTCTCGGGACATATGTCCCTGTGCGAAACCCCTGTGCCGTCTATGAAAATCGATTATCACAATATAAATTAAGATTTCTACTCACAGCAGCACTTGTTCGCCAGAGTAGTTCGTAATCCTGGTTATAGCATCCATGAGACGATAATGAAAAACTAGTTGAGAACTATTAAACTAAAAGAATGAACTAGTTCACAAAAGATATATGAACTAAAATGGCTCAATATATTCAACTAGTTGTCGTGAACTATAATGCCCAAGACTAGGTAAAGCTCCATTTTAAAAAATTGGAACAATCTAAAATTTTCTTATAACCTGTATAAAAACCTGGGTTTTTTACTTTGTATGGAGAAAACCTATATAGTTTATTAAAAAACACGGCTAATGTTACAACAGAAAACTTAAAGCAAATAGTCATTCCAGTAAGCACATTATTCAAAAATATCGCATTCGTAATCTATAAAATTGTTTAACCTTAGAACAGCGTTGAAGATATTATTGGAAAACTGTTTATGCCATCTTGACGGTTTTTCTGTTTGGCATGTTCTGATTAATATTAGAGGAGTCTGAAATTATTGTCTATTCTACCCTTGTATATTGCTTTATTTCTAAAAGTCGAAAGTTTTCATGACTATTTACACATACGTAAGCAACAAAATACTAAAATCCAGTAATGCTAAACCAATAATTTGCATTTAATTTCTATTAAACTTAGAACCATGTGGACATAACTTCATAACTAAAGTGGAAAATCACTCACGTTTTCTTTTTCTGGTTGCTTGTAGCTGGACTCTGCTCGTTTCTGTTAGTTTTACAGTTTTCTTGGAATCAAGATTGCGATACGTGAAAAATATTCTTGCTGTTTTATTAAATTTTGCACAGTTCTAAGTAAATAATTGCATTTAAAATGTGATAATACTATTTTATTCTCAATATTTATTTTAAATGACTTTTTTACTGCCTATTTCTTTGCCACCGTGGTTCATTTCAAAGATTTCTCGTCGCACTGCACAGATTGATGGTAATTTTGAGCGAGCACAAAGATGGACGAGCGAGTAGAGTTATCGAGTAATAGGCGATAAATGGCAAATAACGAGCTTAGGCCACACGCTTTCGTTTATTTTATTCTGTTAACAGTGCACTAAATTTTTGCTTCGTAAGAGGTTTTTAAATTTTATTGATTAGTTTAATCTATTTTAAAAACTTTTTTTTTTTAAATTAAAATGGGATACTTCTCCAACTTCTAGTTGTAAATTATTTTTGCCAAGTTGCAATTCAGTGTTGCCAATGTTATTGATCTGTGTACTAATATCAGGCCTGTCAAGTAGAGATGAGCGATATTTCAGTACCGGTGACTTTGTCACTGTCATAGCCTGAACACAATCGAGTTTCGTTGAGTACAAATGACGTCGCTAGTGTCAAAATTACATTGGCTCTTATGGGAAACGAGAAAAAAATAAAATTTCGTTGCTTTCGTGGACGAAACCATCGTCGGTGGTCGCTCTATTTCTACTTCCATCGTCACATAGTTCGTCTTGTTCTTCTTTTTTTTGTTTGTTTACAAAAATTGACATTGACTTTTGACTTTACAGAAATAGAAAATTATCAGCCGTTTAATCAGTCCAAAGATAATAACCTTTTCTGGGTTAAATAACAGAAACAAAAACAAATTGAAATATATATTGAAATATATATTGAAATACTGACTTGTTTCACAAAATTCACACACAAATATTCCTTCCTGTCACTGATTTGTTCCCGCCGCCGTGAATTCGCTTTTATATTTTTTCACGTACATATTGTACAACAATCTAGGGTTGCAATAATTTATAATTAATTATCTGTGCAGTTTAAAAACATGCTATGAAATATGTAGTCGGTTATGAGACATTTTTATTTGATTGTATATGTTAATTATTATTATTAATTTATACTCCATTATTGGGAACAGATTAAGCACAGTACAAACAATCTATATTTGTTATTGTCTTTGTAGTTGCTGGCGCTGATCCCAACAGAATGTTTGGTCGCTCTCGTCTGGTTTAGGAGTTTTAGCCCCTTAAAGTTTGAAAATTTATTGTCAATAACTAATAGACTGTAAAGGATGGAATGATCTTCCATCTTATCGAATTCCATAACCTTATAGAATGAAATGTAATATCTCTTGGAAGGCAGAATTTGTTATTGGTTTTCGGAAATGACGGTCCTAACTAATAATATTAATAATGTCATATAATACTAGAATTTATAAACATATGAATATTTATGCAATATATTTATATGCAATATTACTTAATAATTTCTTTTAAAAAAAATTAAATACAAGGCTAATACTATACATAGTACTATATTATATATATATATACTATATATAATACTATATACTATAATTATATTTACTTTGTTTGAATTATCTTCAAAATAAATCATCTTATAAACAAGAAAAAGAAAATTATTTACTTGGTAATATTTGTTTAACATTCTTTCGTTATTAATCTGCACGTAAATTCGATCTATTTAGGTTGATCTATGAACTATTCGTTCAATGCTCGTTATGCTTTGTTATTTTCCACATCTGTTGTTGTTTATCAGCAAAAACAAAAAAATGACAATACAGCGATTAACGAATCGTTCATAGATAAAAAATCTACCCCTAAAATTCGCTAAAACGTCTGGTTTCGTTTACTTATATAAAAGTCACGGTGACTTAAAATCACTGGTTTAAATTACAGTGACCCGTATGTCACTGTCACTGCTGTCACCGTTCCTAAAAAATCACTGGATCTCTCATCTCTACTGTCAAGTATATTTCTCAGATTCCCAGATATCCCTAAAAAAAGGACCCAAATTTCAATTTAATTTCCCAATCCAAGGAAATTACGGCTTAAATTTACCGTAGAACAAACTCTCCAATTTTGTTACTGTCGTTTTTGGCGCTGACCCCGACAACAAAACCAGTTTTACTCGCTCTCGTCTGATTTAGAGCTATAGTTATATATAAATATATATTATATAATATATATATATATATTTTTATTATATAAAAATATTTATATAACAGACGAGACGAGAGCGTTTTTTTTATATTTATTTATAATATTTATATAAAATTTTTTATTTATTTTTTTATTTTTATATTATATAATATATATTTATATATAACTATAGCTCTAAATCAGACGAGAGCGAGTAAAACTGGTTTTGTTGTCGGGGTCAGCGCCAAAAACGACAGCAACAAAATTGGAGAGTTTGTTCTACGGTAAATTTAAGCCGTAAAAAAAATAAAAAATAAAAAAAAAAAAAAAAAAAATAAAAAATATTCTGATAATATACAGTACCTGGGACGCCGAGCAGTTGCTCGGAACTTTTTTCCAAACGTTGCCAAGTTTTATGAGTTAGGTTTAATGGGGCGAAAAATTTTAAAAATAAGAGTTTTGATTTTTTGCAGTGTGAATAGTAAAAAAAGGCCGTTCTATCGGTTTTAAGCGAAGGGAAACACTTTGCCTGTATGCTTTCAAAATTTTTTCAATTTTTATAAACATTTTTGCCTTGAAAACATTGACCCTGTTAATAAATTTCTTGAAGTTTTACAAAACAAAACAAAAATATTTGAAAAATATTTTAAATGTATTGTCAAATAATATTTAAAAAAATATTTGATTGACATTTTATTTCAGAACAGAACAAAATTTAAAAACAAAAACAAAGCAATGTCAATAAATGTCAATAAATTATTCACACACTTGTTGATCAACCACTTTAATAGAGAAAAAAAACCACCAAAATGAATTTTTTCGAAAAAAACAGCTCGACAGATCGATTTGCAATCTTTCAATCTCGCTAATATGTGAATATGAAAGAAATCCTTAGAGCCGTTTCCGACCTCAAAAAAGCTGCAAATATATATACAATTTTAGCTCGTTTAATAAGATTAGATAGGTACCATTGTAAAGGTATTAAAAATCTCTTTCATTTATGTCAAACAACATTTTATCAAAAATCGTGTACCTGTATATTCAAATATTTTTGTTTTGTAAAACTTTAAGAAATTTATTAACAGATGTCAATGTTTTCAAGGCAAAAATGTTTATAAAAATTAAAAAAATTTTCAAAGTATACAGGCAAAGTTCATTCCCTTCGCTTAGAAACGATAGGAACGGCCTCTTTTTTACTATTCACACTGCAAAAAAACCTCTTTTATTTTTAAAATTTTTCGCCCCATTGAACCTAATTCATAAAACTTGGCCTAATTCATAATTCATAAAACTTACTTCATAGAACTTGGCAACGTTAGGAAAAAAGTTCCGAGTAACTGCTCGGGGTCCCAGGTTCTGTATAATTAATGCGAAAAAACCTGCATTCAAAAAACTTCACATTACCGAGAGGATTCTTCTGATTGGGGGTTATAATCCCTGCCGCGGCCGAAGGCCGCCACGCAGTAAGACCCTGAATGCAAAAAGACTATATTACAGTAGTAGAATTTAAAAAAGGGCTTTGTACTTATGTGTTGGGGAGCTTTAACATGCTTTTAACCTAAAATTCTGCCACGATACTGGTAAAAAATATGTCTAAAAAGCTAAGAATCTCGGCTTTCTTAATATTAACATAATTGTAAGGGTTAATTATACATTTTACAAAAAAAAGAATTAATGAATAGGGAGAAAGGTACTACAAAGTTCAATTTTTCGTTCTCTCCAAAAGTAAACGAGTTTGGATAAAATGTTATTTCACACAAATGAAAGATATTTTTAATATCTTTGCATCGGTACCTTTATAATTTGAATATTTTTTATAGTTTAGGAGATATAGACGAGAAAATGTCAGACTTTAAAGGGCTATACCTTGTAAATCAGACGAGAGCGATTAAAATTGTTGTTGTTTTTGGGGTTAGCGCCAAAAATAAAAACCCCAAAAAACCAACAAAATTGGAGTTTGTGTAACGGTAAATTTGTTCCGAAATTACTTACGATTGTGTATTTATTTTTTAATTTATTCAGTATAATAAAGGATTAAAATTTAAAAAATAAACAATTAAAGAAAACTTAAATAAATTCAGGAATATAGATACTTTTGTAAGTAGTTTCAACAACGAGTATAAATGTTGTAAGCAGAGATTATGAGATGAGACACTCGTTACTAATACATGCATTTTTCTCGATACAATCGCAAAATCGGCCAAAATTAGTCGGAATTTAGTGCAGATTTCCTAGGAAACCTGCATCGGCGTCTTTTGCAATGGTATCGATTCTAGGGGGTGTTTCTAATTCAAAACGTCAAAAAGTGTGGTCAATTTTCTCGTGTTTTTAAATAATTGTTAATGACTTTTCTCCCTAGTTTTGTTTCCTTGCAAATAAAAAAGAATTAAATAGTAAATAGAAACTAAAACTAAACTATTATTTGACTAAAAATAATAATAAAAAATATACGTGTCTTTTATATGACTCTTCTGTTATATAAGAAAAAATTGGTAAATAAAAGTGTTTCACTGCAACAAATTGAATGACCCCATAATGTATATAAATTAGATATTTTATCTATAAACTTTTGAAAATAAAAAATTTGGGGGACATCCTACTCCATCGCACCCGCTTATATTGACTGCAAAAATTTTACCTCTTTTGTTTATGTGTGGTGAAAATGATAATTGTCAAAACACGGTACAAAAATTTGCTACATTTGCAAAAGTTTGTCTGCAATCGTAAGTAAAAACATCATATTATAGCTTATGGTCTCTCTTTTGATATTCTTTCTTTTCTTCTAGATTGCGGCGCTTATTCAATAATTTGGATACCACATCGCCTCAACGTTATCATGTTTTTATCATCTTGTGCAAGTTGCCAAACCATGCGACCAAGTTTTGGAAGTCTTCTTTGAAGTAGATCATCCATCTTAAAGCCCAGTTTTCCAACTGTCCTCCGTCCGGCGAACAAAAGCAAAAACTTTAACGTCTTCTGCATGATGTTACTAAGCATACAAATCTTGACTTTTACGCCAAAGTAATGTTTAAATTACCAGAAACATGTACTGCAGAAACGGCTTGTGTTTCTCGCGAAGATAGTATGAAATGCGTTGTCACTGCCTTGGCCGAACCCAAAAAATTTTTATTGAATCCATTGCTGGCATTTAAGCCAGTGTGTTTCCTAGAAGGGGGCATAATACACGATTTTATCGATTTTTGTGTCGGATAAATTGCCATCTTATATAGAATTCTATGAGGCTCACAAGGAGTTCGTAATGTCCCAGGGCCTCAATCATGAGCAAACAATGAAGAAAATGCGTTTGCTGACATTCATGCTGTTGGCTAAGAGTAATCCGGAGATGTCTTTTAAAACGCTTACCAAGCAGTTGCAAATCGGTGAAGCAGAGGTTGAACCCTGTTCGTGAGGGCCTAACTAACGTGTCTGCAGCCCAATTTGGTGCGCAGCCAAATAAATTAGTTTATTAAATATTGTTATAATCTTAAATGTCAGATTGATTATGATGATTGATTGATTGATTGATGTGTACATATGTACACTTCATTATATGAATGTATATCTAAAGTAAAGCATATAAATATAAAAAATAAAGAAAGTAAAATTTTTCCTAATATAAATCGATTTTATTTGTAAAATTCTACACTTTAATTTTATCGGAATTGTGTATTAGCTAGCAGGCAAAGTAACGTTCCTTTTCCTTTGGATAGGCCTAAAAATAACTTCAAATATTCTCTGCTAATGCCTTCGAAAATACTTTCAAAGCAACCGCGAATTTTCCCACAGCATATTGCTCGAATCCGGGGAGTGTATCAGCGTATGCCGCCAGATGGGTGGCAAGTTCAATTCCAGTGGCCCGAGCACCAGGCACATAGCGGCCATCACGAAAAAGTTCGCTCAAATTATTAACGTTATCATATAACGGCAGCGCCGCGTACGGACAATTGTAGAAATACGTGAGTCGACGTCTTCGTTTCTGCAAAGTAATAAGTATATTAATTTAAAACTCTATAATGTTTTATTATTACTGGCCATTACCTGAAAACAGCAACTGTTGTTTCACCTAATTCCTCAATGCCAACTTTATCGCAATAAACCAGTAATTCGGGATAATATAATAGCATTGACAGCGCGTGTCACAAGAGGCAAGTCGAATTTGGAAGTCAAGCAGTCAGCCATAATATCAATTCGTAAGGATTTCTTTTTGTCCATATTATTTGACTTTTCAAATGTCGCGGAAGTCTTTGATTTCATAACACACCAGTTTCGGTAGTATCTCTGACTTATCCAATGCTATAAAAAATCCGATGTGGTCCAGATATAGAAATTCTTCTGCAGCCTCTAACAGTGCCACAGAAATATAACCAAAAAATTATTCCATCTCCCACTTCAGCGTCTTGCATCTGGCTGGCCATTACCATCAATTTTGCTACGGGATGTTCAACATCAAATTCTCGCATTACATTTATTACCCGCTTCACTTGTTGCTTTGATACACTTGGTGCTTTTGGCAGATAGACATTTTTATTCACAGATTTTCAGTAATAAATTTTCGTGCTAGAAAATTTGTAATTCTTCTGCCCAACTAAAAGATTTTAATTTCACAAATTGTATGTGACGTCTACTTTTTCGGTTGTTGTTGCACAATGTTGTTGTAAACAATGGTGAACAAAATTTTTTCAACATACTCGGTACACATTTCAACGATTCGCTATGAAATTGGCAATAAGCAAAAACAACAACAGGGCAAGCTTTCACATATTGTGTACGTGAATTCAACAGAGCATAAAAAATACGCGTCAAACGAAATTTTTTGAGATGAGTCATCGAGTGTCGTATCTCCTTATCTCTGGTTGTAAGAAATTGCATGAACAACGAGTTCGAATAAAAAAACTTGCAGGATGAAAACACATTTAATGCTGTAAACACAATCACAGCAGCGAGAAGCAACTTCAAGTTAGGGCTGCAAGAAATAGCGTATCGTTAAACCAAATGGCAGAGCAGCATCTTCTGGCAGCGAAAAATTGCATATGAGAAAGTCAAATGTAAAAATTTCGTTTGTTTACAAACAGCTGTGTAAAACAACAAAAATGCGTTTTGCTGCTGTCAAAATTAGAATTAGCTCGACAGCAAATTGAAGATTCAGCAGCAAGTAAGGGCAGCAAAATGGAAATCAAACTTTTTTCTCGATATCCATAAGAGCCCAAGTAATTTTGACAGTTGATAAATGAAGTTGCTTCTCGCTGCTGTGATTGTGTTTAATGCTTAAAGGGCACGTTTTATAGCAATCCTATACGACACAAAACATTGCGCAAAATTTCTGCAAATTGCTGTCCGTCCATTGGTTACAGACGCACAAAATATGGCGCAATCAAGAAAATTTTTTCAGTCGGCTGTAAGCGCGATGAATATTGGTCGACTCCTCGATAGCTATCCGAAAATGTTTCTTTTAATTTTACCAGTTAAATTTCACAATCCCTAAATTTATCTACTTATTTGCTTTTAACTATAAATTTTTGTATAAATCTTTCAATTCTGACTACAATTTTTGATCTGGTCATTTTGCGTTTCTTCCGTAACACGTCCGCAACGCTCAATAATTCTTCAGATATCAGCAAACCTTGCTCTAGACCAGTGTTTCCCATACTTTCTTGACCGCGGCCCGGTACGAGATTTTAAATTTTTTCGCGAACCACCTTATAAAAAAAAATTTATTTACAAAACAAATTTTATTTTATTTTTACAGTAGTTTCAAATTAGGACTTAATGATGATAATTTTATTCTCAAATTACGTTCGACATCCAATCTGTTTCGATACTTATTTTTTAAGTACACCAAGGTGTCGCATGAAATTTCAATTAAATTATCAACTTCTTGTTCACTAAGATTAAGCATCTTTTCCTTTTCAATATCGACAGAAAAAGGATCTTTTAGTCCACATATTAATTAATCTTCTGCATCGTAGTTTGAATGGGTTTTAATAAATTAATGTAATGTTTTAAAAGATTTACAATTTCCTTTTGAAAATCTAAATATTAAATTTAGAGCAAAATGTTACCGATTTTTTGTGTTTTTACAATTTTTGCCACGACCCAGCTGAATTTTTCTGCGACCCAGTGCCGGGTCTCGACCCACACTTTAGGAAACGTTGCTCTAGAGTCTAGACGACACAAAATTATTGCGCAAAACTAAAAATGTCAAAATTATTTTTTAAAATGACAAGCATTGCGCCAATCACTACCCTACACGACACACAATTCGACAACAGCAATTCGGCGAAATTTTGCGCAATGTTTTGTGTCGTTTACGGTCCCCCTTCAAACGGACTAAGCGACGCTGACAGAGAAATTCTTCCCTTTATTCTTACTTAAGCCCTTTTGACAAAATAAAATCGCTGCTTTGTTGTTCTCTGCCAACGGTTTCTTTTATTTGCTTTTTCAATTCTGCACATGGGTCAAGGGATAATGCCCAAAATATTCCGATTGCAGAAAAAGTTTCTATTTGAAATACACGGGAGAGATTCGCACAATCTGCGTGGGGAAATTTTCTATCTGACGTCTCAAATTTAATATTTACTGCGCAAGAAGAATTCTACCAAGCTATGTCAACAATTCTTGGCTGTTTTTCACAGAAATTTAAAAACTATGTGTGTAAGAATTTTTACATTTCGTAAGTAAGTGTTTTGATCTCGTTGAATTCATTATTTTTAAAATGCAATATTTATTCAAATCAAAATCTAACCTTCACACTTTAAAGTCTTCAAACTTTTAATTTAAAATGCATAGAAATGTCAAACAAAATCTGCACATGTATTTTGGCTTAAACATCGTATCTCTGGAATTATTTGAAACCGTTTCGTGTTTATTTTGTTTTGTCAGCAATGAATTCTGAAGATTGGTCGCATCTAAATATTGGTAAATAGAATTAGGATAGTGCTAAATTTAATTGTAATTTAAATTATTAAAAAAGTTGTGTAAAGCAATAAGTGCGAGGATATTGTCTTTAGTCTTTACATATGTATATTTTGTACGATAAATAATTCTTTAATAATTGTATGGATATTAATTCAAAATTTTCTTTAATATAAAATATATTCATTCATTGATTTGGTATAGTATCTTTGTCTAGTACGGATACGTTTTAAGTTTATGCAAATTGACATTTTCAATCAAATACAAATTGAGCGATTGTAGGCATATTCGCATACATAGAGACACCAACTTCGCAACGACAAACGTGGGTCTCTTCATAAGCGATCGCTTAACCCTGCCCTTAAATACTCGTAAACAACACAGACGCTATAAAAGCTAATGTTTTTCATTTATGTATCAACCATTCTGTATCTGCCATCCTCCTCCACCAACCTTTTCACAAGCAAAATTAGCGAATACTTTCACCATTTCGTGTAATTTGAAGGTTTTTCGATGAAAAGTAGGCAATACTGTTTCAGAAACAAACAATAATTTTGCGAATTGAAACATTCGCAACTTCTAGCGTCAGAGCTCCTGTCAGTTTGTACTAAAAATTTAACTGTTATAGCACGAACACAGCCAGGTCGCTAGCGACTAGTCGCTGTCAAAATTACATTGGTTCTTATGGGAAACGAGAAAAAATAAAATTTCCCCACAGTCGCTAGCGACTAAACTCGCAGCGACTGCTCTATTTCTGTTTGCTTACACATACATGTTCGCTTGCGACACACAGGAGGTAAGTCGCTGTAGCGAGCGACTTGATTGTAATCAAATTATGGCGTCTGACAACTCTAGTCGCTGATTTCAGCGACCTGATTGTGTTCGGGCTATAAACGTTGCGAAGTTTTATTTTGCGGGGACTCTGAATTGGAACACTCGCAACTTCTAGTGTCAGAGCTCCCGTCATTTTATACTGAAAATTTGACTGTAGTCGTTGCGAAGCTTGATCAACGAGTATAAATAGTAAGAGATAACATTAGGTTGAGTTCGATTCAAAAAACATGGAGGAAGCGAAACATTTCATCCGAACATTTTTTGAAGGAAGGCGACGCTGGCAGAGAAAGCGGCCCTTTTCATTCTTCCATCACCTCTTTTTTGTTCAGTGTTTTGTTGTTGTCTTCGACCGGTTTCATTTATTTGTTTTTCATTTCAACACATGGGATTATGTAAGTAAAAATAAGTTCAACAGAAAAAGCAACACTGCTGCTTTCTTTCTTCATTTGGCAAAACTGCTGGCACGTGGTTTTTCAAGTAGAAAGAAGGAAACAGCTGTAGAAAGGTTGTATGCATTTTGAAAAGATAATGGGATATGATATGGGAGGTAGAAGTTCCCCATGATGATGTAGCCAAGAAGATACAACGAAATTAGTTTCAAGGAAATGTTTTTTAAATTACTTTTAAGTAGTTAGAAGTTCGAAAAAGTTAAACAAAATTAATAATCGGTGAGAAGTTTGAAGATGTAAAACAAATTTTATGATATTATTAAAAAAACTCTCTAAGAATAAACACTCAGTGCCTCTTACGTCTGAAGAGTATCGGCAAATAAAGATACAAAGAAACCGAAGAAACCAAAAATCTTGTTCTTCTTCGACAGTAATTTTTCATTGTCGCAGTATTTTTTCGTTGTTTGCAAGTCTCCTTTGTTGTCGCAATTTTTGTACCCTTGAATGTGACTTTGTTGTTACATTATTCATTCCTTGTTTTCCATTCAAAAACGAAGCTACACTCTCTTTATAGGTATAAGGTACCTTTTCTATTAAACTAGTATTGGTGTTTTGATTGGTCGGGTTGCCGACTAATTTTCTTTTGACAAACCTGGTAAGTGTGATTGTCATTTAGTGCCTAGCTGTTTTCAAAACGACTTATGCAGCTCTTTAGTAGCCATGACTGCCCTGCAAGACTGCTACCTAGTAATTCACCGGTTATTTAGCTGGTAGCGCTACCTGGGGTTTCGGTTAAAGTTTCTATTATTTTCTTTAGAGCATTGGGAAAAAAGCACCAAAAACTTTTGTGTACGTCTGGTCGTGTATTCCTTTATTTCACATACTACCAGTTAATTAACCGGTAAAATACCAGGTTGCGATACGATTTCCAAAAATATATATAAATAAAATATATAATAAAATATACAATTATATAAAATACTGGATGTACCCGTCCCCGCGTTGCTGTGGCTCATTCTGGTTAAATGGTTAGAAAGCGTATGTTGCTTCCGACCACGACCACTAATGAAATATTCCTCATACAAACGTTGCAACCCGTTTTCACCGCTTCAGAGGTTGGATTTTGAAAAATGCCGAAATATGTATTTGATTAATTATACCAAAGAGTATTAAGACCAAGTTTCAAGCAAATCTGACCACAAATAAAATATTGCTCATACAAAATTTTCAACCCCTTTTCACCACCTTAGGGGTCGAATTTCGAAATATTCGCTCTTAGTGCTTTTATACACCATAAAGGAAACATCTTTTCAAAATTTCAGCTTTCTCGGTCCAAGCGTTTAGCTGGGCGTTGATGAGTAAGTCAGGACTTTCATTTTTATATATAGAGATATGTAAATGTGTCCATTTGCTTATATTTTTCAGCATTTCGTTGCAAACATATTTTTTTGGTACATAAATTGTTAGCCAATGTTTCTCGTTTCATTTTATATGTTTTTGTAGCTTTTTTGTTAATTTTTCGAAATACAGTTAAAATTGCAACTTTCCTTTTTCACGATGATTTTTTTTTGCGCTGGTTTTCTGGCGCTAGTAATCAGCCACTCAGCCACCATTGTCAAAAAATAGTGAGAACGTTTTAGTGATTCGTGAAAATAATTGTAACCGCAGAATACCGCGATGCGCGATGCGTAAAACTCTCCCTATGTGTTTTCTATAGGAATTTGACGTCACAGAAGCGAAGATGTGTCGCGATTCGATAGATCTATTCTATCGCGCTGCTATCTTGGTTTTTACAGTCTTTGTTTTTACTCACTCTCAGAAAAAAAATGGCCACCTCTTACCGAAAAACCTGGAATTTGTTGTTTCGCTGCTTTTACTCGTTGCTTTTGTATAGAAAATGTAAACTAGAACCATATGTTTTAGACTTCAAAATTTATTCAAATTTACAAGTAAGTTAAATTTACAAAAAATTTCCACAAATTTTTAAAATGCAAATAAAATATGAATGCGGAATATAAAATGTTCAGCGCAACGGAGTGCTGTACTATCTGTTCTTTCTAGGGAATAAAAATATATTCGAGAAGGACAAGATTTGTAAGGCAACTGGTGAGCGGCTGGTGGCGGCGAACAAATTGCAGAAGCAAGCACATGTTTCCAGAAATATGGAACGTAAACTAAAAACGTGAGGAATCGTTGTATCGTTACTTTTACTAGTTGCTTTTGTCTTTTACATGTAAACTAAAACCATATGTTTTAGACATTTCAAAATTTATTCAAATTTACAAGAAAAAGGATTTTTTCAACAAATTTTTAAAATGCAAATAAAATATGAACGCCGAGTAAAAAATGATCAGCGCAACAGAGTGCTATACAATCTATTTTTTCTAGGGTATAAAAATATGTATCTTGGAAACGGGCAGGATTTGTACTGCAATTGACGGCTGGTGACAGTGAGCAAATTCTGAGCCACATAATTTTCATTTATAGCCTAAACACAGTCAAATTTCGTTGACTACAATTGACGTCACTAGTGTCAAAATTACATTAACTCTTATGGGAAACGAGAAAAAAGTAAAATTTCGGTAGTCGCTCGATTTCTAAAGGCTCAGTTTCATAGACTCCGTTTGTCTGCATATACGTCAGAAATCTCACGCAAGAAAAGTTAAAATATATGTAACCATATGGGATAAGTTTCATAGAGTCCGTGCGTTTACAACAACAGTTGTTATAGTTGTAATAGATTTCTGACGGATACGCACGCAAACGGAGTCTATGAAACTGAGCCTTAAGGAATTAAGGAATTTTACCCAAAATTTTTTTACTATAGGAATTGATCGGAAACGTCCCGAAACGTATTTCGGATAGGGTCAGAGGGGCGTCGAGTGCTCCCAAAGGTTTTAAAGGCGGGGATTTGAGCAAAACAAAGTTTGTACCAATTGGTATATGAGTTCATTGAAGGATCTCCCCCTTTCCCCAGCTCTGATTGTGGCGTAAGTTTTCGTTATATATGTATATATATACAGGACTACTCAGATCCCATAATAGTTCATGTGAACGATATAAACTAATTTTAGTTATCTCAACTTTTGTTTAATTAACATACGTATTCTGAGATTCACGAACTATTGAATCGTCTCGAAATTGCATTGCAAAAAACAACAAAAATCGTCTCTTTCTTGTTGTTTGCAATGCAATTTCGAGACGATTCAATAGTTCGTGAATCTCAGAATACGTATGTATGTAAATATTCATTGATTGATTCAAAAACTATTTAATTGTCTTCGCGATTTTTAAACTGTTAACTGTTTTAAACTGCAGTTAAAGACAAATTTTCAAAAAAGGTGCGATATTGAAAATCTAATTTACGCTGGGAAACAATTACAAGATTGGAAAGTGGCCCTGGTAGAAAATATTCTCTCCTCTATTATTTATTATATTTGGCCATTAATTTATTATCTTTAACAAAGAATAGTTTTAAAAATCATAAAATAATTCTTATTTCATGTTTTTCTTGTTATATTATATAACCTCATTCAAATTTATAAAAATTTAAAAAAATTTTTAATTTATAAAACTTTTTATATTTCTAAAGTAATATTTTAAAGTTATATAACTTTAGCTTGTAACAAACATATTTCGCACTCTGGTAATATACAAAACAATACAACATCCTTTTTAAAAAAGTCTTGGCAATTATGATGTCTAAAATATATGTAAGAATTCATGCAACACTGTAGCATTTATCAAAATACAAAAACAAAATGTACACATCTGTCATTTTTTTTGCAGCTATTGTAAAAAATTTACTGGCAAGCAAATTTCGTTGCCAGTAGCCTTGCAAGTTCGAAAGCTGTGAGTGTGTTAGTAAAAAAGTTTGACTGTGTTCCGTTTTTCGAACTGTTACTTGCACGTGTAAACCCTAGGAAAAGCATGCAGTATGACGTAAGCATGAAGCATGCAAGCAATGAACGCGCCATCTATCGCGAGATAGAAAGAAATAGATAGTTCGAGAATCTTCGACAGCATGCATGCAATGAACACGACATCTATCGCGAGATAGAAAGTAGAGAGAGATCGACAATTTACTAGATAGTTTCAGAACCTTCCACCCAAGTGTCAGCTCGCATATACATAAATAGGCCGCAGATGGCGCAGCAAGTTCAGTTCGTACTTGGTTGTTGAACAAGAAACATCGTGCCTTCTACCAAGCAAACTGCCAGCCAGTGTTGTAATAATAAGTGTAGAAAATAATAAGTGTAAACAATAAGTGTGAATAATAAATCTGTAAAATTAGAAACAAATAAACTTTTGTGTTTTATTGGATTATTTGCAATCCAGACATCGGACCTAGAGAGTCGAAACGTCAAATATAAAATTTACGTAACAATTAGTGTCAGAAGTGGGATTGTAGAATAATCCTAAATCATGGTGAAGTTTATTGACTTGAAAATACCCCAGCTAAGAGAAGAGTTGGAGTCTCGAGGATTGCCTGTGACAGGGTATAAGGCAGATCTACAAGCACCATGCCGATCAGCAGTCCATGACACTACCGGCCATTCACCTGCGAGGATTATTTTTGGTGCAGAGTTAAAACTCCCGTCAGATCTTAAATTTGAAAGAAACAATGAGCTAACTAAAACTGGAAGCAGCTACTGGGAAAAGCTTCAGGCCGAAATTATGATGTCTAAAATATATGTAAGAATTCATGCAACACTGTAGCATTTATCAAAATACAAAAACAAAATGTACACATCTGTCATTTTACTTGCAGCTATTGTAAAAAATTTACTGGCAAGCAAATTTCGTTGCCAGTAGCCTTGCAAGTTCGAAAGCTGTGAGTGTGTTAGTAAAAAAGTTTGACTGTGTTCCGTTTTTCGAACTGTTACTTGCACGTGTAAACCCTAGGAAAAGCATGCAGTATGACGTAAGCATGAAGCATGCAAGCAATGAACGCGCCATCTATCGCGAGATAGAAAGAAATAGATAGTTCGAGAATCTTCGACAGCATGCATGCAATGAACACGACATCTATCGCGAGATAGAAAGTAGAGAGAGATCGACAATTTACTAGATAGTTTCAGAACCTTCCACCCAAGTGTCAGCTCGCATATACATAAATAGGCCGCAGATGGCGCAGCAAGTTCAGTTCGTACTTGGTTGTTGAACAAGAAACATCGTGCCTTCTACCAAGCAAACTGCCAGCCAGTGTTGTAATAATAAGTGTAGAAAATAATAAGTGTAAACAATAAGTGTGAATAATAAATCTGTAAAATTAGAAACAAATAAACTTTTGTGTTTTATTGGATTATTTGCAATCCAGACATCGGACCTAGAGAGTCGAAACGTCAAATATAAAATTTACGTAACAATTAGTGTCAGAAGTGGGATTGTAGAATAATCCTAAATCATGGTGAAGTTTATTGACTTGAAAATACCCCAGCTAAGAGAAGAGTTGGAGTCTCGAGGATTGCCTGTGACAGGGTATAAGGCAGATCTACAAGCACGGTTGCGTAACGCGATGAAGAGTGAGGGTATCAATGTTGAAGGATATGAGTTTCGTTATGATGCTTCAGGAGCTTCGTCGAAAGTCGAGGAGCAGTTAGTAGAGCCGCAGCCAGCCTCAGCATTTGACATGAATTTGCTTTTAGCGGCAATAGCGCAGCAGTCCTCATGCATGAAGGATCAGCTAGTACAACACACTTCTCAACTGCAGGACCAATTATCGCGCATCGAAGGGAATTCTGCCAGATTGCAGGTGAGGCAGGATCAAATGGAGGACGAATTACAAAAAGTTACCCAACATTGCACAAAACTGGAATCGTGCGAGAGATGCAGTCCAGTGGACCAGTTACAGCTGTTAGTGCACCGAAGTTGAAAGCACCAACGTTTGATAGAACTGTACCGTTTAAAATTTTTAAACTACAGTTAGAGACCAAAGCACAAACTAATCACTGGACTACGGCAGACAAAGTGGCAGCTTTGGTGGTGTCATTGAAGGGCCTCGCCGCTGAAGTTTTGCAAACAGTTCCTGAAATTAAACGTCTAAGCAAACAAACACACAAAGTGCATAGGCTGGAAGTTGGGCCAAGTGAATCCCTGGAGAAAACCGTGCGGGATCTTATTTATCAGACTATTTCTCGAATGGTACCAACCTCACGTAAAGGCTCTGAAGTAAAATGTTACAGCTGTGGAAAAGCAGGACACTTTACACGGAATGGTAATGCGGCTTATATGAAAAACGAAAGCGCAAAGAAGAAAAGCGCCGAAAATGGAAGTGGTGCTTCTGGAGAAAAATAATCGTTAAACTGACACTGGCGATGCAAGACCTATTCGGCAAGCTCCACGCAGAGTCCCACTGGCAAAACGAGAAGAGGCGAAACAGATAATAGACGAGATGCAGAAAGGTGGAGTTATTGCACCTTCAACAAGCCCATGAAGTTCACCGGTTGTATTAGTTAAAAAGAAAGATGGAAGCACCCGGTTTTGAAAAAAGACAGCTACCCACTGCCACGAATAGATGACACCTTGGACACATTATCCGGTGCGAAATGGTTTTCAACGCTGGATTTACAAAGTGGTTATTTGCTAGTGGAAATTGGAAAATCCGATCGCGAGAAAACTGCTTTTAGCATCGGGGATGGACTGTGGCAATTCTCTGTAATGCCATTCGGATTATGCAATGCTCCAGCAACTTTTGAGCGTTTAACACGTATTGAACACGTATTGAAAGGGCTTCACTGGAAAGCATGTCTGGTTTATCTTGATGACATTATTGTCATGGGCAAGAGTTTTGATGAACACCTCAAAAATTTAGAAGAAGTCTTTCAAGGAATTTCTTCTGCTGCATTATGCTTGAATCCAAAGGAATGCAATTTATTTAAAACCGAAGTAACTTATTTGGGCCACAAAATCACTACTGGAGGAATTCACACAGATGAAGATAAAATAAAATCTGTAAGAGATTGGCCTCGACCCAAAAATGTTCATGAAGTGCGAAGCTTCCTTGGACTCTGTACGTATTACCGTCGCTTTGTACCCGGATTTGCCAATGTTGCAAGAAGTTTACACAATTTGACAAAGAAAAATTGCAAATTTGTGTGGAAAAAGGAGGAAGAGAATGCCTTTCAGCAGATAAAGGAATTGCTTTGTACAGCTCACAAATACCTATATGGGCAGCATTTCCTACTGAGGACACATCATGCAGCACTCAGATGGTTACTACAGTTTAAAAATCCGGAAGGGCAGATTGCGCGATGGATAGAAAGGTTGCAGAATTATGATTGTGAAATTCAGCATCGGAAATGTGGACAACATGGAAACACCGATGTAGTATCTCGACGCCCATGTGCATTGGAATGTAAGCATTGCTCTAAGGCTGAAAGATGCGAAGGTATAGTCGACATGCGACTAACCAATCTACAACCTGATGACGAATGGGAATCAAGCGCTGTAAGGAAAAGTCAACTGGAGGATGTAGACTTGGTTAAGGTCATGAAAGCGAAAGAAATGGATAAAAGACCAACCAAGGAAGAAATGAAATCCGAAAGACCATTGGCCAAGGCGTATTGGGTGCAATGGAACAGCTTGAAGTTGATAAATGGAGTACTGCATCGATCATGGGAAAGTGAGGATGGTAGACACACTCACGACTTGATTGTTCTACCAAAGTCTAGAATAACAGCCGTATTCGAAGAGTTTCACAATGGTCCAAGTGGAGGGCATCGCGGTGTTACGAAAACTCTGGAAAAGATTAAGCAACGGTTTTACTGGGTGAATTGTCAAGATTCAGTTGCTGAATGGATTAAAAACTGCGCGCAATGCATGGCAGCTAAAGGTCCGAAAGTTAGAACCAGAGGAAGGTTGCAGCAGTACAGTGGAGGAGCACCCTTTGAACGCGTTGCGATAAATGTAGCTGGTCCATTTCCTACAAGTGACTCTGAAAACAAATACGTGTTGGTGATTATGGACTATTTTGGACACAGGCTATGGACACAGGCTAAAACTGTGGCTGAAGCTTTTGTTCAGAATTGGGTCACGCGGTTTGGAATACCAATTGAGTTGCATTCAGATCAAGGGAGGAACTTTGATTCTTCTATATTTCAAGAAATGTGCTCACTGTTGGGTATCAAGAAGACTCGATCGACAGCTCTACATCCACAGTCGGATGGCATGGTAGAAAGGTTTAACATTAGAAGAACATTTGCGGAAAGTAGTGGAAAAATATCAGCGCAATTGGGACAAGCACATTCCAATGTTTTTATTGGCTTACCGATCAGCAGTCCATGACACTACCGGCCATTCACCTGCGAGGATTATTTTTGGTGCAGAGTTAAAACTCCCGTCAGATCTTAAATTTGAAAGAAACAATGAGCTAACTAAAACTGGAAGCAGCTACTGGGAAAAGCTTCAGGCCGAAATGGATGATATACACCAACATGTGAGGCAGCGAACACAGCTGAAGAGCAATAAAATAAAGGATCGATATGGGTATGTCTCCAAAGCTACAAACATCGTGGGAAGGGCCATATAAAGTCATAAAGCGACTGAACGATGTTGTGTATCGCATACAATCCTACACGCAGACGCGAGGTAAAATAAAAGTCGTCCATTTGGAGCGACTAGCCCCATTTGGATCAAGGCATTTGGTGTCTTATCGGGACGATCAGACTTAAGTGGAGGGCAGTGTGACGAATTTACAATCGAAGGTTCATGATAACACTAAAAAACACATGGTGAGTAATCGTGAATAATAAAAGCATGCAGTATGACGTAAGCATGAGTAAAAGCATGCAAGCAATGAACGCGCCATCTATCGCGAGATAGAAAGAAATAGATAGTTCGAGAATCTTTGACAGCATGCATGCAATGAACACGAAATCTATCGCGAGATAGGAAGTAGAGAGAGATCGACAATTTACTAGATAGTTTCAGAACCTTCCACCCAAGTGTCAGCTCGCATATAAACAGGCCGCATATAAATAGGCCACATATAAATAGGCCGCAGATGGCGCAGCAAGTTCAGTTCGTACTTGGTTGTTGAACAAGAAACATCGTGCCTTCTAACAAGCAAACTGACCAGTGTTGTAATAATAAGTGTAGAAAGTAATAAGTGTAGAAAATAATAAGTGTAAACAATAAGTGTGAATAATAAATCTGTAAAATTAGAAACAAGTAAACTTTTGTGTTTTATTGGATGATTTGCAACCCAGAGGTCGGACCTAGAGAGTCGAAACGTCAAATATAAAATTTACGTAACAATATAAGTCCGTTTTCCAATTATTTGCTTACCCATTTCAAACTGCAGATAATTTTCAAAGTCATCATACTTCGTTTATATAAATTGCCAAATTAAAAAGCCTATGGATTCACTTGTAGTTTCACAAATGTTTATGCTGTAATGACGTCACGTATCAAACGTCAAATACGCTGACACCGAATAACGGACCTGAGCAATACGCAATTTTGTATTCTAGCATTCTTGCCACATTTCGATGTGGGCCGCCATTAATTCAGTCGGGCATGCCAAATTACCATGGCATGTTACCCGATTGAGCATCACGTTCAAGTGCCAAATATATAGGCAACAACATCGGCCCGTCTCTATTAACATTTTCATTATGAAGAGCGGTGCATTTGCAAAAACCAATTAGATTTAAAATTCAATTAAGTACATAATTTTTATTCAAATTAATTTATTTATAATTTCATATAACAGTAAAAAAAAGGCAAATTTACTTATAAACACATATTAACCGTACCATTTTTTCTACATACATTACATACATACATTATTTTTTTTTTACCGTACAGTATTTATTTATACAATATTAATTTCACATTATCCGTGTTTCTTTTGTAGCGGGTATACGCTTATAAAATATTTTGTATGGAAAAAAAAGTAGCTGTGCGGAGAAATTTATTGCGACTATATATGTACATAAGCGAAGACAGAAAAAAGTGCGACCAAACATTCTCATTTATTTTATTCGAAAAGTTATCGGATAAAAGCACATCTTTAAACGTCAAAACAAAAAAATGAAGAAAACAGAAAAATGTATAACTATTATTTGTTTTACCTATTTTAAATTTAATAAAATTATATATGTATACACACTAATTTGTATTTTCAGAAAGAGAAAAACTTGGATGCGGAGCAAAACGCTCCTAATCTCGCTCCTATTCTTAATTACTGATGAATTCGTTCATATCAGAAAAAGGAAAATATGCCGATACCAACGTGCTAGACGAAAAGACTTTCGACTGATATCCACGACAGCATTACCTGTTGGCCACATAATATATTCGCGGCCCACTGTAATTAGCCATGCAGTTACATGTCGAACTGCTTTCCAGGCAGACGACTTTCCATTTGGGTTTCTCCTTTTGTTCAGTAATAGATTCTTCCTATGAGGAACTGGAGCATGCGCAATCGTCTCTTATTAAATTGGGGATGGTATCCAAATCATCCGACTCACTCTGACAATTGTCAGACAAAAGCTCCAACTAAATGAAATTAACGAACAGTTATTAAATAGATATATGCAGAGTTGGGCAAAATTTTTATTCGTTACATCCTCGTTAAAGTTACTTTAACTTCGTTACTTTTAACGAAGTCCTCGTTACTCCAAAGTAACTAGTTACTTTGCTATCGTTAAAAGTTACTTTGAGTAACGAAGTAACGAAGAAGTAACGACGTTAACTGAAAGTAACGAAGTTACTTTCGTTACTTTTGTTCGCGTTAAAGTAACGCGTTACTTTGCTATCGTTAAAAGTTACTTTGAGTAACGAAGTAACGAAGAAGTAACGACGTTAACTGAAAGTAACGAAGAGTAACGAAGAAGTAACGACGTTAACTGAGAGTAACGACGTTACTTTCTCAGTTACTTTTGCTCACGTTAATTTAACGGCGTTACTTTTCAGTTAAAGTTACTCAAGTAACGCCACGCAAAGTAACGCGTTACTTTTTTCGAATTTAGTTACTTTTTGTAGTTTCACCCAAAGGAGTGAAAATGTGGGTGAAAAATTTTTTGTTTATACCAAAAAAATTTTATTGCGTCAATCGATAGGAAATATCATGAAATGGATTTTGGCCATGGTGGGCGGTGGGTGGGGACCCCCTAAAGTGGTCACACGGGGGTGTTTTGACCCAAAAATTTTTATTGCACAAATCGATAGGAAATATCATGAAACGGATTTTGGACATGGTGGGCGGTGGGTGGGGACCCCCTAAAAAGGTCCCATGGGGGTGTTTTGACCCAAAAATTTTTATTGCACAAATCGATAGGAAATGCCACGAAACGGATTTTGCACTTGGTCCGAGGGGCGTTGGGTGGTCACACGGGGGTAAATTGACCCCAAAATTTTTATTGCACAAATCGATAGGAAATGCCACGAAACGGATTTTGGACTTGGTCCGAGGGGCGTTGGGTGGTCACACGGGGGTAAATTGACTCCAAAATTTTTATTGCACAAATCGATAGGAAATGCCACGAAACGGATTTTGGACTTGGTCCGAGGGGCGTTGGGTGGTCACACGGGGGTAAATTGACCCCAAAATTTTTATTGCACAAATCGATAGGAAATGTCACGAAACGGATTTTGGACTTGGTCCGAGGGGCGTTGGGTGGTCACACGGGGGTAAATTGACCCCAAAATTTTTATTGCACAAATCAATAGAAAATGTCACGAAACGGATTTTGGACTTGGCAGAAGGTGTACCGCCGAAGTGGTCACACGGGATAATTTCACCAAAAAAATTTTAGTGTTGAAATCCATAGAATATATCACAAAACAAATTTTACACATGTACGTATATACGTATGTACGTATATATACATGTATGTATATGTACATACATACATACATGTGTATATGCACATACATACACATATGTATGTATGTATGTATACGTACATGTGTAAAATTTGTTTTGTGATATATTCTATGGATTTCAACACTAAAATTTTTCTGGTGAAATTATCCCGTGTGACCACTTCGGCGGTACACCTTCTGCCAAGTCCAAAATCCGTTTCGTGACATTTTCTATTGATTTGTGCAATAAAAAATTTTGGGGTCAATTTACCCCCGTGTGACCACCCAACGCCCCTCGGACCAAGTCCAAAATCCGTTTCGTGGAATTTCCTATCGATTTGTGCAATAAAAATTTTGAGGTCAATTTACCCCCGTGTGACCACCCAACGCCCCTCGGACCAAGTCCAAAATCCGTTTCATGATATTTCCTATCGATTTGCGCAATACAAATTTTTGGGTCAAAACACCCCCGTGTGACCACTTTAGGGGGTCCCCACCCACCGCCCACCATGTCCAAAATCCGTTTCATGATATTTGCTATCGATTTGCGTAATAAAAGTTTTTTGGTAAAAAAACCCACGTGTGACCCCCTTTGGGTGGCCCCACCCACCGCCCACCATGTCCAAAATCCGTTTCATGATATTTCCTATCGATTTGTGCAATAAAAATTTTTGGGTCAAAACACCCCCATGGGACCTTTTTAGGGGGTCCCCACCCACCGCCCACCATGTCCAAAATCCGTTTCATGATATTTCCTATCGATTTGTGCAATAACAATTTTTGGGTCAAAACACCCCCGTGTGACCACTTTAGGGGGTCCCCACCCACCGCCCACCATGGGTGTAGTTTCCACCATTGGGTGAAACTACAAAAAGTAACTAAATTCGAAAAAAGTAACGCGTTACTTTGCGTGGCGTTACTTGAGTAACTTTAACTGAAAAGTAACGCCGTTAAATTAACGTGAGCAAAAGTAACTGAGAAAGTAACGTCGTTACTCTCAGTTAACGTCGTTACTTCTTCGTTACTCTTCGTTACTTTCAGTTAACGTCGTTACTTCTTCGTTACTTCGTTACTCAAAGTAACTTTTAACGATAGCAAAGTAGCGCGTTACTTTAACGCGAACAAAAGTAACGAAAGTAACTTCGTTACTTTCAGTTAACGTCGTTACTTCGTTACTCAAAGTAACTTTTAACGATAGCAAAGTAACTAGTTACTTTAGAGTAACGAGGACTTCGTTAAAAGTAACGAAGTTAAAGTAACTTTAACGATAACGATAACTAGTTACAGATTTAACTAGTTAATGCCCAACTCTGGATATATGTATGTATGTATATATATTAATTCTCAAACGTGATAGAATTTCACGTTAGAATTTCAAACGTGATATAAATTTTTCAAGCTACTACAAGACAGAATTTTAATTTAATTTGATCACCGTTTTATAGTCGTGTTGGCAAATTTGTGTGCTGCAAAATTAGCGGGGATGCGCGTTTTATTTGTATTCGGTGATATGAAGTGTATACCCGCGACAAAAGAAACACGGCTATTGATTATTTAAGTAAACATAAGTTCAACAGAAAAAGCAACACTGCTTTCTTTCTTCATTCTGCAACACTCTTGGCACGTGGTTTTTCAAGTAGAAAGAAGAAAACACCTGTTACTGTGGAAATGTCAACGCAGAGTATAAATAGTAAGAACCTGGGACCCCGAGTAGTTGTTTCGGAATTTTTTCAGGAACTGTTTTTTTTTTTAAATATTTTGAAAAAAAATTTTGAAATATTTTTAATTTAATTTAATTTTTAATTTTTTTAAAATGAAGTTTCTAAGGTTTTTTATATAATCCGTGTATTTATTTACCCGGGTATATGAACGTTTTAGTTAGAAATTGGACCGAAAGTGTGAGGCCCCAAACGGTTGCCCCACTTTCCCGTTCCTTAGGGGGGCTCTGCTCGAGCTCTTTGGAAGGCTATTTTAGAATCAATTTTAAAATTTGTACCAAACATGAAGGAAATGACCTAATAAAAACGTTTTAATAAATAAGAATGAGTTTGACTTTCGAATGAGAATGACTTTTAAAATTCACTTTAAAAATGACATGAAATTTATTTAAAAGTAAAAAGAGCGTTAACTTTGGCTTACTCTACATCCGTATCTGTTAAAGTGATGACACTTTACTACAGATATGTAGTAAATTTTTATCTATTAACTTATCTACAACACCGCTTTTTCTACTAAACGTCTCATTATATATAGGTGGGCGTGTCACGCTAATTTTTTGAGATAACTTTAAACCAATACGGTAACGAAACACGACAACGAAATTTGAGCTTCAGATTGCGGACTGCGAGGTAAGAAATGCAAATCTCTGGCGATAGCTCTATTTTTTCTACCGTAATCGTGATTTCCACAGACAGACGGACGGACATGGAGGCCAAATCTCCTGAGTCGATATATCCTACACCCGAAGGGATGAGGGTATATTCACTTTGTTCTTCCGCTTGTAACGCATTAAAGGAGGCGTGGCAGGTATAGAATAGTATATATATTATGGTTCAGAATCACCTCCTCATTCGATTGTCCATGTCCAAAATCCGTTTCATGATATTTCCTATCGATTGACGCAATAAAATTTTTTTGGTATAAACAAAAAGTTTTTCACCCACATTTTCACTCTTTTGGGTGAAACTACAAAAAGTAACTAAATTCGAAAAAAGTAACGCGTTACTTTGCGTGGCGTTACTTGAGTAACTTTAACTGAAAAGTAACGCCGTTAAATTAACGTGAGCAAAAGTAACTGAGAAAGTAACGTCGTTACTCTCAGTTAACCTCGTTACTTCTTCGTTACTCTTCGTTACTTTCAGTTAACGTCGTTACTTCTTCGTTACTTCGTTACTCAAAGTAACTTTTAACGATAGCAAAGTAGCGCGTTACTTTAACGCGAACAAAAGTAACGAAAGTAACTTCGTTACTTTCAGTTAACGTCGTTACTTCTTCGTTACTTCGTTACTCAAAGTAACTTTTAACGATAGCAAAGTAACTAGTTACTTTAGAGTAACGAGGACTTCGTTAAAAGTAACGAAGTTAAAGTAACTTTAACGATAACGATAACTAGTTACAGATTTAACTAGTTAATGCCCAACTCTGGATATATGTATGTATGTATATATATTAATTCTCAAACGTGATAGAATTTCACGTTAGAATTTCAAACGTGATATAAATTTTTCAAGCTACTACAAGACAGAATTTTAATTTAATTTGATCATTGTTTTATAGTCGTGTTGGCAAATTTGTGTGCTGCAAAATTAGCGGGGATGCGCGTTTTATTTGTATTCGGTGATATGAAGTGTATACCCGCGACAAAAGAAACACGGCTATTGATTATTTAAGTAAACATAAGTTCAACAGAAAAAGCAACACTGCTTTCTTTCTTCATTCTGCAACACTCTTGGCACGTGGTTTTTCAAGTAGAAAGAAGAAAACACCTGTTACTGTGGAAATGTCAACGCAGAGTATAAATAGCAGAGATAAGGAGATAGGAAACTGCTGAAATATGCTAAAATATGCAACTCTGACGTAAAGTAGTGTTTGTGAAAAACCTGAAAAATGCTTCTCAGAAACTCAACTATCAGACCCTGATGAAGAGTGTCAAGGAAAGGGAACGGGGTTTTTCGTATAGGAAAGTCATTGTTCGTTCCGTTCTGTCGGTGCCGCGTTCGCGGGGGAGGGGATAATTGAAAATAGAAACTCAACTATCAGACCCCTGATGAAGAGTGATCGGGACGAAGAGGGTTCAGATTTCAGACCCCAATGACAATTAAGATTTTTAAGTCAAATCGTTTGTATTGAGATAGCAACTTCATTAATTATTCATATAAGTAATGAATTCGAAGACATCAATTTTTTATTATTTATTTATGCCAATATTTAGTTTACTTAATATCCATTTTACTTTTAAATAGTTTTTTACTTAATTAGAACCTATTTGGAAATAGTATTTTTAAGTTAAATATCATTGCAAGTGCAGATTAACATAAAAAAATCTAATGTAAATTGTTTTATACGCTCTAATCCGCCACTATTATATACCAGAAACTGTATGACCTATTTTTTTAACAATTCACGCAAAATAAAACATTATAAAATCAAATTGATTATCCAATTAAAATAAAAGAGCAGACATAAAATGACGTTGGTATACCCTCATATTTTCGTTCACCTCGCCATTGAATTTGCCGATACTAGTGTTGCCCGTTTGTATACAACGCACCTCTTTTTGCTCCTCTTATGAATTCTGGTACCAAAGCAGTGTTGCCGGTATGCTACAATATGAAATAAATTGAATGTTTTTCTTTATTACCAAATATATAAGTGCATAAATGTGCTTGAACTGTTAACAAAACGTTCATTCTTGCTTCACGGAGTACAAATTACTTCCTAGAATAGAAAATTATAGTGTTCTTTACACCGAGTGCTACAAAAAGTACTTTTACCTTTTTCGTACTTTCTGAATTTCGTTTTGTTAACGTAAAATGTAACGCTGCTTTATAATATGATTGATTTTTTCACCACAATTGAAGAAATGAATAAATTTTAGATGAAATCTTCTATTTTATTTATGGATATTGTATTTAACGATACAAATAATGTTAATTACATGTACAGAATTCCGCCATTTGTTTGTTTAGAAGTATTCTTTATTTTCAGTAGTTATGAGTAACTTTATTTCCTTTTATCTTTGCTGAAATAGCTAAACATCCTCGCAAAATTTGAAAAATTCGATAACGAACATGGTTGCGAAGTTATAATTCTCCAGGACGCAAGATTGCATATGTGTTCCAAACAACCATGTTGGTATTGTATTTAATACCAAACAGCCTATTATGACAAAGTATATTCGTCCCATATTTCATAGCTCTATTCGTTCTCCCTTAATCGTGATTTCTACAGACGGACGGACGGACATGGCCAAATCGACTTGGGAGGTGATTCTGAGCCAGAATATATATACTTTTCTATAGCACGCCTCCTTTAATGCGTTGCAAACGAAAGCACAAATTGAATATAACCTCATCCCTTCGGGTATAAGAAGCATTCCTTTTAAATAATAAGAATTTAATGCCTTAAGAATTTAAGTCCTTCGACGTATTTATTTATTTATGCATGCAACCATTTAAGTTTTTATACGATACATAACATTTAAGTTATTAGATGAATAATTTTGCTTATAATAATCTGCAATTATATTCCGGTTCGTATTCGGGTGTGCCATAAGGGCCGCGTGCACCTATGCCAGATACGCTAATACTACTGTTCTGCGGTCCGTGAAGAGGAGCCGCATTTGTTGGAGCATGTCCGTAGCTATAGCTATCATAAGCTTGTTGCTTGTAAGCAACGTGTTCGTCGTAACCTCGTCTGCAATGAAAGGAAAGAAAATTTACTTTCACAATAAAAATTCACATATTTCGGTCTCTAAATTCAGTCGACTTGACATTTTTTATTAGCCAAAGAAGGCAGAATATACATATATTTTGATCATAAAACATACCCGTACGTTTCGTCCATAGCACTTCTGGCCTTCTCTAGTATGGACATAACTTTCTGTTTTGGCGAAAATAAGTTTTTGGAGTTTTTGGCAAAAGGGCTAAGCCAAAGTCCTAAAAATCCACAAAAAATTATGAAATTCAAAATTCCGCAAGCATGCCATTCACCCTACCTGTAGCCATGATGTGGTGGTAAGCTTTTACCAATTTGTGATGCGCCGTCGCCGCCACCATCACCACTTCCAGTAGTTGCAACTCCACATAATCACGCAACTTAGCCATCATGATCGGTTATGCTGGTATTATCCATTAGCTCGCGCAGTTGCTCTTGACGAATGACATCATTGCTGTTCGGAATTAATAATTCCTAATACTTGCCGTGCCACTTGCACAGTCCAGTGCATGATTTAACTTCATTAAAAACCCTAATTTCTTTGCGAAATAGCAAAACAATTTTCGCAATCTAATAAATTTTTGTTCTCATAAAATGATAAACAAAGGAAATGTCAAATAAACGTGACGACATGCGGTGAACTTCACATACAGCACACATATACTATACGTGTGTCCCCACGTAAAAATAAACGAAGAAATTCAGTCTTTGTTCGACATATTTTTTGGCGGGAACGAAGTTTCCTATCTCCTTATCTCTGATAAATAGTAAGAACCTGGGACCCCGAGTAGTTGTTTCGGAATTTTTTCAGGAACTGTTTTTTTTTTTTAAATATTTTGAAAAAAAATTTTGAAATATTTTTAATTTAATTTAATTTTTAATTTTTTTAAGATGAAGTTTCTAAGGTTTTTTATATAATCCGTGTATTTATTTACCCGGGTATATGAACGTTTTAGTTAGAAATTGGACCGAAAGTGTGAGGCCCCAAACGGTTGCCCCACTTTCCCGTTCCTTAGGGGGGCTCTGCTCGAGCTCTTTGGAAGGCTATTTTAGAATCAATTTTAAAATTTGTACCAAACATGAAGGAAATGACCTAATAAAAACGTTTTAATAAATAAGAATGAGTTTGACTTTCGAATGAGAATGACTTTTAAAATTCACTTTAAAAATGACATGAAATTTATTTAAAAGTAAAAAGAGCGTTAACTTTGGCTTACTCTACATCCGTATCTGTTAAAGTGATGACACTTTACTACAGATATGTAGTAAATTTTTATCTATTAACTTATCTACAACACCGCTTTTTCTACTAAACGTCTCATTATATATAGGTGGGCGTGTCACGCTAATTTTTTGAGATAACTTTAAACCAATACGGTAACGAAACACGACAACGAAATTTGAGCTTCAGATTGCGGACTGCGAGGTAAGAAATGCAAATCTCTGGCGATAGCTCTATTTTTTCTACCGTAATCGTGATTTCCACAGACAGACGGACGGACATGGAGGCCAAATCTCCTGAGTCGATATATCCTACACCCGAAGGGATGAGGGTATATTCACTTTGTTCTTCCGCTTGTAACGCATTAAAGGAGGCGTGGCAGGTATAGAATAGTATATATATTATGGTTCAGAATCACCTCCTCATTCGATTTAGCCATGTCCGTCCGTCTGTCTGTCTGTCTGCCTGTCCCTCCGTCCGTCCGTCTGTGGAAATCACAATTACAGGAGACCGAATAGAGGTATCGTAATGAAACTCTTTGCTTTAATGAAATTCGCACGAATATTCTTTGTTATCCTACGCTGTTTGGTATTGAAAATGGGAAAAATTGTACCAGTGCTATATTATATACTACACCATACCATGAGGTGTTTGGTAGGAAAAGCGGTGTTGTATATGAGTTAGATCAAAATTTGCTCCTTGTAAATTAAAAAAAAGTAGGTGTCACCCGCCCACTTTTTATCACTATGACAAATGCGGGTGTAGGGTATATAAGCTTCGGCCAGGCCGAAGGTAACGCTCTTACTTGTTTTATTTAGTAGTTTTTACTGAATTAAACTTCACTTCTCAGATTTAAGGCCTAACCAAGCTCGCCATACGCAAGCCTATTCACGAGAGAGAATTGACGAAAAGTTGTACTTATTCCATATGCATGAATATCGCCAACTGAACATACGAAATTTGAAAATATTTGAATTTGAATTAATTTTTTAATATTTTTACGATTCTATACAAGTTGCCAATTTTCAATACAATAACCCATTTTCATACAATGGGTGATATTAATAAAAATTTAGCTTACTCAGTGTGTTTTTATTTTATTATAATTTTATTCAATGTATTTATTTTGTTAATAAGGGTGAATTGTAGTTTTTTATAATACTTTTCTAACACTTGCTTTGTATATAATCTTTTATTGTAATAACTATAACTGCGTACGGGTGCAATAGGCCTACAGGAGAACCAAACACCTTAAAAAAATTGGTAACGCGCTGCAATGCATACCTTCTGGGTGGCGTGGAAATGCGTTATTTCTGTAGCTAAAACCAGTAACCGAGTAAGTCGATATTAGAATGAATTGAGCTATGAGTGCTACCTTATTCCTCACATTGCACTGCCCATTTACTTAATTTTGTTGCTCTTTGGTACGGAAGCTTATGTGTTGCGTATCCCAAAGACAAGTAAAACTTGTATATATTTCTATTATTTTGACGTTCTGTGCATCCGTTAAGTTGGGCAAGGGGAGTGCAAGCTTTTCAGCAGTCCACGATGTGGTAGCCTAAAAATAAGGTATTAAAATTAAGAATATTCTTTTATAACACCACTTACCTTTGACTTTAACTCAGAATCAGATTACTTCTGTCACTGTTGACATTATCAGCACTCTGAAAATTAATAAATTTTTTTTATATAAAACTTTTTTTGTCAATTACCTCTTCTAAAATATTGTTTATGTCTTCATCTCTGCCGTGTTTCACCTTTGTTGTTACCAAGTTATTAATTGTGCACAGTGGAAGCACTTTTGAATCTATACAATAGCTGTTTCCTCCAATGGGTCGTCAAAAAGAATCATAGTATCAACGTTCTAACGGAAGGGAATACGAGTTACATTTAGTTTAAGTCCAATTAACTTTTAGTTTTAATTTTAACAATTTACTTGGGCGTTTAATTGGTGTCCTAGAAGTTTAGTGTCCTCGAAAGCTAAGCGACCTCAGACAGCTCATACGGCTCACGAGTGTGAGCTGTATGTTTAGCTCACGGCTCATGAGCGTGAGCTGTCTGATGTCGCTCAGCTCACGAGCGTGAGCCGACTGAAATTTTTAGTTACTCAGAACTACTGAAAATAAAAAATACTTCTGAAAAAACTAATGGCGAAATTCTGTACATTTAGTCAACATTATTCTTATCGTTAAATACGATATCCGATATAGATAAATACGATACGATATGTATGTATAGTTTTCAATATTTTTTTGAAAAAAAAATTTAAGGCTCATATTTTCCTCATACAAAAGATTGTTTTCGGAGTCAAAATATTCTCTGCCCAGGTGTGGTTCATAAAAAAGAGTCTTTTCGGAGTCATAAATTTGTACATTCATATTTGAATCATATAAGACTCTTTTCGGAGTCCTTTTTTGGAGCACACATATTTTCTTCCGAAAAAGGAGTTGTTTTTGAGCTCATAAATATATACGCTCCTAAAAATGTTTCCTGGGTGGACTTTTGAGAATGTCCAATATGAGGCATTCTCACATACACTAATGTAAATTTTGCATAATTAAATAAATAAAAATTGATGTCGTTGAATTCAGTACTTATATGAATAATTCACTAAGTTGTAATCTCAAAACAAACGATTTTATATAAAAAACTGTATTGTCATTGGTTAGTTGTTAGTTTTGTTAGCCATTTTTTAAAGTATAGTTAATAGAGTTTCTGGTAACTAGTGAAGAGATTAAGAGTTAATCTCTTTAATATTATTAAAAACATTTGGGTAAAACGAATGTTCTGCATAGAATTCATTTGTGTTCAGGTTCATTTGCGAATAATTCTTTTGGCGTCATTCCTAACAAATGACCGGTTTTCTTTGTAATTTTCCAAATTTGTTGTTGTTTTTTCCCAGTAAAATTTAGAATAAATATAGTGGAATTACGCTAACTACACGTTTCGGTTGTAATGAATAATGCTACTGCATGGAAATATTTACGCTAAATGTTTACTTAATTACAAGATAATAACCGTGTAAGAATTAAGTGCAAATAAAATAGGCAATTTTTGTGCATAAATAAATAAAAATAACTGTCTTTGGACTTAATTGCTTTTAAGAATATATAACCAAATTGGTATTTCAAAACAATGTGTTCTGACATTGTTTTACATAAAGAACTGAAATGTCATTCGGGGTATCAAACAAGATTTCTTCAAAAAAATGAAGTCAAATGGGGGGTCTGATAGTTGAGTTCCTCAACAAAATTATGTCATATAGGGCCTGTGCCCTATTTCACCAAATTACAATTTACAATCACAAATTTGTAATTGTAGCTTACAACTACAATTTTGTAGATTCAATTTTTGTTTCACAGCTTACAAATCAACAAAATAACAAATTTGTACTTAAGGCAACAAATTTGTGATCACAAGAATTGTAAACTATTCTCGGTCGAATTTTTTGTTTCACCATATATTTTTTGAAATTGCAAAATCAAGATTAATATCACATTGTAAAATTTTGTACGTGAGTTACAAATGCTAGAAAGGCGCACAATATAGTTGCGGAAAGATGAGCAGTTCTAAAATTTGAACGTTTTACGTAAAAACGTTCGTTTGTTTTTAATGTAGACCTAAGTTTTAGAGATCTCACATTATATTAAATTTTATATTTTTAAGCTCTCAAACGAAATTTCTCATTGAAAAAAAAATTCAGTTGCATTTTAATTTATACGCCGTTTATATATTTTTCTGCGCACATTTTAAATAGTTTCAATGTCAATATTTTCAGTCGAACTGCTACGTCTTTGTCTTACCGACATTTTAAATTTGATTTTATTAATTTTAATGTTTCCTAATTGTACAATAATTTGTTTGCCACGATAAACTCCACGCACATGCTTTTTAAATTTAAAATTGATTTTTACTACAAATTTGTAAAAAAATTACAAATGAAAAATCTTCTGTTAAAAATTCATACAATTTTACAAAATTTGTATTTTTGTCTTCGAAAAAGACACAATTTTACAAATTTGTATTTGTAGAATACAAGTTTGTGACTTGTAAATCTTGGTTTGGTGAAACGGAAAAAAATAATTTTTTTACATTTTTGTACTTGTGAATTTCAATTACAATTTTGTGATTGTAAAATTTTCGTAAAACGAAATTCATAAGTTTTTTTACAAAATTGTGAAAAAAACCTACAATTTACAAATTTGTAACTTGGTGAAATGGGGCACTAATAGTTGAGGTTCTCAGCTGAAACGTCATAATTTTTCAGGTTTTTCACAAACACTACTTTACGATTTGACGTCAAAATAACACCCAGAGTTGCATTTCTCAGCAGTTTTTAGCAGTTTCCTATCTCCTTATCTCTGGTTTTGCTCTCCCGTGAATAGGCTTGCATATGACGAGCTTGGTCAGGCCTTTAGATGTAATTACAAAGATGTGTCCTTGTTTCCGGGACTTCGGTGAGATACACACCGAACACAGTCAAATTTCGTTGACTACAAATGACGTCGATAGTGTCAAAATTACATTGGCTCTTATGGGAGATGAGAAAAAAATAAAATTTCGTTGCTTTCGTCGACGAAAGCAACGTCGGTAGTCGCTCGTGTTCTAATTCCTTAGCCACATAGTACGTCTTGTTCTTCTTTTTTTGTTTGTTTGACAACTATCATCGCTCATCGTCGACGAAATGACTGTGTTCAGGCTATAAATATTCGTATTTCAAAAAAGTAACTAAAGGGTCTTTAAACAAGAAGTGTCATATTAAATTTGTTATGATTTTTTACTTTTTTTTATTTTTATACCCTACACCCGAAGGAATGAGGGTATATTCACTTTGTTCTTCCGTTTGTAACGCATTAAAGGAGGCGTGGCAGGTATAGAAAAGTATATATATTCTGGCTCAGAATCATCTCCTGATTCGATTTAGCCATGTCCGTCCGTCTGTCTGTCTGTGGAAATCACGATTACGGGAGAACGCATAGAGCTATCGCCATGAAATTTGGTACGAATATTCTCTGTCAGTATAGGCTGTTTGATATTGAAAATGCAGTAAATCGGTCTAGTGCCACGCCTACTTTTTATAGAAAATATGAATTTTTCCGTGCTTTTAGCTCCATTTCTCAGCTTGTAGAGCGAGTTGAAATTTAATTTCCGGGTCTATGGTCTCAAACTTAAAAACACTCCCAAAAATGGGCGTGGTCCGCCCACTGGTGGCGAAAATGACGTTTAGAGAAGAACCAATGAAGATATAAGGCTGAACTAGGCAATGCATATTCATGTTAAGTTTCGAGAGAGAATTAAACGAAATGTAAGCTATTCATTTTATGTATCAGTACGACGACCAAGCAATGCATGGAATAGAAATCAATCAAAACAGCTGTTTGTAGCATTATGACAAAAAAATTCTTCTACTTGTAAGGGTTGCCAATACTCACAAATAAAGTTACGAATCGCTGTGTACGCTTTTTAGAAACTGAAAAAATCATTGAACATTGCATTAAATTAATTAAAAACTTTAAAAGGCTACTTTCATGTAGTATTATTTTTAACAATTTGTAGAACTTTTCTGGGACTTTTAAATAGGAAAACACTAACTAAAAATAATAAGATTTTACTTTGCAAAAACTCAAGTTGCAAATCAGCTTGGGGTTGGCAACTCTTTTTCCGTTGCTTGTTACGGAAAGTGCATTCCAGAGCGCACATTTTTATGCAAGCTATGCATGGAGAGAGAGTACGAACTTGACGAAACCATGATGTGCACTGTATGGGTGCGTACATTGAAACCTTTGTATTCGTAGTTTTGCTCTTCACCACTTTTCTATTCCTATGCATTGCCTGGTTCTGCCTATAATCTTGAGATTTGCCACGAATATTCTCTTAAAAATATTCCAAAAAATAATAATAAAATACAACGTTATCTCACAGAAAATGGGCGTGACACGCCCACTGGTATACCATACCATATAATGAGGTGTTTGTTGAGAAAAGCGGTGTTTTAAATGAGTTAATATATCAAAATTTACTATCTTTAAATTAAATGAAAGTGGGCGTCAACCGCCCACTTTTTATCGTCACTTCGACAGATACGGGTGTAGGGTATATGAGCCTCGGCCAGGCCGAAGTTAACGCTCTTATTTGTCGCAAATTAATTTATAACTAAGTCACGCGCAACATGGCGTTCCCATACAACAAAATAAAACTTTACGGGATTTCGCGTCATGTTTGCTTTCCATTTTTCATTTTCTATTATTTTCCTTTATGCTCGTATTAAAATACTTTTCAATTTTCAATTTGTCAAGTCTTAAAAATGGCTCCGGGAAATAACGCCCAAATGAAATAAGGCCCAATTTTTTTTTTATATGAAGATTCGAAATCGTAAAATTTGGGCGTTATTTCATTTTTTGGGCTTTATTTCATTTTCAATAAAAATTGAAAATGAAATAAGGCCCCCTGTGGGCTTTATTTCATTTTGTTGTGGGCTTTATTTCATTTTTTTTGTAAAAATTCTAAAATTTCTGAAAATGAAATAACGCCCAAAATTACGGCGTCGACTGAACTTTAATTTGGATATGCAGAACTTTATTGCATGCAGAAAGACCCAGAATAGATGAAGAATTTTCAACAAGGAGATGGTTTGGTTGGCTGAGGGTTTTAATCCCTGCCACGGCCGAAAGCCGGCATGCAGAAGGACCCTGGATAGAGGAAGACTTTTCAACAAGGAGATGGTTTTATTGGCTGAGGGTTTGAATCCCTGCCTTCCTTCCTTCCTTCCTTCCTTCCTTCCTTCCTTCTTTCTGCATGCCGGCCTTCGGCCGTGGCAGGGATTAAAACCCTCAGCCAATAAAACCATCTCCTTGTTGAAAAGTCTTCCTCTATCCAGGGTCCTTCTGCGCAGGCAAAGTGTCCTTCTGCATGCCGGCCTTCGGCTTCGGCCTTCGCCTTGTTGAAAAGTCTTCCTCTATCCAGGGTCCTTCTGCGCAGGCTAAGTGTATTTCTGCATGTCGGCCTTCGGCCGTGGCAGGGATTAAAACCCTCAGCTAACAAAACCATCCCCTTGCTGAATAGTATTTGTATATTAACCAGTTCAATAAGTCCAACAGCTGCTTCGTAGCTAACGCATTTCAGCATTTATCGCAAAATTGGGCGTTATTTCATTTTTTTTTTGGGCTTTATTTCATTTTTCGGAAAAATTTTTTAATTTCTTAAAATGAAATAAAGCCCAAAATGGGCCTTAGTTTTTTTTATTCTTCCCTACAACAAAAAAAGGAAAATGGAGAAAGGCTATCAACAGTTGAGAAGAATCAAATTAAATTCTAATTGTTTTGCGTTAAAAATTCTGGTCTTGTTCTTCTTATTCCGTAAAATCTTGAACATTTTCATACAAATTTTTTTTTTATTTTTCAAATTAAGTATTTGAAGTTTTTAAAAATCTTAAAAATTAATTTTGTGAAGTTTTTTGACGCTATGCGACACATTCATTGGGCATGTCTTGTTCTTCTTATGCCGCAGAATTTTGGGAATACTCATATACATATGTACATTTTATTGGTTTTTCATAATTTTTATGTTTTTGAAAATATTGTATTTGGAATTATTTTGTTGTGATATTGAAAATAAATCAAAAGAAAAACGGACCACTGTCATGCCTAATTTTCAAGCAAAAGTTAATGCTGTCGATTTAATGGGAGACAGACAAAATCTCGACGATTTAAAAAAAAATACCGAACGACACAATCTCGAAACGACAAAATTTCGAATTAATAATATTCCGTAGCGGTTTGTGTTTGGTTTCGTGAAAGATATCTAACAAATACGTGTTGTACATATCCCAACAACAATGTCACCATCCCACGTCCTTTAATCTCTGTATTATAAACATAAAATAAGTATTATTTCCAGATTTATTATTTGCTACGAATCTGCACTTTATACGGAAGCAAATGCAAATCGTTCTTCAAAATGCGCCGCAAGGTGGTTCCACTGTGCCAAAATGCTGAGCGCGGTGACGATACGACACATGTGGGTTCTCGGCAACACTCTCTCTTACCGCTTCAGCCAGCTCATTGGAACGTCTTGGGCGTTGATAAACGGCATGTCGACGATTTTCCACTATTCCGTGCTCAATAAAATTCGACACCATACGACGAATAGTGTCGAATAGACCAAACCACGCACTATTTCGGCGCGTGGTTTCGCTGTAAAGCGATTCATGGTTAAAATTGTATTGAATTGATTTTTTAAAACCATGCTTACTCAAGACAATCAGTTTGATAAATGTTAAAGTTATTTATTGTTTTTCTACTGTCATAAAAGATGGCGCCGTACCGCCATACCGACCCTTTTACTTTTTAAGGCAAGAATTGTTTATGAATAAAGTTTTTTTTGAATTTTTCTTACAAACCGTTTATTTATACGATATATTTTTCGTTTCTTGCACTAGAATTTAAAACAAGAAGCTTAATTTTTTCAATTCGATTTATTTGTTAATTTTGTAATTCCAGTGTTATTGATCTTCGCTTATGTACGTTTAATTAATTATTAGCCATTAAATAAAGCAATCTTAACAGTATTTCGATTCGATTAGTTCGGATATATTTTTTCAGCAAGCATGTAGAAATGGCGTTTCGATGATGTCTGGTTTCGATGCTGTTGAGGATGCTGGACGCCAAGACTACGCCATGAAGTTTTGCATCGAACTTAATTGCAGCTGAAGTATATACTGTGAGTATTTACATACTCCCACATCAAGCGTAGAAAATTGTCAATCTAGTTACAGTTTTATGCGATGGAGCAATTCGAGTCGTCAGAGTAAATGAGTGATCGGTGAGAGAAATCGATCAAGAGCGTGATTTACATAATTCATTACATTAAACTTAAGAAGTATGATGTTGGTTGATTGATTAAGAGAGAGTGTGTTTGCGATACAAAAGTCATTCAGTACACATACAATAATAGTTAAGTTTTTAGTTAATAAAGCTTATGAAATGAGTTTATAATAGTGACGATCAGTTTAGTTAAGAAAAAGTCTCCAGGAAACAGAATTTTAGTCGATAATTGGCCAAGCGTGTGTGTATGTGTGAACCACAAATCAGAATAAACGAAGCTGTAGAATTTCTTGCTTGTCGCTTTCCGGATCAACAAAATGGCGGCTGGAAAGATGTTTGTCAAAGAGTGGGAGAAGAGAGAAATGGGAAGTCTAAAATTGAATTTCTGAAATTTGTCGATTGTTTATGCATTGTTTTTTCCTTGCATCCATCCTTTTAAGGAAGATAGGCTCTTGCTTGTCTCTTGTTGTTTTTGTTGATTGTCGGTTTTTAGGATTCGGCGGTAAAAACATTAACCGAGAACGAGCAGAACGTCTCGCCCTTCTTTCCGACAGCCTTGGCCTGATATTGGCCCACATCCTCCACACTGCATCTTAGTAGGGTGAATGTGTACCGATTGCCGTCTTTCGTGAACGTGTAACGCGCGCTGCTGTCGTCGACGGCCTTGCCGTCCTTCAGCCAGGATAATTGCAGAGGACTTTCTTGGGTTTCGCATTCGAAGGTGCTGCTCTCGCCGGTCTGCAGTGTCACAGAGCTTGGGAATTTGATGAACGTCGGTTGCTTCGGCTCTTCTCCCGGCACCAGGACGTTAATAGTGCAAGTACTGAACGATTCGCCGGCGTTGTTGAAGGCCTCGCAGGTGTAGGTGCCCGAATCTTCTGGGAAAATTTCGGCAATCTGCAGCTTGTAGATGTTCGCTTCATTCGTGTATTGGAAGTCTTTGCTGGGCTTAATTTCCTTATTGTTGTGTAACCAGACCACATCAAAGTGTTCGGCACCTATTATCCGGCAGGCAAGTGTGACTGGTTCGCCGTCTTTAACTAAACGTGACTCCAGATGACTCACAATCTTCGGCGGTTTGTCTCCACTCGTATGACGCTTGGGCAAACTCTTTTCCATAGCTATGAGAAAATTAATAACGATACTTTAGTGTGATACTTTAAAGATACTGTCTTTCGCAGCTACGTACGTTTTATGGTAAGTTTACACTTTGTTTCAACGGCGCCTATCGAGTTGGTGGCAGTGCAGCTGAAAATGCCTTCATCTTCAGGGAAAACTTCGTTGATGGTTAGGCTGGCGACTCCGTTTTTGTATTTTAGGTCCATGATTTCTGATGACGAGATGGCTTTGCCGTTTTTAGACCAGGTGATCTGAGGTTCTGGGTCTCCCTTGACGTGACATGTCAATTGCAGCTGATCACCGTCGCATGCGGTCACATCTTGCAGCGGCTTCGAGAACTCCGGTTTACACATTAAAGAATCGTCAGGTGGAACTGTATATTTATAAGAAAAAAATTGTTAAAATGTATTCATTATTATTGAATTGTTTGTTCCTTACGTATCAGTTCTTTAGTGGCGCTACGCGATCTGGATGGACTGCTCGGGGTAGTCAAACTGCTAGCGCCATACTTATTCTTTTTGCTGGTCGTGGCTTTACTGTCGGAAATATTGGACGATGTCGCCGAGTAGGAACATGAGTTGTTTATGGTCTGCAAAGAAAGGAGTCATATTTGACTACTGGAACTGGTCGGCCAACCAACTAACCAACTAACCTTGCTGCTTGCTGCTGTTGTCGAAGATGATGTTTCCTGTGTGGAAGAGGAGTAGTTGGAGCTGGTGGCTGAAGTGAACTTCCTCGTTGACACGATCGGCGGAGGAGCAGACTTGATTGGTTTCTCGATGTACTTGCGATCTAAATTGAAACAGGTGAAGGTGAAACAAAAAACACAAGGATGTTCATTGTTTCAAGAAACAAGAAACACAAGCATTTTGTGCTACTAGTATAACATGCATCAAAAGTTGTCAATAACCAGGACTTCAAGGCAACTTATGCTGGCGATGGAGAAGGGATCCGTGCGTGTGCTATTAATGCTTTTGTGCTATTAGTGGAGTACAAAACTTTTTTTGGACTGATGTGCCGGTATTCCGGGGACGAAAGGATGAGGAGAAGGAGAGATAGGAGAGACAGTAAAAATTCCGAAATGAAATATCCCGAAACGACAAAATCCCGATTATTTCGCAAATCCCGACGCGACAAAATTTTGACAACACTTAACAATTAAAATTTAGAGTTGTTGGTCTTTCTCGCAGTGGTACTTTAGATTCAGGAAAGGTTTGGTAACCAAGTAAATGTTTGACTTATTGAAGGTTTTTCTGCGCTCGTAGGCCGTAAACATGGCCTAGACTCTAAACTCTAGACGTAGAAATACTTTAGTGACCGAGTAGTGACTAGACTTATTGGACGATTTAATCCTTTTCTGCGCTCGTAGGCCGCTTACACAGAGTCATTCTAGACCTAGAAGAGCTGTGGCGACCGAATAGGTATTGAAATCCCCAAAAATTTGATCCAAACACGTTCTGTAATTGCGGGAACGGGATTTATTGCATCGGGATTTTTTCGTTTGGGCCGTACTCACACAAGGGTCATATGTTCCGAGTCACGTCAGATTTGTTGTTGTTTCCCAAGCAAAACAAAAAGTATTAAAAGGTACCAAAACGTATTAAAAAATCTTGTTGCAAAATCATACACGTCACTGCAGCCCACATTCCAATCTGTCCCCTGTGTGACTCCTATAGCGAAAACATTAAATGAATAGATCCATGTCTCGGGCCATACATATGTATGTCCCCTGTGTGAGTACGGCCTAACCCGAGGGATAGGAATTGTTAGTGGGTGCTGGTTTTCAATAATTTTATTATTTAAATACAAATATCATTTAAATACAGATGTCGTAGTAGATAAAACAGTATTAATAATATCAGACGAGAGCGAGCAAAATTGTTGTTGTTGTTGGGGTCAGCGCCAAAAACTATAACAACAACAAAAAGAACTACAAAATTTGAGAGTTTGTGCAACGGTAAAGCTGTTCCAAATAACGATTTGTGAATAGCGTACTGGCTATCGCATGATTAGCTTGAAATGGTGATCGAAAATGATAACTAAATAATTTCGTTTATGAGAACTGAACCAATGTAATGACTTTTTATTAATGAAAACTCTACCGGAGTGAGTGCATGAATGTATCTGATATTGGGATAACGTGATTATAATGGACAACGAAACTACATTCTAGATTGATCAGGTGACCGATTTTAGGCAATATTTTTTCGCCATAGTCCAGCAACCCGAACAATTTCGATGTATTCTTGTTGTTTAGGGTAATCCCGATAGAATCCAAGTTAGAATCCAGATAGCGATACAAAGTATACAGTCTCAAACTTTACAGAATGTTGAAAGGATGACTCTATTATTTTTAGTGACTAAGTTAATGTGATGTTCTACAAAGCATTTCCATTCAAATAAGATTTAAAGAATATAACTGAAATAATTTTATGGATCGAAAGGTCGTACATCTTCTCAACTAAATAGAAATATACATATATGTCAGTGGCACATTTGGCCTTTGCTGTGGATTTTTTAAAATAACATATGTTACATTATATTCATATGTATTTATATCTGTAGGAGGAGTATGAGGAGTATTAAATGTTTGATATTTCGTTTATATGCCATTATTAGTATATTATTTCGGAGTCACTTATAGGGTTATAGGTCATAAATTATTAGGCATACAAAACTTTCTTCTCAGTAGGTGTGATAACTCAAAAACTCTTTCAATATATTGTAAAAAGGAATCGATTAAATTAGGAAACGTGTATGCTTGTATATATAAAATCACTCGAGCGTGTACCATATTTATGAACACATATGGACTCGTATATACAAATTCAAATTTACATCACATCATACAGGGCGGATGATTTAGTTTATGGTTGCACGCTACACTAACTATCCCTCTCATGTTGCTCCTTTTTGCTTTGCAGTTTTGATTTTTAGGCTCCTATTTCTCCTACTTCTTTAAGATAGCAGACGTTGTGCCTACGGCTTCTATTCTGTTACTCCTCGAAATGTGACCAAAACCGATTTGAAAGGAATTCGGAAATTTCTTCCGAAATTCTTTGAGAATTAACAATTTTCTACACTGAATAAAGAACCTATGACCCTGAAATCTGACCAAATAGTATAAATGGTAATAAGAGATACCATGAGGTTTAAGTTCGATTCAAAAAACTTTGCAGATACAAATACTTGCATCAAATATTGGAGCCGAACATTTTTTGACGGACTGAGCGACGGTGGTTTAAATATTAAGTGAAGCCACAAGTTTTTTAATTATACTCAAACCTCATGAAATCTTATTCTATTTTACTCGTTGCCATTAGCTGTCCTTAAGCTAACCTAATACCATGTACACAATTACAAAAACAATACAACAGTTAACATTTTCTTCTGGCGTAGCTTCTACTTGCTAATACAGTGCTAATACCTATTATTTCGGTCATGTATGACAAAGGTACTCCTCGCTTAACGTACTATCCGCTTAACAATCCTCGGACTTACGAAAAACAAGTTTGGAATTGAAATTCGTGAGATTCCAATTTTCGTCTAAACTGTAGGCTTGCTTCGTACTTTTTCTGTTAGTTTCAGTCCAACGAGAAGTCAACTGTAATTTAAAATTTAAGTACATTTACTGTGGCTATATTCCTCGCTTAACGAGAAATTCGCTTAACGTAAAAGTCCTGGCACGGAACTTTTACGTTAAGCGAGGAGTACCTGTATATGTACATTGCTAAATAGCTAGAATATATATTCTAGAATCTAGAGATTCAGTTTCGAGATCCATAATATACTCGTACGCTCATTGCGTATTTGTATGTGGGTGTGTATACTTGTAGGTATCCTATGTATATATGAAAGTTTATATGTACTCATGTTTGACCACACGCTGGATAATGCATATTCAAATAACTGACATACTCGTATGTACATATACACAATTTTGTTAAACAAAGGATCTATATCTCTACACTTTAACCACAAAAACTTTTTAATAAATAAATAATAAATTGATTTAACGAAAAATAAAGAGCTTAGTTGAATCAATTATTGCCGATTACGTAAGTAAGTATGTATATTGGATAGTTTACCTCCTGAGTATAGGAAATTGTGAGCAAGTTCAGCCTGCTCAGGTGTTACCCATTCGCCTGAGAAAGAGTACATTGATGCAATTATTTTCAAGGTTACTAAGAAGATACGAGTATAACGCTATGTCTGTATATATACAAAAGTTTTAAGGTTAAGTTTGTATTCCTAAGACAGTGACGTAGCGATGGGGGAAGGGCGATCCGCCCTGGGCACACCATTTTAGGGGTGACACCTATTTGGTGACAAACTAAGCAAATAAACAGCGCAAGAAAGAGTTTTTAGTATTTAAAAATCAATTATTATGCATTTAGTAGCAATAGATACTAATTTTAAACCCAGCGTATAGTCCACAGGGGTGATACCCGAGCAGAAAAATTAACAGTACAAAACAATTATTGAGCAATAGGAATAAATGTTTTAAAAAAGAACACAAAAAATTTCATTTCAATTAAATTTTGTTATACGATTGCGGTTTGAAGGGTGAGTGAAATTTGAATTTGCCGCGCAGTAACTTGAAATGCTCCCATCAACATCAGCTGTAAAATTTTGAGCAAGCTGCGCCATTTACGAGTAGTTTTTTCTGTTTGACAGCGATTGAAAGCAGACAACCTCGTGAATTTTAACGAAAATGGAAACAAGTAAATTTCGTGTGCTGATTAAGCATAATTTTTTGCGTAAAAAAAACATCACCGATAGCAAGGAGAGACTTGATAAATACTGAATCCCCATAGCACCATATATTACATTGGTACCAGTACAAGTGGCGCCGAACTTTCAGGTTGCCCAAAAGAGGTCGTCACACCAGATATCCGACGATAAAATCCATAGAACGATATTGGACGATCGGAGAATGAAAGTGCGTGAGGTGGCTGAGGCTATAGGCATCTCAACTGAGCGAGTATATCACATTTTACAAGAAGATTTTTACATGAAAAAGCAATCCGCGCGATGGCTTCCGCAATTGCTCACACTCGATCATAAGCGCAACCGTGTGAATACTTCAAAGATGTTTTTGGCGATGTTCAACCGCAATCCGAACGAATTTTTTTACCGTAGACGAAACATGGATCCACACCACACCAAAGAAGAATCAAGAAACTGGGTTTCTCCGGGTGAACGTGCACCAAAGATGGCCAATGTGGGTGTGTCGGCCAACAAGGTTATGGCCACAGTTTTTTGGGATGCACGAGGTGTCATGCACATAGATTACCTTGAAAAGGGTAAAACTATCATTGGCGTATATTATTTAGAGCTATTGGATTTTGGATTTTAGAAAAACTGTTGACTACTGTGTGTAGTCACCATGGCTAAAATTCATAAATTGGGCATATTCTCCAGACTTATCCCGACTATTTCCTGTTTCCAAACCTGAAGAAATGGCTGAGGGGTAAGAGATTAAAGTCGAATCACAAACGCCTCTTTTGAGGGCCTTGAGAAAACCTGTTATTTGGAAAGAAATAAAAAAAAATTAAAAACGCTGGACTGGAGCTAAAAGAAGACTATGTTGGCAAATAAAACGCGTATTTTCCGAAAGTAATTTCTTTTAATTTAAAAAGTCCCTGACTTATTAACCTACCACCGTACATTCGAAAGATCAGTACATGACATTAACATTTGAATTTGATTTCAGAAATGGCAACCATGGCTGTTCTTGATTAATCGCATTCTGGACGTCCAATTTTGAGCCACTTTTAGAAAACTATATAAAACTTTCAGCGAGATCGGATATCGGCAACTCGTGCCGCAGAAAACTGCGTACACCTGTTTGCAGTTTTTGCACTTTGGAAGCAAAAACACAAAAAAAAACCTTTTTTTCTACCATACTCGCCAGAAAATTCCGATCTGTCTGAGCGGACTGTGGATTCTTCCACAGCCGAGTCTAGATTTCCATTGAAGCGTCTTGCATCACACCTATTAATTACACTTGGAAAAAAAATATAAAAATTGCCATGGTAAACAAATTTTATAGAGGTGACACCAATACTTTCTCCCAGGGTGTCACCCACGCTAGCTACGTCACTGTATGTACATATGTATGTAAGTACACGTAAGCACATACGTATGGACTCTAAAAAGGTACTAAGCGATGTTTTTGTAAAATATTGTATCCGTATTTTCTTATTGATTTATTCTGCGTTCATAAGTCGGTTTTATCTATCAATTATTAAAATTCAAAGTAAAACAAACGGTTTTTTTTTTAATTCGGACGTCAATATCTAATATGATGCTTTTTATGTACTATGTACGCACGTATGTATGGCTATGTATGTTTGTATGTATGTCACTATGTGTGTTTGTATGTATGATATGGTTGTCTGTATTGCATATGAATATGTATGCAAGCAGCTGAACGATAAAAATATTTATGTATAGTTATATCGTATGATTGCATATATTTCAAACGAGGACGCGTGGATGTGACTCAAAGTACCTCAAAGGACGCAGCGGAAGAAATATCCGTGGCTGGTATAATCGTATCAAATGATCACTTACACTTTACATATTTTAATTCGAAAGCTAGTTGAGTTCCTGTTGTTTCAATCTGTCCTGGTGCCACCGACTAGAGGCACCAGTCATTCCCATGAATGTTTCATTATCGTCAACAGGGATGCCAAGTCTTGAGGAATTCCCCGATTTTTGGGAAGTTTTCGTATCGGTAGAGAATCGGGGAATGGACTATTTTATTGGGGAATTTAAATTCAAAAATACGTACTTCGATGAATAGATATTCGATGAATATCTATTACATGAGTTTTTAAAATAATAGTGTCATTTTCTACAACCCAATTTATAAAAAAAAATTCATTGCAAGCAATACATCGCGAGCATTTCATGCATAAGCCGGGTACCGAAACTGAACATTGTATGAATTTGTATTTTCGTTAAGAAAAACGTGGCTTTTTTTTATAACTGTATGAAATATTATATAATTTTTATTCTTTGAATTTTTGTTTTTATGACGGTTATATATTATGTACATAAATTATTACTTTTTATGTTATTTTACGTTACTTTTGTATAAAACAATAAAAACAAGTAAGAGCGTTAACTTCGACCTGGCTAAAGCTCATATACCCTACACCCGCATCTGTCGAAGTGATGATAAAAATTGGGCGGGCGACACCCACTTTTATTTAATTTACAGATAGTAAATTTTGATATATTAACCCATTTACAACACCGATTTTCTCAACAAACACCTCATTGTATGGTATGGTATACCAGTGGGCGTGTCACGCTCATTTTTTGTGAGATAACTTCCACCAATACGGTAAACGGGGCAATGAAACTTAAGCTTCAGATCCGAACTACGAGCTGAGAAATTCAGTTCTCCAATTTTATTTTATTAATATTATTTAAAAAAGTAGGCGTGGCAATGGTTAGATTTCCTCTATTTTCGATATAAAAGAGCATTAAATGGAAGAGAATATTCGTATCAACTTTTGTGACGATACTTCTACTCGTTATCCTGTAATCGTCATTTTTGTCACAAGTATGCGGACCACGCCCATTTTAGGGATTATATTTTAGTCTGAGACGTGGACTTGCGAATAAAATTTAAGCTTAAAATTCACTCTACAAGCTGAGAAATTAAACTATAAGCACGGATTAATGCATATTTTCTATAAAAAGTATATTCATACCAAATTTCATGACGATACCTCTATTCGTTCTCCTGTAATCGTGATTTCCACAGACGAACGGACGGACGGACAGACAGACAGACAGACGGACGGACATGGCTAAATCAAAACAGCAGGTGATTCTGAGCCAGAATATATGTATATACTTTTCTATACCTGCCACGGCTCCTTTAATGCGTTACAAACGGAAGAACAAAGTGAATATACCCTCATCCCTTCGTGTGTAGGGTATAAAAACTAAGGTTTCCTCTATTAAATACATTTTTGGGGAATTCTTGGGGAATCAGTGGAGAATTGTATACAAAATTGGGAATTTTTAGTGAACATTCGGGGAATTCGCAAACAAGACTTGGCAACCGTGATCGTCAAGCCATGACATTCTTGAATATGACAAGAATACATCTTTCGATGCCATGCGATATTCCTTCAACATTTCCTTTTGGGTATACGAGCATGATTTGAGCTGGTTCCTGTTTTTTGTAAACCGTGCAACAATACAACAGTGGTCAATTAAAATGTTTAGCCTTTCTTAAGAACGCATAACTCTTTCAGATGCGATATCAAATATTATTTTCCGCGGCAAGGAACGAAATCTATTTGACTAATGACGTTTTCGCTAGATTAATTCCTTCATTATAAGCAGGCTAATTCGAACCCACGCCCTCTGCTAAGGCTTCGGTCCCGAGGGCCAAAAATATTCTTCACATACAAGTAATCCCCAGTTTTGAAATGGAACGTTTTATCAAAACTTAACAAGAGGCTCCCAAACATAGAGACAAAAATGAAAGAGATATCCTTTTGGTTAGATGGTAAGACACTGCCGCGCCCTTATAAAATCCATTGTTGGTGCTACTTTTAGACCTGATAGAACTTTGATGTGTAAGATAAAACTTTTTGATACTTTTTGAACTTAGTTTTTTTTATCGTTCCTTTTTAGGGGTATTTTTAGCTGACCACTGTTGCATATTTGTCAAGAGTGCCTTTATTTAATGACAGTTGCTTATACTTAAGCATGCTTTGAGTAGTTGGACAGCTTTCGGAAGAGAACGTCCGAACGTTTGCCGTCGGAGTTCTGTCCAGAATCAGTGCTGTGAAAATCATATTTTTTTGGTGACTGTTTCACAAAATTTGTATATAATTTTTATTTAATTAATTCAAATAAATGTTTAATATTTCTCGTTCTAGATTTTAGACTAATTTTGTTGTTGTTGTTGCTGTTATAGAGGAGGTATTCTCAAGCTTACCTTCGACAATCACTACACATTCTGTTTCGTCGGTTCCATGACAGTTCGTCGCCTTGCAGCTATACTTGCCAGAGTCCGAGGGTTTGCAATCTATAATCTCCATTGTGACAACTCCGTCAGAAGTTGACATGGAATACTCATATCTATTCAATTCGCGGCCGTCTTTATACCATTTGACATTGGGGAACGGTTTGCCGCTGAGACAACAGAGCAGCTTGCATGTGTCACGCGCCTGCATGACACGTGGCCGCAGAAGGAATGTAAAACTGGGCGCCGATTCGGATTCCTCTTGCCAGAAGGTATACGGAAGCGGCTCGCGGCGGCGTATTGCCGTGGTTTCTTGTCGATACCTCGGTTGTTCCTTTGGCAGCGCTTGTACATTGAGGAAGACAATCTCCTCTCGCGAACCATAGTGATTTTCTGCTCGGATGATATATTCCCCGCGATCCTCCAATTTGACGCGATTAATTATGAAATAGTAATCGTCACCGCCATAACGCTTCATGAATTTAACACTCTGGCGTAGTTCTTGGTTATTGCGTGACCACGTAAGGGTTGGGGTAGCGATCGCTATACAACGACAATAAAACTTGACACTTTGACCTTCGTAACAGAATTGTGACGATGGGCGAATCACGAAACGCGGTGCCGCTTGACGACGATCGATAGCAGCGTCGTGTATCTTATACTTCTCCATTAAGAGCTTGCGTAGGGAAGAATATTCGGACAGTCGTCCAATCGGCAGTAAGTATTTATTGAATTCTTCATACTTCTTGCGAAGCTTATCACGGAAGGCTAGGTAACGGTCACGAGCAATCTTTTGAGTGCGGTCACTGTAATCGCCAGAGAGCCATGGATGCAAGAGGCACTCATGGGCAGACATGCGTTTTTCTTTGTTGGCTAGAAGCAGCTTGCGAATGAAGTCCTTTGCCTCTTCGGAAATATTACGGAAGGCATCGACTTCGAAGTCCCAATCGCAGGCTTTTACATTTTTCAGAGTTTGAACGTCATTGTCACCCGCGAACGGTGACAAACCGCTTAGTCTGCACCAAAATTTAATAAAACAGTTGTCTTAAAAAATATGGAGAGGATATACTTACAGCACGTATGTTAAAACTCCAATAGCCCACATGTCAGTGTAAAAACCAACAGGCTCGCGGTTTACAATTTCAGGTGCAGCGAACTCCGCTGTGCCGGTAGTTATCTTGACCACTTCGTTCGGATCTAAGCGAGTAGCTAGACCGAAGTCAATAAGCTTAACATTTGTGCTCGTGCGTGTCTGGCACATGATATTTTCCGGCTTAATGTCCAAATGAATGATGTTTTTCTCATGCATGTGACGGACACCTTCGCAGATTTGACGCATATAATTTATAACCTCAGCCTCTGACATGTTGTATCCTTCTGATGTTATGCGCTCAAAGAGCTCACCACCGGATAGGCTTAACATTAATAAAAATATAATATAATTAGTGTAATAATAATTACTACTCTCATTGTTTTCTACAGCACTGATAACACAGTTCTATAATTTCAGAAAAATTTTATATACACCGAAAACTTTAAGCCGAACGGGCCGAACGGTTCAAACGGCCCCCGAAGGGCTCAAAAAGAAATTCGAAGTGATCTAGAGTGATCTAAAGATATGGTAAGCAAGAAACTATTAATCACTAGCTTTTCCATGATATATGTTCTATGTGTACACTATTCGTGTTTTATTACTTACAATTCAAACACCAGCACCATTTCGTCATCGTCTTCAAACGCATCGTGGAGATTTATCAATTTCTGGTGGTGCAACTGGTTCATTATGTCAATTTCACGTCGAATTAAATCCTTTTCAATAGCGTGTGAAACCGGTATGAACTTGGCGGCAAAAATATTTCCAGTACTGCGTTCGCGACAGCGGTGTACAACACCGAATGCGCCAGTACCCACTTCTTCCAGTATATCATACTTGTCGTAGATGCTATCGTGGCAGATTTCTACCGGCTGTGGCACATACTTAGAGTAAATGTCGAAGACATATGAATCGTAGTCTTTAATTGGTCCATCCGCCTTGCCCCGCACCTTCCTTCCATGTTCATCAATTTCCCACTTGCGCTCTTTTGGTTTCTTTTTACCAGCATCCTTGGTCTGGATCAAGGTGCTTATATCGGACGGATCAGACCGCCCGTAAACGTTTTCAGCATAAACACGAAACTCGTACTGTTTGCTGGGCGTAAGTCCGGTAATAGCCATTGAGGTGAACCGTGTATTACCAACGCGGATCCAGCTAGACATTGGATGCTCGCGCTTCTCAACCAAATAGTTTGTTATGTTTGAACAACCATCCCAAACTGGAGTTTTCCAGCTCAGCGACAAGGAATCAATGGCAATATTCTCTACCATTGGGAATCGTGGCGGGTCGGGACGATCACTAATTTGTATTTTTATTATAGCTGTGTCCACGCCAAGTTCATTCTCGGCGGTAATTGTGTAAGGTCCAGAGTCCAATTTAGAGCCGTCTCGTATTGTGAGTATGGCGTGTCGTTCCTTAACCTGTACGTGATAATGGCCACCTGACTCAATAGTTTCACCTTCCCGCACCCAGTGAATGCGCGGCTTGGGGAAGCCTGTGAATGGAATCTTTATTACCACATTCTCACCCTTGGCGAAGTATGCTGTGTCACGGAAGCGTGGCGGTACGTTAAGTTTCGGTGAGGCTAAAACAAGTACAGTAGATTACATTACATTTAGGATATATGTACGTACATATGACAAATTTTTAAACTTACTCATTATAACCAGAGAAGCACGAGTTGACTTTGCACCTGCTTTATTAACTGCGCGGCACACGTATTCGTCGGCGTCTTCTCCAAAAATGTCACTTATATTGAGGAAGTAGTTGTCGCCTTCAGCGTACATGTGGTGTCTGGCGCCGTTAGTGATTTCGCGCGCACCCTTGCACCAAGTTACGACCGGTTTCGGTACACCAGTGATGGTGCAAGTAAACTGGGCATTGTGATTTTGTATGCAGTTGGCGTCGCGGAGCGGCTTCACAATAATTGGTGGCGTCGCGGCTTTTGGATCGATAACCTTAACCGTGGTTGAAGCCTTCGACTCCTTTGATAGACCTGCTTCGTTTTGTGCAAATACACGGAATTCATATTGTCTGCCTTCAATCAAGTTGGGACAATTTATTTGTGTGCAAGCGCAAATGGTAACATTAACCCGTTGCCATGTGTCGCTGCCCACTTCTCGTTTATCGATCCAATAGCCTTGGATGTGAGCCCCGCCATCCGAGTCCGGTTTGTCCCATTCCAAATGTACAAATTCATCACTGATTTCAGTGACTCTGGGCACACCAGGTGACGATGGCGGATCAATAGGCGCCTTTGCTTTAATTGGATTAACTCCTGTCAAGGGCGGGCCCATTCCGTTCTCATTTACTGCCATTATACGGAAAATATACTCCTGATTTTCGATTAAGCCTTGAACATTGAATAAGGTATCTCTGCAGAAGCTGGACACAGTTATCCAATGTGGTGAAGAGGTGTCCTTACGCTCTACAACATAATGCGTCACACGCAAACCGCCGTCATATGTTGGCGGACGCCAGGACACAGTACAGGAATGTTTGTTGATGTGTGAAATTCCCATTGGGCCAACTGGAGCAGAAGGCAACCCTGTTATACGTACGTCGAATTGACCTGTTGCTACACCCGATTCATTTTTGAATTCAATTTGGTATTGGCCACCGTCATTCTTCTCAATGTTTCGAATAAATAAGGCTACATAATCATCGAACACTGTGAATTTGAAATGCGATTCGTCCATATTGTCGGAAATAACTTCGTTGTTTCTTTTAATTGCGATCTGCATTGGCTGATCGCCGCCGTAATACACTTTAATTTTAGAGTTATCACCTTCTGTTAGATATAATTCGGTTGGAATTCTGTTTATCACTGGCGGCGAGCCAATCTTGAGATGACCAGTCGTGTGAACGAAACCAAGCGAATTTATTGCTTCGCAAGTGTAGTCGCCCTCATCAGTTGCGTGGACATCACAAATAAGCAGGCGGAAGAGGCCGTCTTTGCTGTCGCAGGTAATACGTCCGCCACCCATTTGGATTTCTTTGCCATTGCGCAACCATCTAGCTGTGGGCACTGGTTTGCCAGTTGCCTTGCATTGCAGTATAAAGTCTTTGCCAAATGGAGCGATACGGTCTTGTAAGCGTATTTCCCAATCCGGCTTTTCACCTCCTAAGACCTCACATACTTTTATTGGCATTGTGCACAAACTAGGTTCTGAAGCACCGGCCGAGTTGACAGCGAATATTCTGAATTCATAATCGCCCATCTCAATGAGGTTGATTACGGTGTATTCTGTATCCAAAACATTGTAGTCGTTGCATTTAACCCAAACAGCGCCACCTAAGTCACGACGCTCGATGATATAGCCCATAATTCTGGATCCACCGTCACTAGTCGGCTTCTCCCACTTTAGGTCGATGTAGTTCTTGCCGACTTTGACTACTTGCGGAGTTCCCGGTGGCGATGGAACCGTGAATTTGCCCTTCAGTTTGAATCGCATTGACGGTGCTGACGGTTTGCTAAAACCAGCTGCATTTTTGGCCTTAACCCGGAACTCATATTCGCAACCATTGGTCAAGTTGTAAAGTTGATACTTTGTATTCTTAATCAAGAACTCATAGCTGTTCCATGATGAGTCATTAACAATGTCGCGATATTCAATCTGATATCCTTGTATACGGGACCCGCCATCACTGCTCGGACGATCCCAGATAAGTGTAACATTTCCAGAGTCCCAGTCAATAACTTTCGGCTGATTTGGAGCATCTGGTACAGTGAACTGATACTTAGCAATTACAGAGTCAGGCATTTCTAACGGCTCCGAAAGTCCGTATTGATTCTCAGCACGTACTCGGAAGTAGTATTTGTGGTTTGCCTCCAGCCCCATGACATCATAATGTGTATTACGCACGAAGCTGCTCACCTTCACCCAAGTACCGCTGTTGTCCAGTTTCTCTATTACATAGTTCGTAATAGGAGAGCCGCCATCATCCAAGGGCGTCTTCCAGCTCAGTGTGCAAGTATCAGGCGTAATGTCGTATGCATTCATAGGACCTTGAGGCATGCCAGGTCTATCGACAATGGTAACACGGCAGGCCGCAGAATCTGAACCTTCGGAGTTCGATAAAGTGATATTGTAAGATCCGGTTTCGGAACGCTTTGCACACTTGTTATAATAAACCGAGCTGTAATCATTAGTCTCAAACTTAATGCGCTCATCTTGCAGAACTTCTTGACCATTGATGGTCCATGTGGGGGTTGGTCGTGGATTTGCATTGTATGGTACAGTTATTCGTAATTCCTCACCTGCAATTACAATTATATCTCGAATAGACAAATCCGACGTAATCTTTGGGGCGTGTGGAGGTGAACGGCAGCGGATAGCATCACTGGAAGAACTGTAGGGCGATTGACCTGCTGCATTAACTGCGGCAACTCTGAACTCGTACTCAGCATTTTCTATCAGATTCGGTATCTTACAGGTTAAATCCGGACAGTGTGCGTGAATACCTTTCGTCCATTTATCCTCGCTAATCAGGCGCTTCTCGATAATATATCCTGTTATTGGCGATCCTCCGTCATGCCTTGGCTTAGTCCACGTAATAGTAATACTGTCTTCCGTGTAACCAAGGCCGCGTGGAATACCAGGAGCGTTTGGTACATCAAATGGATGCTTCGCGCGAATGGGTTCTGTGGTTGTGGCGGGCTCGGATTGGCCGTATTTATTTTCAGCAATAACGCGAAATTCGTAGTCGCGTCCGATTGTTAAATTACGAACCCGTACAAATGGAACAGTACAGTAGCTACTAACCTTGGCCCAAGTATTTAAGTGTGCTTCTTTCCTTTCGACTATATAATTTGTAACAGGAGAGCCGCCGTCGTCTTTAGGTGGATTCCAGTATAGCGTAAGGGAATCGCCAGCGAATTCATCGGCACGCAAATTAGTTGGAGGTTTCGGGCGGTCTAAGACTTTAACATTTATAGTTGCGGTATCAAATCCGGATGGATTTCTTAATTGCAAACGGTATTGTCCCGAGTCAGTGCGTTTAGAATTCTTCACGACGAATGATGCAGCGTCATCTGTGAGATGCTGGAACATACGTTGCCCATCATCTTCTAGAATAACGTCATTGTAAAACCAGTGAGCTGTTGGTTTCGGGAATCCAATATAAGGTACGTGAATGCTGAAATCTTCCCCAGCACGGCAAATTATGTCACGGACTCCTCCCAGGTCCATGCACGGTTTGTTGGGTTGTTCTCCAATGACGACTGGTTGAGATGGTTTCGAAAATTCTGAGTTTCCAACTTCGTTCACAGCTGAAACACGGAATGTGTACTCTTCGCCCTCTTTAAGATCCGGAACTCTATATACCGTATTGTTAATTGGATCATCATTAATTGCCTTCCAATCCTTAGCTCCTTTGGGTCGCATTTCCAGGAGGTAGCCTTTAATTTTAGATTTACCATCGTGTCTTGGTGGGCGCCATGATAATACAGCACTATCCCTTGTGATGCGATCTGGTTTAGGTGGGTCGGGCGGGTCAGGTCGGTACCGTTGCAGTTGTGCCGTCATAGGCTCCGATGGTTTGGAAGGCTTGCCAGGTCCAGCTTCATTAACTGCAGTAACACGGAACTCATAGCGGTTACCCTCTCGCAAGCTTTGAACTGTATAGCTTGTGTTTGGCGTCGGATAGTTATTGCACTTAATCCATTCACCTCCGCGTTCACGCCTTTCTACAGTGTATCCTGTGATTGGTCTGCCACCACAATAATCTGGCGGATGCCATTCCAAGTTGGCTGAGCTGGGTGTGTAAGCAACAACGTCTGGTGCGCTGGGAGCATCTGGAGGATCGAAAGGTGATTTAGCAACTACTGGTTTTCCATCCAAAGGCTCAGAAACACCGTAAATATTTTCGGCCCTAACACGGAAAACGTATTTTTTTCCTTCCGTCAAGCCCTTAACAGTATAATTATCCTTCGGACAATATCCGGGAACCGGACGCCAAGAGTCTGCACCGTATTCACTCATTTCAATGATGTAACCTGTTATATCGCTGCCACCATTATCCTTAGGTGGATGCCAAGCTAAAGAAATATGATCGGGAGCAGTTTCGGTGTAGGTAAGTGGGCCTTCTGGTGGGCTCGGTTTGTCAACAACAATTATTTCAATATCTGCTGAAGCCTTTCCAAATTCGTTTGTAGCTGTAATAGTATATTTATCAGCATCTTTTCTGTTGGAGTCGTCGATTCGCAGTACCGACCTTTCCGAATTGGTATTGTAAGAAATTTTGTTGCTTTCAGATAATTTGACACCACCACGTTTCCACTCAACTGTCGGTGCTGGGGCTCCCGAGATTGGTATATTTATGTTAACTGGTTCTCCAGCTCGGACTTTAACCTTCCTTCCGATAAGACCGTCTAAATGAAGACGAGGTGCTTCACGCATTGGGCGAGCACTGAAAAGTGAGGAAGGTTTTGATGGCTTGCCATTTCCAGCAGCATTAACCGCGGATACACGATATTCGTATTGATGGTCTGGTGTAACGCGATCATCTGTGTATTCGAGAGTGGGCACTGGTTCACCATTAATTTTAATCCAACGTCCTATAGATTTATCGCATCGTTCTATGTCGTAGCCCAATATTGATGAACCTCCATTGCTAATTGGCTGCTTCCATTTGATAGTTATATGATCTTTGTCACTGTCGCTAAGTTCTGGTCTACCTGGCGCTCCCGGAACTGTGTATTGATTCTTGGCAACAACTGGCTCTTCCGACGTTAGTGGGTCCGAACGCCCCTGTAAGTTTTCCGCCATGACTCTGAATTCATATTTTGTACCTTCCAGAAGACGGGGAATAACTGCGTGATTATATTTAGCATTGACGTATGTAACTGCTGGTACCCAACCGCCACCATGAGTCAAATCTCGCTTTTCGATGACATACGCAGATATTTCCGAGCCTCCGTTATCCGTAGGTGGCTTCCAAGATACAGTAACAGAATTGGCTGTTATTTCTTCATACTCCAATGGTCCTACGGGTGGGCCAGGACGATCTAATATTATTAATTGGAAGCTGCCTTCATCAATTCCCGAATCATTTCGTAATAATAAGTGATAATTGCCCGAATCACTTCGCTGGCAGTTGACTGTATGAACAATAGTATGATGGCCGATTGATGTGATAGTTGATCGTTCATTCGATTTTAGGGGTGAGTTGTTTAGCGTCCAAATGACTTCCGGCGCCGGCTCACCAATAAAATCTATATCTATATGGAAAATAAGTCCAGCTTTAATACGTACATCACGTAATGGTGTAATAATCTTTGGAGCTAGATAGCGGGCCTTAGCCATTATCATGTCGGATGGCTCAGAAGGTTCCGACTGTCCAGCTTGGTTAACAGCAATGATTCGGAATTCATATTCCTGTCCCTCGGTAAGTTCAGGCACTGTTGCGGCATTTTGATTCGGTGGAACATGTAACACATTAGTCCAATATGGATTTCCTTTCTCTTTCTTCTGGATAATGTATTCTGTGAGTGGTGCACCGCCATCTGATTTTGGTGCGGCCCATTGTAAGCTAACGTGATTACGATCCCAGTCGGTGGCAATGGGTTTTCCCGGAGCATCCGGTTCATCAAATTCGTTTTTAGCGATAATACTTTTCTCAGCCTCGAGTGGTTCTGACTCACCAATAGCATTGACGGCCTTAACACGGAACAGATATTCCTTGCGATGTACTAAACGTGTTACATCATGAACTGGGTGTGTGCTCATTCCAGCGTCTGACCATGTACCACGTGATAAATCCATTTTCTCGATAACGTAATGCAAAATAGGGGAACCACCGTCGTCAAGCGGTACATTCCAAGTCAAGTGGCAGCCGTCTTTAGTTATTTTCGAAATATCCAGTGGCCCAATCGGTGCACTGGGTCGGTCCAAAACGGTGGCATGTGCAGAGGCCTCAAAAATGCCATGTTCGTTCTTCAAAATCAACGTGTACCGGCCTTCATCAGTTCGTTGGGCGAACGGAATTTCAAATGACAATTCGTTCTGGAAGAGATTTATATCCACTCGACTGCTAGCTTCAATGTCCTTGCCATTGAATAGCCATCTAACAATTGGCCTAGGGGACGCTTCAATTGGAAAAGTCCAGCCCAAGCGTTTTCCAGCGTTTACCGTTATGTCGTCGAGAAGAGACTTATCAAAGAAAGGTGCTAAGAACCTGGGTTTGCAAACAACTAAAGATGAAGGATCTGATGGGTCACTGTGACCACCTCGATTCACGGCGATTACGCGAAATTCGTATTCACCTCCTTCTGTCAAACCTGGAATATGTGCTTTCGTAGCACCTCCTACGATATCGCAAGCCTTTTCCCATTGCCCAAATTTCGGCCGTTTTTCCACAATGTAACCAGTAATTGGTGAGCCTCCATCTCGCTTTGGTGGTGCCCATTCTAGATCAACAAAGTCCTTACCCCAATCTACGGCTTGCGGTTGTCCAGGTTTGTCAGGATGAGAGAATGGATTCTTTGCTGTTATGGCTTGAGTTGTTGCCAATGACAATGATTCGCCTTGTTTATTGACAGCTCGTACACGGAAATTGTAATCATGGTTCTCAATGAGATTATCAGCCCGGATATGAGTGTCAACACATTCTCCAACAGGAATCCAACGTAAAGCGTCAGTATCGAGTTTCTCAACAACATAATGTGTTATTTCTGAACCGCCATCATCTTTAGGCGGTTGCCAACTTAATGATATAGCATTTTTAGTAACCTCATTTGGACGCAATGGGCCTTCTGGTGGCGATGGTACGTCCAGTACGGTCACCTTTACTGTTGCTCTATCCAACCCATTAATATTACGTGCTACTAGAGTGTATTCACCGGTATCGGCACGTTTAGCATCAATAACCCGCAATTTTGTACGGTAATCTTCATTTATAATTTTCACACGATCTGTATTAATCACTACATTGTCCTTATGTAACCACTCTTTGCTAGGAACAGGTTCGCCAGTGACAGGAACATCGAACTCGAATATATTTTCTGCACGAAGTTTGATGTCCAGCATATAGTTGCGGTCAATTTTTGGCGCTGAATTCTTGGGACGTGCTACATGAGGAGCCGTTGGATCACTTGGTACACCTTTTCCAGCTTTGTTGACTGCACGAACACGAAATTCGTATTTGACACCCTGTATTAGACCGGGCACATGGCCAGTTGTGACATCGCCTTCAATCTCGGCACATTTCTCCCAGTCGGGAGAATATTTATCAATTTTCTCAATAATATAACCAGTAATTGGAGATCCTCCATCACTTTCTGGGCGGGTCCATTCTAGGTCAACAAAGTCACTATCGTAGTCCTTAATGAATGGAGTACCGGGCTTAGTTGGTTCATTGTATGGATTCTTAGCCAACGTGCTATGGGGCGTTGTAAGAGGATCAGATGTACCTTGACGGTTACGGGCACGTACACGGAATTTATATTTGTGACCAGGAGTCAGTCCTTTGACATCGAAACTTGTTTGAGGCCCTTCGGTTTCACCTGCAGGCACCCATCTTCCACTGATCTCATCTAGTTTTTCAATCACATAATTCTCGATAGGTTGACCGCCGTCATCGTCTGGAGGATTCCACTTCAAGGTGCAGCCGTCAGCATGTACATTTTCCACTTTAAGGGGGCCATTTGGCGGAGATGGTTTATCAATTACAATTACTTTAACATCGGCGCTGTCTTCTCCGTTAGCATTTTCGGCATGAATTGTGTATGTTCCAGAGTCAGCACGTGTTGCATTTGTAACTTTAATCTTGGTATTGTATTCAACATGTGTGACCTTTACATTGTCTTTGGTGTACACTTCGCGCTTCTTGTGAAGCCATTTCGTCTTTGGCGGTGGTTCTCCTGAAACTTTGCAGTCAAAAGCAAAGTTTTGTCCTTCTTTAATACGTATCTCGATAAGGTTTGTGCGATCAATCAATGGTGCTTTGTTTCGTGGCTTGGCAACAATAGGTGGTGTAGCATTAGATGGCTCTCCTGGACCAGCAGCATTTACAGCTGATACACGGAATTCGTAAGCTTGGCCTTCCACTAAATCAGGAACAGAAGCTTTTGTTTGATCTGCGGGAATTTCTAATGCTTTTTCCCATTGCCCATATTTATCTTTCTTTTCAATCAAATAACTAGTAATAGGTGAGCCTCCGTCACTTAATGGAGGAGTCCACGCTAGGTCAATATGATCCTTATCCCAATCTGTAGCGCGTAAGTTCTCTGGCTTGCTCGGCTCATCGAAGGGATTTTTAGTTATAATGGACTCATCTGCAACCAGCGGAGCAGACTCACCTTCAGCATTCACGGCCGATACACGGAATTTGTATTCTCCGCCCGGTGTTAAACTGGTAACGTCAGCTTGCGGTTCAGTTGAGCGACAAACAGGAACCCAGCATCCTGTTTCTGGATCCATTTTATCAATTTGGAAGTATTCAATTGGTGTACCACCATCATCCTTCGGGCGTTTCCATTTAAGGTGGCAACCATTCTTATGTATGTCTGAAATTTGCAGTGGTCCTTCTGGAGCGCTAGGTTTATCAGTAATAATTACATTCATTGCGACGCTATCCTTGCCAGAGCTATTAATTGCTGTAACTGTGTATTCGCCAGAGTCCTCACGATGAGTAGGTCTTATGATCAATTTTGTGTAGTAATCTGGTGATTCAATTGTCACATTCTTTCCGGACTGCAGTGGGCAGTTCGAGAATCTCCACTCAACCTTCGGTGCTGGTTCACCAATGATATTAGCGTCGAACTTAAGTGGAGTTCCGGCGGAAATTGTGACATCACGTAGATTACGGCGATCGATCTTTGGAGCGAGGAAGCGCGGCTTAGCAACAAAGGTTTTGCTCGCGTCCGACGGTTCTGATGCACCTGCTTTGTTTATTGCAATAACACGGAACTGATATTCATTGCCTTCTATAAGGCAATTAACCGTTGCCACAGGCTTTGGTGAATTAGTTTCTAAGGCTTTTTCCCACATTGGGCTATATTTATCCTTCTTCTCGATAATATATCCAGTGATGGGTGAACCTCCATCACTGGCAGGCTCAACCCAAGTGAGATCAACGTGATTTTCAGACCAGTCGGTTGGCTCCGGTATGCCAGGCTTTGAAGCAATAGCTAAATTTTGAAGGTTTTTCACTAAAATGTATTTCTAATACTCGTATTAATATTACTGTACTTACTAAACGGATCTTTAGCAATTATTGAACCAAATGTTTCCAGTGGCTCGGATTCACCCTCTTTGTTTAAGGCCTTAACACGGAATTTGTACTCATGTCCAGGAATAAGGCCATCAACTTCAAATTCTGGTATATCACTTTTTCCAACCGGCAGCCATATACCGGTGTCTGGATCGAACTTCTCAACAAGATAACCCTCAATCGGTTCGCCGCCATCATCTTTGGGTTTCTTCCACTTCAATTTGCAGCCTTCCTTATGGATGTCCGATACTTCAAGTGGTCCCTCCGGCTTCCCGGGTTTAGCTTTGTTTTCAATAAAATAGTTCAAGTGTGAAGAGCAGTTATACAAAACATACCATTATATTAATGGCAATGGAACAGGACTTACTTATTACATTGATCTCGAACTCAACCTGATCTTGACCATATTTATTGCTGGCTACAACTTTATATGTACCAGTATCCCTACGTTCTGGATTATTATTGAAAAATTTCGTATTGTATGGGATGTTTTCGATGCGCCTTGTGGTCGTTTGCTGGACAGACTTGCCATTTTGTGACCAGGACACGTCTGGCGGAGGCTCACCAATAATCTTAATATCCAGAAAGATTGGTTCGCCAGCCTTTACATTATATGTACGAATGTTACGACGATCGATTTTAGGCGCCACTGGAAGAATGGAAGGTAAAATACTATTTTGTTGTTTGCTACTTTTAACTTACGCTTTCTTGGCTTAGTCACAACGGATTTACTAGCATCTGATGGCTCACCGGGGCCAGCTGCATTGATTGCTTTAACACGGAATTCGTATTCGTTATTTTCGTCTAAATTTGGTACTGTCGCCTTAGCGTCAACACCAGCTGGAGGTGCGGGCACTTCTACAGCTTTTACCCACTTGTCCGTGCCTTTGAGACGCTTTTCTACAGCATAAGATGTAATCGGAGATCCTCCGTCGTTGATAGGTGGCCTCCATATCAAATCAACGTGGTCTTTGTCCCAATCCACTGGCTCTGGTTTTCCGGGCTTGCCGGGTTCGTCAAATGGATTTTTAGCAATAATTGAATGATCGCCGTCTAATGGTTCTGATTCACCCTCAGTATTAAAAGCTATAATGCGGAACTTGTACTCTTGTCCAGGAGTTAAGTTATTTATTTCTGCAAATGGCTCTTTGAAGCGGCCAGATGGTAACCAACGTCCCGTTTCAACATCCATTTTCTCTACAATATAATATTCAATTGGTAGACCGCCGTCATCCAAAGGTGGATTCCATTTCAACTTGCAACCCTCCTTGTATACGTCAGAAATACGTAGTGGTCCTTCTGGTTGTCCTGGCTTGTCTAACACGGTTATCTCAAGAGAAGCCTCATCATGGCCAGACTCATTTTCGGCTTTCAGTGTATATTTTCCGGTGTGAGACCTCTTGGCAATTGGAATAGTTAACTTCGTGCGATAGGAGTCCAAGTCTATATTGACATTGTCACTTTCTTCAATGCGAGCTTTATTATGAAACCATATTTTTGTTGCAGGCGGTTCACCTGAGACTTTGACATCAATGCGCACATGCTGTCCAGCGGTAATTGTTATGTCCTTCATATTAGTGCGGTCAATTTTTGGTGGTGCGAAGCGATCCTTAGCCAGCATTTGCTCTGAAGGCTCAGATGGTTTACTTTGACCAGCCTTATTTACAGCCTTAATACGGAATTGATATTTTGTGCCTTCAATTAGGTCATTTATGCGAGCCTTGCAATCTGGAGTATTGGTTTCCAAGACCTTTTGCCATTTGTTTGTTTTGTTATCTTTTTTCTCAATAATATAACCCGTTATTGGGGCGCCTCCGTCGTCGTCAGGAGCCCGCCATTTCAAATCAGCGTGATTAGCAGACCAGTCAACGACTTGTGGCTTTCCGGGAGTATCAGCTGGGTCATATGGATTTTTAGCGGTTGTGGCAGAGTTTGTCTCTAGTGGCTCAGAGTCGCCCTCGGCATTAACAGCTTTAACGCGAAACATGTAGTCTTTACCTTCCGTTAGGCCAGTAACATCCGCTTCAGGAACTTTAGTAGTGCAGACGGGCACCCAACGACCAGTCTCAGTGTCCATACGTTCAACAACATAGTGGTCCACTGGCTCACCGCCATCATCTTCCGGTTTTTCCCACTTCAAATGTACACCTTGCGCAGTAACATCCGACACAGCCAATGGACCCTTCGGCTTGCTGGGCTTGCAGAGGACTTCCAACTCTACTTCTACGGTATCGGTGCCAGAGTCGTTCACCGCTTCTACAATATAAACGCCCTTATCTGAACGCTTTACTTTAGGCATTATAAATGTTGTTTTGTAGTCCTCAGTTTCAATTTTAATTCGATCTGTTGTTTTCAGAACTTGTCCGTTGTAAGTCCATGTTACCTTGGCCGGGGGCTCTCCTTTAATAGCTGCTTCCATATGCAGCATTTGACCACTGCGTAAAACCTTTTTCTGTAAGTTCCTGCGGTCGATTGTAGGTTTGAGGAAACGTGGTTTAGCCGTAACAGATTTAGAAACATCGCTAGGCTCACTTGAACCAGCTTTGTTCACGGCCACAATGCGGAATTCATACTCATGGCCCTCTTCGACACACGTAACAGTTCCACTTGTGCGGTCACCGGGCACAGTTGCTGCATCAACCCAAGCGCGGCCAGATTTATCACGCATTTGAATAATATATTTCTGGATAGGAGCACCTCCATCGCTCTTAGGAGGAGCCCATGACAAGTCCACGAAATCTTTATCCCAGTTTGTTGGCTCTGGGCGCCCCGGTTTGTCAGGTTCATCAAATGGGTTTTTGGCGATTATAGGTTTTTCAGTTTCCAAATCTTCTGATTCGCCTTCCTTATTTACCGCACGGACACGGAATTTATATTCTTTTCCTTCTTGTAGACCAATAACTTTCGCTTCTGGCTCAGTACTCTTACCACACGGTAACCACTGTCCAGTATGCGGATCCAGTTTTTCAATTTCGTAGTAATCAATGGGCGCACCGCCGTCATCTTCTGGTTTCTCCCATTTTAACTTGCAACCATGCTTAGTAATATCATTAACCTGAAGTGGACCTTTCGGCTTGCCAGGTTTTCCCAGAACAGTTAAATCCAATTCAGCCACGTCCTCTCCGACTTCGTTAGTAGCCTTAATGGTGTACTTTCCGCTTTGTTTGCGTTTGGCGCGCAACACAAAGAATTTCGTATTATAGTCAACGTTGTCTATTTTGACACCATCCTCTTCGGACACTAGCGGTTGGTCGTTGAAGAACCACTCAACCTTGGGTGCTGGTTCACCTTTAATAGAAATGTCAAGACTAATGGAGAGACCTGTTTTTACAGTCACTGCCTTTAAGTTCGTGCGATCAATATGCGGTTTCACTATAAGGAGACAACACTATAGAGAATGGCATGAATTGGTTATTTATTGGGTATACTTACAGAAACGTGGTTTTGCTGTGTGCCAGTTGGTTTGTTCAGACGGTTCCGATGGACCAGCCTTATTAACGGCACGTACGCGAAACTTGTACTGTTGCCCTTCCTCTAGTTTTTTAACTACGCCCTTGCATATGGGACCTTCAGTCTCAACAGCTTTAACAAATTCTCCACCATCTTTATCCATTACTTCAATTATGTAATTTGTAATTGGAGCGCCGCCATCGCGAATAGGAGGCTCCCATTTAAGTTTTACGTGATGTTCATCCCAGTCTTCCAGTTCTGGTAAGCCAGGAGGGGCGGACACATCGAATGGATTCTTGGCGACAATAGCTGACTCGGTCTCCAGAGGTTCTGATTCGCCCTCCTCGTTCATAGCCTTAACACGGAATTGGTAACGGTGATTGGGCTCTAGTCCCTTGATTTCTTGCTCCGTTTTTTCAGGATCAACTGTGCCCGCTGGTGTCCAACGACCAGTTGCAAGGTCCATTTTCTCAATTAAATATCCAGTAAGTTGTAGACCGCCATCATCTTTAGGCTTTTTCCATGCAATCTTGCAGCCTTCCTTATGGACATCCGAAACTTCAAGCGGTCCTTCTGGTCTTGATGGTCTATCTAGAATCGTCACTTCTACATCCGCTTCGTCGACACCATTAATATTCTCCGCTCGCAATTTGTATGTTCCGTTTTCTTTGCGTGTAGTATCAAGAAGAGTAAGTTTTGTGTTGTATTCCTCATTTTCTATTCGCGTTTGTAGATTTGCCGACAACTCTTTCTCTTTGAAGAACCACGTAAGAGTAGGCGCCGGCTCACCCTTCACGTCTACATCAAACTTAACCGTTTGTCCAGCGCGAATCCTGACTGACCTCATCTTTTCACGATTAATGGAGGGTTTTACTATTAAGAAAAACGATTTTGTAATTATTATAGAGAAGAATATGAAAAGGAAAAGTCGGAAAACAGCTTCATAACCAAAATAAAAGCTTTGCATGAAATAAATAATAACAGCTTCCTTCCTATGGTAATTGGTAGGCCACCAAGAAAGTGATTGTCTTAAAACAAAATGAGAAAAAGTTAACACAAATATATGTATGTATGATGAAAGCCACAAAATTTGTAACAATAGCTCGCTGTTGGGGACTTTTCAAACCGGGCTTACAGTTTCTCGGCTTAGCCAAATGTGGCTCTGTAGGTTCACTTGGCTCGCCAGGACCTGCTTTGTTAATAGCACGAATGCGGAATTGATATATGTTGCCTTCCTTGAGACCATCGACAGTGGCTTCGGGAGCAGGGGTCTGTATACAAGAAAATATTAAGTCTTTAGAGCAAATAATTACTATCATACATATTGAACGTACTTCTGTTGTAAGTATTTCATCCCACGTTGGAGAAAATTTGTCTTTCTTCTCAATGACGTAGCCAGTAATTGGTGCTCCGCCATCGTTCTTTGGCGGATCCCATTTCAGTTTCACCATATGTTCATTATAATCATCAATTATTGGGGTACCAGGCTTACCGGCAGCATCATAAGGGTCTTTAGCAATAATACTGCCATCGGTTTCTAGAGGCTCAGACTCGCCCTCCTCATTAATGGCCTTGACTCGGAACTGGTACTCGTGGCCTTCTTGTAGGCCTTTGACATCGATTTCGGTATCAGTGCCAGCGGTGCGACCGACTGGTACCCAACGTCCTTGCTTCTTATCGAATTTTTCTACTTGATAAGCCGTAATGGGTTTGCCACCATCATCTTCCGGTTTTTCCCATTTTAACTTGCAACTATCCTTCGTTACATCCTTAACCTTTAGTGGGCCCTTAGGCTTACCTGGAGCGCCCAACACATTAACCTCGACGTCAGCTTCATCTACGCCATGTTCATTGACAGCTCGAATCTTATAGAGACCGGTATGCTTTCGAAGCGAGTTGATGATCGAAATTTTTGTATTGTGTGGTACATTTTTGATTTCGCAGCCGGTGTCTGCGTCTTCAGGCTTCAGTTCCTTATCATTGCGATACCAGGTAATGGTTGGCGGGGGCTCACCGCGTACGTTAATATCATATTTAATAGGTTTGCCGGCACGAATGAGCAATGGATTCAAGTTGGTTCGATCGATCCGGGGCTTAACTAAAATAAAAAATTGGGGGTAAGTTAAAAACCGTAAGGTACTTCGCTACGCAATCTGTAAAAGTATTAATTTCGTTTCTCCCTTTTTGTACTTACGTGCTTTGTGCTTAACGATTATCATCTTGCTGGCATCGGATGGCGGCGAAGGACCTGCCTTATTTACAGCAATAACACGGAACTGATATTCGCCATATTCTTGAAGACCACTCACAGTGCCTTCTAGCTGATTGCCTGGCAATTCGACACATTTCTCCCAATCAGGCTTATTCCTTTCCCTTCTTTCTATAATGTATTTTTCAATGGGCGCACCACCATCGTTACTGGGTGCCTTCCATTTTAAGGACACACTTTGATTATCATAATCCGCTATGTCTGGTGTGCCTGGCTGAGTGGGCTTATCATATGGGTCTTTTGCGATAACGCCCACCATAGTAGTAAGTGGTTCCGATTCGCCCTCGTCATTCACTGCGCATACGCGGAACATATATTCGGATCCAGGATTCAAGCCCGTCACATCAAATTCTGGTGGTTCTTTTTCTCCGGCCGATCTACCTACACGTACCCACTTACCGGTGGCGGTGTCCATTTTTTCAACAACGTATTCTTTGATTGGAACACCGCCATCATCTTCTGGCTTCTTCCACTGCAACTTGCAACCGGTTGCGGTAACATCGCTGACACTCAAAGGCCCCTTCGGCGAGCTTGGCTTGCCCAGCACAATCAGTTCGACAGTTTCGCTGTCCACTCCGTTGCGATTCTCCGCTTTCAGTGTATACATGCCACTGTCCTTTCGTACCACGTTCGTTATAACAAAATTGGTGTTATAATCGACGTTTTCGACTTTGATGCGATCGCCGGTTGTCAGTGGAATGTCATCGCGCCAACTCCAGCTCAGAACTGGAACTGGCTCACCGATAACATCAACGGACCACTTGTGGGTACGTCCAGTTTTGATTGTGACTCGCTTGAAGGTGGTCCGATCGATTTGGGGTTTGACTAGCGATATTGCATTGGCGCGTTGATCGAGAGGAAACAAAGAGGCGACAAGGAAATGTACAGAGGGTCATATCCAATACGAGACATCCACAGGTTGATAGACATATACAAAAACCACTTTTGTTAATAAGTTTATAAACACATTTCGGTGCATGAATTAGTTAAAAAAGCGATTACGACAGACTTACATGAGATGAGGAAGCGTTATGAGAATTCGAAACTATGTGAGTTGCTGTTCCTTTTTGTGCTTTTAAAATATGTATATGGCTACAATATAAGCTAAAGTATCCTGAGATAATATACGAGTATATTACAAGTATTAGAATAAGGCGGAAGCGCATTCGAGTTCAACTCAAATGCAGTTCCTAAAGAATCGTTTCGGCAAGGTTTAGTAGCGACTACTTGAGCGCTATCAAACAAATACGGCACAAATAATAAGCATAATTAAAACTACGATAAGAATAGTACTCGTACATATGCAAAGCTTTTATAAAATTTATTGATAATGGATTTGTATGAATCTGCCAAATATGACGCATACGCGGAAATCAGTCGAGCCATAGATGATAGAAGCAAGCCCTCGGATTACGAGAGCTTCATCTTTGAATCGTTCATGTATGACCCGATAGACCACCCGAAATAAATCAGGATCTCGAGATGTTTGCACTTAAAACACATTATCGTATACATAAATACTCACGGTTTCTATGTTTACACAAATGGTTATCGGTTGGCTCAGACGGCTCTGATGGACCTGCTTTGTTTACAGCACGTACTCGGAATTGATAAACCATTTTCTCCTTGAGGCCTTCGACTTTACATTCTGGAGTGGCTCCCTCAGTCGTTGTGACCTCGTTCCAAGTGGGCGAGAATTTATCCTTCATTTCGATTTTATAATTTAAAATAGGACGGCCGCCATCGGATGGGGGTCGCTTCCATTTGAGGAAGACGCTCTTATTGTCATAGTCGTCGATTACTGGTTTGCCCGGTGCACTTGGCGGATCGTATGGATTTTTGGCGACAATTGGCTCAGTTGTTTCGAGTGGTTCTGATTCGCCTTCTTTGTTAATGGCTTTTACACGAAAACTGTATTTCTTGTTTGGCGAGAGTCCTTTGAAATTAAACGAAGTCTCGTTGGGTCCCACTTCACCGGCCGGTATCCAACGCCCGGTGTCTTCATCCATTCGTTCTAAAGCATAGCCTGTTATTTCACTACCGCCATCGTCCTCTGGTCGTCTCCACTTCATCTTAATATGATCGGCCCGCACTTCGTCGGCCTCGAAAGGACCACCCGGTGCTAAAGGACGATCTAAGACGATCACTTGAGCCTTCGACTCAATAGTGCCAGAACTATTCGATAAGACCAACTTGTAAATGCTCGTATCTTTTCTTACAGCCTTCTTTATTGTAATAGATGAATTTCGTTCCATTTGGTCTAAGCAAATACGTTGACCATCGAATGCCAACTCAGCCTCACCCTTACACCACTTGGCCGCCGGTTCAGGCTCTCCGTCATATTTAATGTCATAGCGTACAGTTTGTCCCTTTTTGACGGTTATGTTCGCGAGACCTTCGCCAACAATGAAAGGCTTAACGAAGCGGCATTTAGCAATAATAGATTTCGTTTTATCACTAGGCTCCCCAGGGCCCGCCTTATTAACTGCTCGAACTCTGAATTCATATTGCTGTCCTTCTTTGAGCCCATCGACTGTGCCAGATAGAGCATCTCCTGGCACCTCTTTTCCCGAAACCCATTCGCTCGAGAACTTCTCTTTGTACTCAATAATATACCCTGTGATGGGGGCACCACCGTCCGAATCCGGTGCTTCCCATTTCAAATCAGCATGATCCTTGTCCCAGTCAACAAGATCTACAGCTTTCGGTTTACCTGGTTCATCCCAAGGATCCTTAGCGAGTATAGTATTTTTAAACATTTCCGGCTCTGATGGACCGATCTTATTCACAGCACGTAGGCGGAATTTGTATTGTTTCTTTGGAACCAAATCTTCAATTTTCTTCGAACATGGCTCGTTGGGTAAAACTTCAGCGATGCTTTCCCACTGCTGCTTCTTACTTATATCCTGACGCTCAATTACGTATTTGGTGATTGGAGCACCACCATCGTCTTCTGGTGGCTTAAACTTTATAACGCAAGATGTTTGATAGACATCGGTGACGTCGACGTTGCGAGGTGGCTGTGGAACATCCTGGCATATAATTTGAATGTCTTTAATATCTTCTCCTTGACCGTTTGAGAGTTTTATTTGGTATGGCCCAGATTGATCACGTGTCGGCTTCTTAATACTAAATACAATCTTGTCTTCCATGATGGCTACTTCAACCTCCTTCACAGGTAATTGCTTGCCATCCTTAAGTAGTTTAGCATCCACGGGTGTTTGTCTGGTACCGCTAACTGCAGTAATTATACAAAAAAAAAGATGAAGAATGGTATACGGCGTTTCAGGTATGCTTGACATTAAAAACTCACCTTTGTATGGTACCTCCATTACAATAGGTGCACTTATGGGTCCTGCGAACTGATCGGGACAGTCAATATTTGGTCTGCTCTCACCCTTACGAACGGTGAGTTTGCAAGACGAGGTCAATTTGCCAGACTCGCAGGTAATTTCGCCCTCATCGGACATTTCCATATGGTTGAAAATAAGCTGATGCTTACCACCGCCGAGATTCTTAATTTCGATACGATCGCTGGGTACAATGGGCTCACCGTTAAATTTCCAGTCACATGGCGCCGTCTGGTCTTGCAACTCAACATCGAGAACCAGGCGTTCGCGTTCTACAGCCTCAGTATCCTTCAATTTCTTATTGAATCGGTTTTGATCTAGTAAATTAATGAGACTCAAATTATACTTATTGGCAGAAATTAATTTAATAAAATAGTCAATTACTTACAAAAAAACAGTTAAGCTAAGATAGATATGTTTGTTTATCTCAGATAAAATGAGAAACACGAGAGAAGTGCTAAAGGAGAAGAAGCTAAGACTTACAGTTAATGATAAGTTCTGCTTCGGTCTTATCAGCATTAGTGGTACACTTATATTGACCCGCGTCGGTGACCTTGCAGTCCTTGATGATCAGTTTGCGTTTGCGACCATCTTTCACCACCTGAATACGTTTATCCGGCTTGATTTCCTCTTCGCCGCGCCACCATTGTACTTCGCCGGTGGCATCGTCGATCTCACAAGCTAACGTGACGGTGTCTTTTTCTACACATTGCAAAGACTTAAGCACCTTGACAAATTTGTACGGATATTCGATAATTTTCAGCGTCGTCTCGGTCTTGTCGGGCTGCCGCTCGAGCTGGCATCTGTATTTGCCGCTATCTTCCAGCACCGATTCTTTGATAATCAGTTTGAGATTGCCGTTGATATCCTTAGAGATGAGATAGCGCGCATCGTCTGATTCAATTTTTTGGTCGTTCTTGTACCAGCTGACATTCGCCATGCTGCTGCTGACCGCACACTCGAGACTGGTTTCGTGCAGTGTATAGCCTTCCAGCTTCTTCTTCAGAGGCTTGGTGAATGTGAAGCTAGGATCGGGTTCCTCCACATTGAGGAAGCCAGTGCTGGAGACACCGCCGATTTCGATTGTATACTTGCCAGTGTCTTCTACCTTCGGGTTCATAATGATCAGCTGATAGGAATCGTTCTCCTGCTTAAACTTGCATTTGCTGCCGGTGAAAAGTTCCTGTTCGCGGGTCGAAAAAAGATTGAGAAGGCAGCCACAGGGACCCATTGATGTAGTTATTGGATGTTGGGGGGAGGGAGCGTTTGGAAGTGGTTGTGAGGATGAGTTTATTAAATAGAAGGAAGTCATTCATTAGCGATACTCGTATGTTACAAAATCACTCTATGTTTTTGTTTTTGAAATTATATTTACTTACATCCTTGCGAAACAGCCACTTGGGTTTGCAATTGGGCTTACTGAATCTAGCTTCGAAAACGACCTTCTTGTCCTTGCCTTCTTTGGCAAATTGATCGATGAGCGGACTCAAGAAGGACTCTTGCTTCTGTAGGCATTGATTGTTGTTGTTGTTTGAGATGCAAGTTTGTGCGATAGTGCCGATTGTTCGACATTTTTACGAATTGTTAGAGTAAGTTTTTATTTGCGTTGTCAAAAATAGGAAAAGAAATAATATCGAAACATCGATATACGATATACAATTAGAATCTCTTCAAAAACATGCGTATATTTGCAAAATCTTTCTTAAACGTCTGTAAGAAATTGCAGATATTCTTCCTCAGCAACAAGCGCTTTAATAATTAATTAATTGCGGCGTGGCAATGAAATCCCAGAAGGCTCGAAAGGGAATAGGCGGACTGTGCAAAATGGAGAAACTGCTAATGGGTACTAGCGCGAAAAAAGAATAAATTGTAGTAAGTTAGACACTTAAGTGTCAAGCCAAAGTTGAGCGAAAATTTGGAAAAACTTAAAAATCGACATCGGCTCCATGGTCGAACAGAACAAAAATTGAAAAAACGTCGGGCCGATGTCATACGTGTGTATAGCCTTCAGAATTTCAGCTGCCTGCCTGCCAACCTATTAAAGGGCTTGTTGTTCACGTTATTTGGCCGCCTGTTAGCTCGTATGTGCGCCTAAGCAATGTTAATATATGTATGTACGTGTGTACGATGGCATAGAGCTTACCATACATATATATTGCTTATTGCTGTCTTATAATCAGACGAACGGCTTTTGTTTGGTAAAAAATTGACAAGAAATACTATGCACATACAGCGTAAAAGTAATTTGTTGCATAGCATATACCGATTTGAATATTATATTAACCAAGTCAAGTCCAAATCCGACACAAAATCATAGACTTCGGATTTCTTTCCTTTGTTTGCGCGAATGTGTGGGTGGCATAAATAAAAACTAAGTATTGTACAACGAACTTAAACATAGTATAAGTATAAAATACGAAAGGCATAAACTCTTAATAAGTGTGGTATACATACAAGATTAAACTAGGAAAAATAATTTGTTAGGGTACCATTCAGCTTCATAGTTGGTTCTGTTGAAAATCAGAATTACCAAAAACGGAAAAAAACTCTAATAGTCATATTCATAAAACTGGTGTTCTATCGTTGCTTCTATAGAAGTCCATCAAGAGCGAAAGTCCGTCAAAACGTCCTTTAAACGACGGAGTCATTCTTTTATGAATATGACTGTTAGCGCTTCCTTAGCTTCGGTAGCGATCCTTACAAATCCAAAAATAATACAATCCTGATGGGAAAAAGGGTAGAAATCAGAATCTTACCGTAGATGAAAATAGAACTCAAAATTAAAGGTTTATAAAAACGAAACTTTCCTTACCAAATTTTTAGTTTAATCAACTAAAAATGGTTTCTTTTCGTACAAGGAAAAATTGTGGACTATTTGGAACAGAAATGTGGCAGTCCATCCGAAAAAAAACAAAAAGAAGGAACACTTTGCCAAGAGCTACACAAAAAGAAAAATCTGCATTTATTTTTCCACAAACCAGCTGAGTCTGCTTGTATAAGAATTTATATAAAGACAGCATCGTTTGATGGAAAACTTAAGCAAAAATTGTGTATGCCAACTGGAGCGACCAGCATGGAGCTTTCATGGGAGAATTTTTAAAACCTTTTCTTATTTGGAAGATCGTGTGAGCTTCTCTAAAACGTACATATATGTATATTCAATCGGTATTGTTAAAGACAAAGACATACTGACAAAAAAGAAAGAAAATTAAAGAAGGGGACAGAGTGTGTAAGAGAGAGAGAGAGAGGAAAAAGAAATGGAGAGAAAGAAACAGAAGTATCGGGGGAGAGATAAAAAGAAATTGTAGATCTAATCTTTGGATTGTAATTTTAAACGCGATTTTGTAATTTGACCGCGTTAAATCAAATTGGAACTGTTCTATTCTCGGAAGCAAACCGGTCAATGGCCAGAAGGGATTATTTTTTCGTAATCCAACCGAACGTGTTAATCTACATCGAAATAATCCAAATTATTCTACCAGAAGCTCTAGATCGGAGTTGATTTTAAATGAGCTACGTTGAAGCATACCGAAAGGGAACGTGTCGGGGCGTTATATGTGTCAGGGAATTATCTGGACACTACGCACTTTCATGTACTAAAGCCACGAATAAAAACAACGCTATCCAGAATGGAGAGAGATATAGAAACAAATATTGAAAAAAGTAAGAAAAAAAAAGTTGCTGTGTTGGCAACAACAGGTGTTAAGAGGGGCCGATACCAAGGCGGAAAAATGTCTGACAAAAATTTAGTGACAGGAAGTGAAATAATAGAGAGACAGAGAGAGGGAGAGAGAGAGAGAGAGAGAGAGAGAGAGAGAGAGAGAGAGATAGGTAAAGAGAGAATTGTACTCAACGCAAATTATTTCTTATTGTGGTTGTGTTTGTCGAACCTCCTCACGACGAAATGGATGTAGTGTCGGCCAATCGGGTATTAATTCGGCTAGAGATGGTCTACGTGACGATGGCGCCTAATTTTAATAATTGATAGATAAAACCGAATTATGAACGCAGAATAGATCAATAAGAAAATGCGGATACAATATTTTACAAAAGCATCGTTTAGTTCCTTTTTAGAGTCCATACATATGTGCATACGTATACTTACATACATAAATACAGTGACGTAGCTAGCATGAGTGACACCCGGGGCGAAAGTATTGGTGTCACCTCTATACAGTTTTTTTACCATGGCAATTTTTAAATTTTTTTTTCTAAGTGTAATTAATAGCTGTGGTGCAAGACGCTTCAATTGAAATCTACATTCGGCTCTGTGGAGAAATCCACAGTCCGGAAATTTTCTGGGAAGTATGGCAGAATATAGGGTGTTTTTTGTTTGCTTAGATAGAACTTACTGAAGGGTTAACTGTCAAACGAGCTGCTATACTGCGCTCACTGTTCGACATTTATTATCTGTATGCTCTGGCATATTATCTCAGACTTAAGCTTGCAAAACGCTAAGATCTTAGCAAAATTCTAAGAGCAACAATTGGACGCCGTGCTGCAGAAGGCAACCAATCTACAACAAGTGCTTCCTTTAGAATATTGAAAAATACTTTTTTATAAACAATAAATTGTGTTTTCATTGCTACTAAATACATACACGTAATAATTGATTTTAAAATACTAAAAAACTCCTTTTTGCATTGTTTATTGGCTTAGTTTGCTCGGGTGTCAACCTTAAAAATGGTGTCACCCGGGACGGACCGCCCCCACCCTCCATCGCTACGTCACTGCATACATACATACAAGTATAATGGCCTGAATAACCACCGAATCAGACATTATTATTATTACTATATCGTATATAATTATTATTATTACTATATAATCATTATATGTATATCTAAAACGATTGAATTGGGAGCTTCCCTGTCGGAAAACTTAAGAGATATCACGAAAAAAAAAAATTTCACCAAATTTCTACTACAATTACTATGTGTGCTTACAATCACAATTTTGTGAAATTCCAAAACAGAATTTCAAAATTGGCATTTCATTTCTCAATAACTATTCGTCCAATTGACTTCATTTAAAGAGCATATGAAGCACTGAGAGTCTAGCCTTCCAAAGCGTCCTTTGAAGGTATCATAGGTGCCGGCGTTTGTTTTACATTACTTTTTTATTGTAATTGTACTTTTGTAATTGTAATTGTACGACATAAAGTCAAAAACCTCATCAAAATCGGTCGCCTTGTTGCTAAGATAGATATGAGCCCTTTATTTTGAAAGTAGCCGAAGTCTATATTTATTCTATCCTATTAAAAGATGAACAGCGCCCTCTAGTGACAAATTTTTAGAACTTCATATAGCCTACAAGACTCTGGTTAAACTACACAACATAATGCCGACAATCGCAATTAAGTCGATCCAGCGGTTCCGAAATTTTCCCATCACAAACAAACAAACCAACATAAGTTCAGCTTCATAGTATTAAATATGGCTATATATGTAGATATGAGCCCTTTATTTTGAAAGTAGCCGAAGTCTATTTCTTCAAAAAATTCAGTTAATGATAAAAAACGATTTATGAGGGATCTTCTTATTTTAATCAACTTTAGAGACCAATTTCTTCAAAATCCCTACAATTTTTATAAAACAAAATGTTCATTAAAAAAAATGTACCCGAAAATGCTTTCGATAATATTAGTTATGATAAAATAATTGATAATTTTGCTAAAAACTCGTGGTCGGTACAATAGAATTTCGGAATGTAGGTATAGGATAAATTTTTTTGTGGATAAAGATATATAAGAAGTAATGCTCAAAAATGTTGCTCTTGGACATTTTTGAATTCAATTTGGTTTGTCTCAGATTCGTGGGTTATTCGGGAGATCGTATTTAACTTCGCATTTTAATATGATAATTAAACACAAATTATACTATCTTAATTTATAAGTTATTTAAAATAAATAAATGTAACCTAATATACGATAAGCGTGTAAAAATAAGTTTGATCGCTTAAAAACCTGGAAATGAAACTATCAATCAGCTACAAGAAGAAGAATAAGCCCTTCTACCCGTTCTACTACCTCGTAGCATTCCTTAGGAGCATTACATAGCTTATCCCTAATAGCACCTATCCTCTAATAGCATTACTTATGCCGAATTGTAAAAGCCAAAGGAAAATACGTAAAATAAACGTAAACGCGTAGGTAGTTAGCTTCTTATATCCTACAGTAAACAGTGACGAGCCACTGCACTGTTCCTAATTCTGAAGCCACTGTCGGCTGAACGTACCCTTTCTACTTTCTTGAGGGCCGGCAACGGCTTTTCCGTTTCTTTAAGGTCACCCCAATTGGGGTCTTGTTCTTCTTTGTCCCATTTTTGATAACGACGTTTCTTTAGCATGGCACGGAAGTCCATTCCGCTCGAGTCGGAGACATACAACTGCATTTCGGCCGAGTCCTCGCCGTGAATGTTCGAGACGACCACTTTGTATTTGCCCTCGTCGTTCGGCTTGCATTTGCGCATGCAGAGAGTGATCGAGTTGGTCTGGCCGTCCGTAAGGAACTTGAAACGGCCGCCTTCCAGAATCTCACTGACGCCCTTGTAGAACTTGAAGGTGGGCGCCGGATTGCCCTCGACGTTCACGGACATGTAGGCGGTCGAATCTATGTGGAAGATTAAAGAATGGAAGGGAAGTACGATAGGGCGGGAATGGTGATCGAGACGATGCCGGAAGATAGAATTAAGTAAATAAATAAATCATCATTTCATCGAAAGTGTATATACAATGCAAGAAGAGTATAATGAGGTAAAGCTGCAGAAGAAGAAGAGGAAGAAGAAGAGAGAGAAGTAGTATATTCAGGCAAAGAAGCGAAAGCATTTTTTCTGAGCATCTTCCAAGGTCGAATTGTCGTATAATTTGAACAGAATGCTGACCTTTGGGGCTAAGGAACGGATAGCAGAGCTAGCAACTAAATACAAGAGAAAGATGAAAGCTTATGATGGCAAGATAATTCAACGAAGAGAGCGACAATACTCTTTTGTAGAATGTTCAAAATACTCGCACGAGTACTACGAGTTCACTCGCAAATGTGTATAAGCAGCGCAGCGTAAGAAAGAGCGAGAAAATGCTGGACGCATGAAACCAGTCCTGAATTTGTTACCTTCGACGGCCGAGTAGGACTCTTGAACATCGACAATTTGCGGCGGACCACCATCACCGATGTCGCGCAGTGGCGTGGACGGCTTGTTGATGAGATCTTCGAGATCTTGGATGCTGGGACGGCGTACGTCGATCGAGGTTCTCCTTCTCTATAATTGGTTGTGTTCGATTGTTGTTACACAGGCCGAACGCGAGACACGGAAACGGTTGTCGTGAAGCGGATTAACATGAAAAGTTCGTTGTACAGGATCAACATGGAGCAGTCAGTGTTGGTGCACGGGATAGACAAGAAAACATTTATTGACACAAACATAAAGTAATAATTACATGAAAAGTAAAAAAATAAAAGCAGTAAAATAAAATCTTATTCAAAAGCGAAACGAAAAAGTTGAGAAATTGACGTTGGGCGAAAAAGTAAAAATTGTTAACCAAAAGGAATTAATAGAAAAAAGCTTACAAACAGTTTACAAATACTTTTTTATAACCATTAAAGGCTTTAAAGAGCAAGAACAATCTGAAGCACAAAAAAGCTTCACTACGGCTACGATAAAAGTTCTGAAAAGCGCTAAGACTATACGATAACAGCGAAGAAGGAAAATAATAGCGGCAGAGGAGAAAAAAAAAGAGAGAACACGATCGATAAAGCTTTCAAGTCATAAGAAAATGCGAAAATGACATGACGAATGATGATGAGTGGGTTAAAAACTGATGATATAGTAAGATACTTTATGAAACAACTGCAGAGAACATTCTCTTGCTGTTAATAAACCATACGGATACGGATAGTACGAGATCAAATCAAATGCTATTTGGAGTGAATGAGTATAAGTACGAATATAGTACGAGTATATCGTATCGTATAATAAAAATTAAATGCTGTTTGTTGGTAATTTAAAAAAAAAAGGTTCGTAATGGTCCGAGTAGGTCAACTGAGCCCCCTAAATGGGCGTGACATGGTCTTAAATTACCAAAAATAGCCATAATTTCAATACTACCAGGCCCAGAAAGGCCCTGAATTTTGCATAATGATAGGTCTTACGCCGTAGAGGTGCAATGGGAACACATTTTGGAAAACTCCGCCCCCTTAGTGCTTAAAATGGGCGTGCCATGGTCTCAAATGACCAAAAAGCCATAATTTCAATACTACCAGGCCCAGAAAGGCCCTGAATTTTGTATGATAATTGGTCCTACGCCATAGAGGTGCAATGAAACCACATTTTGGAGAAATCCGCCCCCTTAGTGGTTAAAATGGTCTGAAATGAGCAAAATTATCCATAATTGTTTGTCCCTTATGCATTCCTTATGCAAACCGATCATCCGATTGCGATTAAACCTCTGACCTCTGAAAGGTTTTTACCCAAAATAGTTACATGTGACCCAATTTCTGGCACCAAACGATACGAAATATCGATTTTTGACTTTGGCGGCCACCCAAATAAAAAGCGACAGACACAGGAATAGAACAAAGAATCAGAAAAGATGGAAAAAGAAAATTATGAAAACTACATATCAAACATACAGATAAATCCTACGAAGTGTATGATAAAAATGGACATGAATGAAAGATGAGTAGTCGTCAGTCTGTATCGTCACCCGATACAGAGAGTGTAACAGTGTGAAATATACATAGATTTAATGGTGAAAAGTACTATATTGATATTTCTAAAAATATATATGCTGTATATGACAATATCCTCTAAAAACAATTCTTACGGCTGCGAATTTTAAGGATAATTATGATTATTCGTCTTTATGTCATACGAATTTTAGGACCGTTTTTTGTGGTCTACGCAAAATTCATGTTCAAAATTCGTTTTAGTTTGAAAAATATGATGCGATAATTTTGGGTTTTATAATTTGATAACTTGAATATTTTTTGTACTTTTGATTTTGTGCTCCTACGAGTACGAGTATGCCTTTGTGATGTAGGTTCATATGATTTTTCGACTCCATACAAGTTCAATGTGATTGATATTCGTTGGATGAATCAACGAGTGTTTGCTGGTATAACGAGTATGCAAATGTTGATTTCTACAGGGTGCGCTTTCGGACGATTTCGAATGTCTTATTGTGTCGACTTGAGCTACTCGCTAATCTCTTTCATGACTAAATACATTGAATCTACTGTAAACTAAATCTACTGGGTTGGATGCAGAAGCTCTACGGAAACGTTCCCTAAACACTTTCTCCACACTCGTTAGGTGCTGCAGCAGCGACAATCGACGATCGGCGTTGGGTGCTGATTTCGTGTGGAGATAACGTTGGCAAGGTGCAGATGCGTACGGATACGTGTTTGCATATACATATGTAAGTGCGTTGTTTACATCTAGGGCTAGTTTCTCACGAATTTCATTATTTACCGTGGCGTTTCTTTTGCGGCGTTCGAATACTGAACGTCGTCCCTTCGGTTGTTCTTAAAGGCCATGGTTTGGTTGTTTTTATTTACAGAGTACATACAGAAGACCTGAGCGTCGATCAGCGCCAAATACAAAGCTCTAAAGCGTCTCTCGCAGAGTCGGATGGTTTTAAAGATTAGGTCGCTCGCGCTAAGTGCTTTGGTGTTTTATTTACAAAATGTGTGTTATTTACATTCTACATTATCTGGCTACAGAACAAGAAACGCAAAATCTAAGGAAGTATAACAACAAATAATAAAAATCAACTAGATTGAGAAAGTTGAAGGATTTTCTTGAGCACCGGACCTGCTTTGAGTCGCCCATTTCACCGGTACGTGGCAGCTTCTTCTGGACGTTGTGAATAAAATAGGAAAAATTGCGTGATTAATTGGAATATTGATTGAATTGAATATACCAATTCACTTGAATTGGAATGGAATGGCGAATTGAATACTGATTGATTTGCTAAAATCTACTACAATTGAGATGATATGATTTTTTGGAAATCGGGGCACTCTACGGGGCACTCGTGCGTGCCCGTTTCCAGTTTTACATCAATAACGTTTTCCTTTATTCAGCACGAAGAATTCAATGGTTCGAAGAGCTTGTTCCGAAGCATAATTCATTGATTGTACGAGTATTTTACGAATCCTTTAAATATACCTAAAAGGGACTTTATAAAAAGGGGCTTATTTTTCGTTGGTTAATAAAAAGTCAGCCAACTATTTTCTATCAATGCGAACTGTCAAAGAGGTACTTGAGGTAACTGAAGTCAGTAAGAAAGAAAAGATTTAAAAAAAACCAACAAAACCAATGGTTTTAGAAAGAAAAAATACACGTACTAAATCGTGGGTACATCTTTTTCTTCTTCTGAGACACAGAAGAACACTGTCAACCATTGTGTCATTGTGAAAAAGTAAAATAAATAACACCAACCGCCTTTAACGATTTCTAGTGGAGCGACAACTCCTTGATACCGACAGTAAAATTATTGGTGCTGTTGCTACTGCTACTGCTGCTGCTGTTGTTCTTATAAATATCAAAAGCTCTTAAATACCAAAATTAAATCCTTTGAAATCATACGAGTACTGTTTAATTGACAAAGACCACCAATTTTTTAAAAATTTCATTAAGAATTATGAAATTAATTGTTGTGTGTGTGTGTGTGTGTGTGTGTGTGTGTGTGTGTGTTCAAACATGGATACATTTTGTGATATTAAGCATGTTATGCAATGCAGTAAAATGTTATTATTGTAATAGTTCTCAAATGGCGCTACTCTCTACTAATAAGAGTATTTTATTAATGTAAGAGCAATGCACGATCCGGGGCAAAAGATCTGGCAGAGACGTAGATCTGGCATGGTTGATACCTGGGGCGGAAGTGGTGTTGTCATCCCAATACAATTTTTTACCATGTTAATTTTTATATTTTTTTTACTAAACGTAAATAAAACAAGAAGCTCATATACCCTACACCTGCATCTGTTGAAGCGATGAGATAGGGGTGACGCCTACTTTAATTTCACTTACTTTTTTCAACAATCACCCTCTTATATGGAACATTATGCGGGCGTATTTTTTGCGAGACGACTTTCACCTGTAACGATCATAAACCGTTACAAATTATTTTCCTTAATTAATAATAATAATTAATTTCTTCAATAATTTAAAAGCATTTACTACAAAGAATAGCAACACTACTGTCACGAAGCCAGTACACGAACCTAGTACATACACAAATCAGAACATGTGTATGAAAACTAAAGACAGACCGACTAACTAACTTTTTGTTTTCATTTGCATATACAAATACAATTCCGAACAGGTTCAGGAAAGAAGCCCGTCTTAACGAGCAATTCGACACTCCAAAGTCGCTTCGCTCAAGTAAGTGAATTCATACTGCTTTAGCACAGGTAAATTTTTAGGAAACCACGTCAACTTTTGACCGTTTCCAAGGGTATTACTATCCAAACACATTCTTATTTTTTTAGTGTTATTACGACCACCTAGGGCTTATCGCGCTTAAGCATTATAATCCCTATTTTTAGTATTATAACGACTACCTAGTGGCTCATCGCGCTTGCGCATTATAATCTTAATTTTTTTATTATTATTATAACGAGCACCTAGTGTCTCATGACTTTCATTGCATTGAAAGTAGGCGTAGCAATAGTCAGATTTTTTCCATTTTCGACATCAAAGGGCCCTACATGGGAGAGAATATTCGTGCCGAATTTCATGACAATGCTTCTACTAGTTTTCCTGCTTAATTAGAAATCGATGCATTCTATTGGAAAACTGGATTTTTCTTTTGCAAGGCCATTTGCACCGGATGGTGAATCGTGCTTTGCCGTGATGGTGTTCATTATATAAATTCAATCGTCATTATGAATACGTGCGTGTGTGTTTGTGGGAGTGTGGTTGTTTGTGGTTTTTTAATTAGTTTTCTGTACTACTTTTAATGGCAGATTCTCCGATTTGTTTATGAGGCGGCGACGTGTGAGGATGAGGAGAAGGGTGGGAGAGAAAATGACGGAGAAATTTACGTAGGGGCGTAAGTTATGTCGCTGAAAGCACGTGATACGCTATATTTACTCAGAGGCAGCAGTCCGAACGCAGTCCGCCCCACTGCCAGTCGGCGAAACAGCTCAATCAGCCAACCAACCAACCAATAGACCAACCAGCAAACAGTTGTTTAACCTGCAAGAGGTTTGTTGGTTGGTTCGTTGTTGTGGGTTGTTGGCCTCGGTGGGCAGGGCACGTTCTACGTTGGAGATGCGTTTGCCTGGCGTCGAACTACGTGCGTTAATGACGCGCTTGGAATTTTGTTAATGGGCAAGTTGTTGATGTAGCGCTTGTTATTTGAATGGCGTGACAAACGAAAACGGAATCAATTGAAACAAAAGGGAATCAGCTGAAGGACTGCAGCTCCTTAAGCTCACCTGTCCATCGCCAACCTCGCCGGGTCGTAACAGCTGCGAATTGCATTTGTGTTGTTGGTGTGTGCGTGATGAGAGGACGAAGAGAAACAACAACAACAACAGTTAATTTATGGCCGTTAATGAAAAAACACTTAAAATACTCGTATAGTGGCTAAGATGTGTTGTTGTTGCATTTATTTCGGTTGACTGAAGTAAAGTTAATTAAATGTTTAGGGATAGTCATCTTTTGTGTGTGGGTGTGTGTGGGTGTGAAAGAAGAGCTTCGAACAAAGTGAAATTGAGTAGGTATGCGTTAAGTTTCTGTGGATATTTATATATGTCCGTATGTGTGGGTGTGTGTGTGTGTGTTTGTGGGTGTATATAATTTGTATATTTAATATTTACTTATTAAGACCTAAATTAAGTCCAATGCTTTATAGTTTCTAGAAAAGCGAAAAATTCAAAAACAAAAAATATTCAGAAATTAGATGAAAAGTTAAAAATTTTCTGTTTAGCTAACCACAGAATAAGAAAAATCAATTACAGAAAACACTTTATACTTTATACGAAGAGGTTCATGCTGAAGGTATGACGATCTGCAGAAAAATTTTATTGAATTACCAAACAGCATCCTCAAATACCATCCCTTCCAAGTATCATCCTATGGATGCAAAGCTAATATCATCCTGTGAAAAAGGGACGGATATGGGTACACTACCAAAGAAACGCTAAAAAGCCAAAATAAACGAATATTGGTTTACAAATAAATCAATGATAGTTTTCGCTTCCGATCGTTGACGATCTAACATCAGCTTCCTTCACTGTCACTCCACCATAATTAATGACACCGAAAATGACAATAGTCCGCCGTGCGTAACCGATTACGCCCGATTTGGGTAATAACATTTTGCTATACGAATGGCAGGACGCACCGTTGCTTCCTTAACGGTGTTTGTTACACACGACTTACTGTGAAACAATTTATTTAATAATACTTGAATACGTTCACGTGCCTTCTAACCGTCTAACCGTGCCTCCTTCACCGGCTCTTTGAACTCTAGCGCGAAAACAACTACAAATATTCGTTTGGAACTTGTTTCTTAAAATTCATTACTATCGCATCAAGCGATGCACTTCCTGTCGATTCACGTATGAAGGTTTTAATCCAGCCAGAGCTTGACTGGCGTCGCGTCGCGTCTGCTTCTTTCTGCTTGAATTCAAGCGAAGAGCGTTAAGACTTGTGGCAGCGGCACACTCTGAACTGATACGATACGCTTCAGCGGTAACAAACCGACTGCCACCAACACACTCACATCTTCCGACCGCAGGATATCAGACTTGAATGACCTTGTTGTGTCGGTTGATGATTGTTCTTTATTCAGATAAAGCAGAAGAAGAAGCAGCCAAGCAGTCATACGCCAAAAATATGGCTTTCAGGCGTAAACGGTTCGTTTCAATCGAAGCAAGCCAAAAATTATTTGCACCTGCAGCAAATAATTGCAAAACTGGCGCCCAACCACGCCTGCTGCCATGCCGCCATGCCGCCGTCAAGATCATGTGCAGCAGCTGCAGGGCACTGCGGCTCGAGTCGGCAAGCTTTTGTGCCGTCAATGTGCGGAATATTTGATGTTGCGGCAGCGTTTTTGGCAATTATTGCTTTTTAATATTTTTAGAAAAATCTATGCCTGCTTTTAAGTTTAACATTGACAGCTGTCTGCTGCTGCTGCTGCTGGGGCCTCTGCGTCCTCTCTTCACAAGCTGTAACCAAAATCGATCGGGCGAAGAAGGGCAGCGGACGAATAATCGGCCCACGGTGTGCATTAACAATATTGATCGCTATTGAATAATAGCTTTTACGTATGTACTTACATATGAGTGTTGGGGTGTGTGTGAGAGAGAGAGAGAGAGAGAATGTGTGTCAACGAGACTAACACATACATATAAACAGGTGATATATCGCACATAGATGCTTATACGAGCACACAGGTGTTCTTGATTCAATTGTGAATGATCACAGTCAGAGTTCATAAATCTCTCGACAAAAGTGTATTAAAAGAATCCATTTAGTTATTCTGTTCTCTCGTTTCTTCGCTAATGCGTTAAAACGTCAAAGAACTATCTATGCAAGAAGAGCCTCCGCTAAAGAGCTCTATCTTCCCTTTTCCTTAAAGCGTCGTAAAGACTAGGGCCGCTTTTCAGCCTTACCCTTCATGGGTTAAAACTTCTTATTTCTGCGGCTCTTGTAACGCATTGTTCGATAAAGACTTTCGCTTTAAATTTAGCTTCCCAAAAATATCGCCTCTCTTTTGTACTGGCGTATAATATCCATAACACCGGGCGTAATTCGGGTGGCATCATCGTTGTGGAATCTCTCCGCCGGAAACCTACAGCCCTCTAGCCTTATAGACCTATAGCCTAGCTGTCGGAGAACAACTCGTAAGACCTAGCACTTCCGTTTCATATTTGGCTCATTATGGTACAAAACATGATGTGTTGCGTTGTACTTAGTTCCACATAAAGCTCTGGGTAGCAGGTGAGGCACGGCTCGACTCAATAAAGTTAGACTATTTATTGAGTTTGCTTTTAAGTTGAAGCGCTATGCCAACGAGTTTACATCAGAGTTCCAGAACAAATTACACAAAACAATGATCCCCGGAATTAAGGAATGATATATTCAGTGCTTCTTTAAACGACCTAGAAAAATCGACGGCCCAGTTTATTCAGTGCACTTAAAAAAAGTTTTTTTCAGCAAAGGGAACATGTATGCATATGTGACTATGTATGTATGTAGGAATGTATGGATGTGTGTATGTGTCTTTTGTATAGGTGAGTAAATTATGTAAATTATGAAACATAAATTAAATTATGTATTATATTTATACGTATAACTTAGTATATAACTATATATGTATATGACATGTATGTATGTCTGTACTCATATGTGCGAGTATACTACATATGCATAGATAATTTTTTGTGTGTATGTGTGTGTGTGTGTGTGTGTGTGTGTATGTAACTCATGCGTCTGATAAGCAAGAGACATCGTAGTAGCGCGCAGTGTAAAGAACAGCTATAGTATAGTATAGTATAGTATAGTATAGTATAGTATGTATAGTATAGCATGTATATATTTAGATAAGGAATGAAGAGGCAGAACTGAGACAGACACAGACATAGACACAGACAGAAACAGCGACAGTGCGCGAGTGAGTCTCACGGCAGGAACAACCTGGAGAAGTTATTCCAAGCTGCGCGGTTCCTTGCAATTTCGAAAGAAGTCACAACGAAGTTAGAATTTTTGATTTTGGTTTAACATAAAGGCCACGGCATCGTATATTAGCACACACACACACAAACGTATACATATGTACATATTTCAGCACCCTTAAATATGTTTATGTTGTTATGGTTTATAAGTTTTATATGTTTTATAAGCTTTATATGTTTTATATGTTGTGTTTTATATGTTTTATAAGCTGTTTTCTATGTTTTCTATGTTTTACATGTTTTATGTTTTCTATGTTTTATATGTTTTATATATTTTAACTGTTTTTATGTTTTATATGTTTTATATATTTTAACTGTTTTTATGTTTCATATGCTCTATATATTTTCTATGTTTTATATGTTTTATGTTTCACGCACTATGTGCTTATATGTATTTTTGTTATATTCGTATGTGTGTGTGCGCATTAAAGGCAAAAAGAGGTTAAATTTGAGGGTTGATTGATGCCCTTCGGGGAGAGGTGTTAGAAGGCGCTTGCTTACCCGTGTATCTGCAACTTCACCTGGACGGAGTTTCTTCTACAAAGTTTTGAGTTTTGTTGTTGCAGTTGTTTTGTTGTGTTGTTGATTTGCGTAGTTGTGTTTCATTGCGGGTTGAGGTGGGTGTGTGGGTGTTTGTGTTGATTGGAGCAGATAAATGTACATGTGTGTGTGTGTGTGTGTGTGTGTATGGACGAGAGCACGGAGGTCAGAAGACGCACAAGTGTAGCATGCAGATGTTTGTTGTTATTTATTTGTTTGCGTTGGTAGTTTCGATTTATAGCGTGTAGTGTGCCAAGGGTTGTTCGTTCCAGTGCGGTGAAGTGTTTGCAGTCGTTGTGGATGGTTAGGTTGTTTTTATCGTTGTTGTTGTGGTGCGGTTGGTTTGTTTTATTATAAAATACAATACGTTTTGGAAAAGAAGAAAAAACGTTAAAGTTTAACAACATTGCATTATTATAACGACTACTACTAAAACTACGCTCATACCAGAGGTATTGTTTCTGTGAGTTTGCGATATGGATCTACTTCATACAAATACTACAATACATAGAAACAAGGAATAGGATGCGTTATATACAGATGTTGGTTTGAAGGAGGCGAAGGACTCGAAAGCCTGACGCGTTCGCAGGCGCATTATCTCTTTCTTTCTCGAGACGAAACCGCGACCATAATTATTTACAATTAGCTCCACGGAAGAGCGAAAAATTGACGGTTCGTCATGTCATGTCTCATTCTTAAGCGTTACGTAGATTTTTTGGTATGATCAGAATACTTTTAACCCAGCAGCAGATGTAATAAACCTATTTTACAGTAAGTTATAGTGTAATAAATAAACTATTGAAAATCAATAAGAAAATATTATTACTCTAGTGTAAAAAATCGGAAAAAAACCGCAGAAAAGAGATTTGAGTGTATTTCAATTGTATGTATGTATATACAAGTTTATAAATAAATTTCTTGGTGCATACTCTTGCTACAAAAAAAAACCTATAGGTTTATAGAAAACACATTACATAATACTCTACACCGCTGAAATTATAAAAATAGTACGTAATTAAAAAACCTATGATAACTAGACTAAACTCAATGTGAACAAGAGTAAGATATACCATATTCTATAATAATACTTACGACCTATCGACGATAGCTTATAGAAAGCTATTACAATATGCCATACTTTCATATACCAAGTGTACCATATAAACATAGTCCACAGATGCCTTACACTATGTTATAAGCCTCTGCACATACATACCTCGTCGTTTATAATTAGTGATGGCCGCCGGCCCATGTCCGGAGGCACCAGTGAGCCTCGCCTGCTCGCCGGTTCCGGTGCCAGGGACGGCCTCTTCTCGCGTATGACCTCAATTTTGGGCGGTTCGCCCGGCGCAGGTGGTTGAATCTTTGGTGCCTTCGGTTTGTTGTCCTACAATAATTGGATAAAACAAATACAGAAATTAAATAATTTTCGTTAGGAAGTCTCTCTTCTGTCGCCACATGAATTAAACATGAGCAAAATGTGTGGAGAATAAAATACGAAACTCGCGACGCGTCTTTTTTAAAATGGCAAAAAATTTATTATAGGTAGACTTCTGATCTGAAGGCACGCTTTCGTCGCTGTATAGTTAGTTTTTCCAGCTTTGTCGACATTTTATCATCAGCAGTACTCAAGATTTTAGAAGGAAAATCGAGTTTTTAAACGCAGAAGTACCCTGTATATACAAATAGTCCTCAGCAAGGAGAAGGTTTTGTTGGCTGAGGGTTTTAATCCGTGCCGTGGCCGAAGCATCCCCAGCAGAAGGACCCTGGATAATCAAATACTCTTCAGCAGGGTGATAATCGTCACTAACGGTGCTCGTCCTACCACGCAGCTTGCTCCAAAGTGTCGGGTCTCGTGGTGTCACAAATCCTTCCGTAGCACAGCGTGACTGTGCTCCCCCAAACACAGGGGGCGCCCGTGCCCATGTCTCTGGTTCGCAGCCAAGGGGTCAGTGAGGGGCATCCTCACTAATACCTGGTCGCCTCCGAGAGTAACGGTGACCTTGCTATGTTAATGGGGGCTATGACATGGTGAACCTCATGACCCCTACACATATACGGAAACATATACGGATTTTGCTTGCACGTGTTTTGGCTCGTTTTCGATTTTTGTCTATTACATAAAATTGATCAAAGAATCTGTCTCAAATTTTGTAAGAAAAACAAAATTAAGTGCGCGGACGCATTCCGAATGTTTACTATGGTGGCATATGGTGCAGCTATTTTGGACCAAAGAAACGTTTATCGGTGGTACAAAACGGTGGTGAACGACGAAAAGCGTGCCGAACGCGCGAGCACGTCAACAACAGAGAAAAACAGTGATGAAGTGAAGAAAATAGTATTGACCAATCGTCGAATCACCGTTAGAGAAGTTTCTGAGGACCTAAACATATCGATTACCTCGTGCCATTCGATTTTTGCTCAATTGCTCAATTTCGACCAAAAACAGCTTCGGATCAACATTGCTAAGAAGATGTCAAACTCTGTCCGCGACGACCCAAAGTTGCTCCAGAGGGTGATAACTGGTGACGAAGCATGGTTTTATGGTTATGACGTGGAAACCAAAGTTCTATCATCCCCATCGGCATGATTGGCAAAAATCGAGGACGAGCCAAAACACGTCCAAGCAAAATAGCTGTCAGTGAACATTTAAAATGGCCGAACTTGTCAGTAAAAGTGAGGGATACGAGTACCAATATGACGCCATAAAAAATTGAAAATCGAATATACATACATATGTACGTACCCCGCAGGAATTCAAAATTCGCGATACTTTTTGAACAGACCTCGTATAGTGAGTTATTGACTAAAACAATTACTACATTAAAATATCTTAGTACTATGCTGCAAGCAAACAGGATCTCCGCAAACATTGCTGGAAAAATCTGTTTTTTCTTTGAGTTTTGTCATTCGTTCTACATACTGGTACTTTTTTTACTGGTACTCTGTTGAAATACTCTACATCCTATTGGTGCTCCGAACAAGGATTTGCTACCGTTCCGGAGCAAGGACGAAAGTCACGGGAAAAATTTGACCATCGGGATGGACGAAGGATAGGCAAATGCGATCAAAGCCAACAACTGCATCATACGATACCGGTTTGGTCGCAGTCCGGTTCACTTCCATAAGGGAAAAAATGGGTAAAACGAGGCAACTGCTGCTCCAGCTGCTTCAGCCCCTGAGGCAGAAACGGACGTAGCAGCCAAGGCGGCGTCAAGCAACAACTAAGTCGAGTTACAGGAGCCCTAGGTGTACAAGGGAAAGGTCTGTGAGCTAGGAGAAAAACAACTGCAGGTAATTAGTGACGTCCGCTGCGAGGTACCAAGACCCTGTATAAGACCCTGTAAGAAAACTATATATCCAAACTTTCAGCGAGATCGGATATCGGCAAGTCGTGCCGCAGAAAACTGCGTACACCTGATTGCAGTTTTTGCACTTTGCAGGCAAAAAGTGTTTTTTAGGAGGGAAGTATATGTCGTAATTTTCAATTTTCTCAAGAACTTTAAGACGCAGATCCGTTCTGTTTGAAACATTTTTTGTAGAATTTATCAGAAAACTACGGAATCAGAAAAAAAGTATATTTATTCATGTACTTTTTTGTAAAAAATTGCGACCAAAAATGTTTTTCGAAATTTTTTTTGAAAATTTTAAATTTGAGATTAATTTTCTCAAAAACTATTTGACCTAGAAGTCTAATTTTAAAAGTATTTTAAAGGTTGGATATTTGTTTTTTCAAAACAGGAATGATATAAGTGTTTCCGTTATTTTTTGAAATTTTTTTTAGGGTTTGAAGTCGCGTTTTTAGAAAAACCCCGATAACCACCGATAGTCTTCTAGTACTTGCAAAATGAAATGTTTATTGTTTTTTCGAACTCTCAGCAAGAGCTAAAGTAGAAACACTTGCTGTTGTCAATGGCAGTGAGTGTAATGCCGTGGTTAAATTTTTAAACTTTTCCTTAAATGCGGCTCGGGTTCCCGTTATCCGATTTCGCTAAAAATTGGTACTTATCATTCTTTCATTACGTGTCATAATTTAGAAGGGTAAGACCAAAAAAAATCGGAAGTTGAAAAATAAGGACCAGTCTACTGTGCAGTCTTGACAGGATAAGATGGGCGATCAATACCTTTCTACCTTGCAAAGCGCCTGGTGATGATGGTATATTTCCGATACTACTGCAGAAAGGAATTGATATCATAATCACAAAGCTCTACTAAGCTAACACTAAGAAGCAGTTTAGCGCTAGCATACATACCATAACGGATAGAGGAAGGCAAATCTACTGCCAAAGGAGGGATCGAACACCCCTTTTAGGGGACCAGAATCCTTCTGCGCCGTGGGGCAGAATGTATTACTCAACCAATTATGAACTGAGACCGATCTACTCAGGGGAAAATACTAGGGTAGCAGTAGTCTGCGGCTTAGGACAATGTAGGTAAATCTTGGGGGTCATACAACCCAAAACGTTTCAAAGAATGTATAGAGCTCTTACGAAATAAACTGAGAATTAATGCGAAATGATGAGAATAAATTGTGGGCCTACTTACACTGCAGATTATAGAAGCATTTATGTACGACTGATATACTTAATGATAGCACATGCAGGTTTTGCATGGAATGTGAGGAAGCTCCCATTCACATTCTGAATTCAGCAAATAAATTCAGCTGGGGCACAAACAAGAATGGAACATCTTGGTGCGTTTTAGGTATGTGAAAAGGAACTGAAGCCTTGCAACTGAGTAGGATTCTTTAATTGTTTCAAGGACAAGACTACTTGAAGAATTGTAATCCTCGAAGGAGGCACAATAGACCAAAGGTCGGAGTGTACTACCCCTGTTATTACAACTTTCAGGTTTCTAAGTGATGGGGATGTACCAAAAAAATCCCGGACATACATATTTTGCTTTCAGATACACGACTCAGATTTTATTAAATTCATATAGGTTATATAGATTTTTAAAAATTAATTTATAACTAAGTCACGCGCAACATGACGTTCCCATACAACAAAATAAAATTTTACGGGATTTCGCGTCATGTTTGCTTTCCATTTTTCATTTTCTATTATTTTCCTTTATGCTCGTATTAAGATATTTTTCAATTTTCAATTTGTCAAGCCTTAAAAATATCACGTACTCAAAGTTTTCAAATTTAACGTGATTTCGTTAGATTTGTTTTTTAATGCTTTAATTTGGTTATTTTTGATTTTTTATTCTTCTCTACAGCAAAAAAAGTTGAGAAGAATCAAATTAAATTCTAATTGTTTTGCGTTAAAAATTCTGGTCTTGTTCTTCTTATTCCGTAAAATCTTGAACATTTTCATACACATTTTTTTTTTATTTTTCAAATTAAGTATTTGAAGTTTTTAAAAATCTTAAAAATTAATTTTGTGAAGTTTTTTGACGCTATGCGACACATTCATTGGGCATGTCTTGTTCTTCTTATGCCGCAGAATTTTGGGAATACTCATATACATATGTACATTTTATTGGTTTTTCATAATTTTTATGTTTTTGGAAATATTGTATTTGGAATTATTTTGTTGTGATATTGAAAATAAATCAAAAGAAAAACGGACCACTGTCATGCCTAATTTTCAAGCAAAAGTTAATGCTGTCGATTTAATGGGAGACAGACAAATTCTCGACGATTTAAAAAAAAAATACCAAACGACACAATCCCGAAACGACAAAATTTCGAATTAATAATATTCCGTAGCGGTTTGTGTTTGGTTTCGTGAAAGATATCTAACAAATACGTGTTGTACATATCCCAACAACAATGTCACCATCCCACGTCCTTTAATCTCTGTATTATAAACATAAAATAAGTATTATTTCCAGATTTGTTATTTGCTACGAATCTGCACTTTATATGGAAGCAAATGCAAATCGTTCTTCAAAATGCGCCGCAAGGTGGTTCCACTGTGCCAAAATGCTGAGCGCGGTGACGATACGACACATGTGGGTTCTCGGCAACACTCTCTCTTACCGCTTCAGCCAGCTCATTGGAACGTCTTGGGCGTTGATAAACGGCATGTCGACGATTTTCCACTATTCCGTGCTCAATAAAATTCGACACCATACGACGAATGGTGTCGAATAGACCAAACCACGCACTATTTCGGCGCGTGGTTTCGCTGTAAAGCGATTAATGGTTAAAATTGTACTGAATTGACTTTTTAAAACCATGTTTACTCAAGACAATCAGTTTGATAAATGTTAAAGTTATTTAATGTTTTTATACCGTCATAAAAGATGGCGCCGTACAGCCATACCGACCCTTTTACTTTTTAAGGCAAGAATTGTTTATGAATAACGTTTTTTCGAATTTTTGTTACAAACCGTTTGCAAGAGCTTCGTAAGTTTTTATGAATTAGACCCTTGTTATTTATTATTATGGAATTATACCATAAATTTATCCTACGGGTGTGGGGTATATATTAACTTCGGCCAAGCCGAAATTAACAATCTTACTTGGTTATATAGTTGACTTTTATTAGTTGTTTACCAAAGTTCTTGTAAACAAATTTGTTAATCCAAAAAAAAAATTAATATATTTAAAAATTTAAAATTATATATTTTATTATTATTATATTTATTATAGATTATTAATATAATCTATAATTATAGATTCTTAAAAACTTTCGTAGATTTCTCAAATCAATGAAGCTTCAGATTTTCGCACTATCACAAACACCTCCCGCCCAAGCCCACGCCCTTGTCCTTTCTACGCCTTTGATGATGCAGGGATATGATTTGAGATTTTTTTGCTTTACACACCGCGGGCGTTATTTTAATTGTGGCCATCTTGCGTTGATGGAAAAGGCACTTCTCCTTTCTTCGTGCTGCTGGACGCGTTACTTTTCACACACAGTCTATGGATTTAGAAACGGTTTATGATTTTTTCCAACCATCGAAATGGAACGCTCGAACGTACTGCAATCAGTCGTAGCACGATCGGGATCAGGACACCCGCGATCAATCAATGTATGCGCGGCGAGGGCATCTAGTGCTTTGTAGTAATTTACGTTACGGACGCGCGCGCCGCGCAAAATGACTTGTGGTGGAGCACGTCGACGATCGTTACGAAGAGCGAGCTCCCGATCGATGCGCTGACGGCGATCAGCCAACGATCAGCAAACGATCGACAAGCGACCACATGCCGACAATGATCAAAATTTGTATGATGTGCTGAAAATGCTGATGATGTTTCGTGATAATGTCGGTTATTATTTGTGCCTGCCGTCTGGTGGCTTTTTGAATAATTTTTTCGGCATACCAAACGCACGCAAATTTAAAAAAAGTATTTTTGCTGTTATTTTTTCTTTGTTTTGTCAAATCAGCAGCAGACAAATGCGCCAAATTCAAAGCTGTTTAAATTCGACACAGCAATGACAACTAAAAATGTCATTTCATGTCGCTCTTGTCGATTGCAAAACGGTTGCTTTTGTTCTATCTGACATTCATAATCGCGACATTATATTCACAAAGGTTTATAAATATTTTCCTTGCTGTCGCGTCAAAGTCGACAGCGCGATAGATGGCGTATGTGTGTCAGTGTCTGTCTGTCTGTTTCCGTCTCCATGTGTGCTGGCGGCTTACACCGTCCGTCCGTCCATCCAACGTCATATGTATGGATGTGTATGCGAAAATATAATAAATATAATATATTTTGAGGTACGTGGATTTAGAAGACTTCTGATAACAAAGAAGAATGAACATTTTCGAATAAATGCTTGCGAACAAAAAGCACACAAATTAAAATAAGTTGGTTTAGGAAACTCTTTCAATTTTCCTACACTGACATATGTATTTATATATTACAATACAAATATATATTGTATATTTGTATTATTATAATATGCGTGTTTATATAAATAACCACCAAAATTTTCCCCGCTCAGCGTATTTTCAATCAAAAACTTATTCGAACCAGCTTTGGCAAATCGTTTAGCGATTTCAGAACCAGCCACAGTTTTCTTCTAGCGATCTTTAAAAACCAAAAAGTAGCAATGAAAGATCGCTGATATTTTAATGTTATGAAAAAAACGAAAAACATCTTTCTTGTTCGCATGAAATAATTCCAAAGTGGTGCCGATTTATGGATTAAAACCTATCATACCATCCCGTTGACCATCCAATTTGACTAATTGGATTCAAGATTCATACATTACCAATTTATTATAAAGACTTCGGTTGCCCTGACAACTACTTACCGTCTGTAATTCTGCTTCAGGAGCCTTAATTTTGGGCGCCCTTTTTGCTGGTGTTGTCGTTTCGGATAGTTTCGCTTCGGCAGCCGAGCTGGCGGGATTTGCTTCTTCGGGTGAAGGTTTTTCTTTCTTACTCGATTCAAATTCAGGTTTTTGGAATTTTTCTAATTCGGGACGTTCATAATTATCTCCAAAGCTGGGTAAGTCCTCGGGCTTTTTCATCTTGGACATTTTGGCCTTGCCAAGGTTGCTAGGAATTGACGTCTCCTGTCTTACGGTTTTCTACATTTGTTTGGGATTGATCAGGGATTTTTTCCGTTTAAATTAGCAACGGTTAAACGAAACTATGGTCACATTGTTGCATAAGAGAGACAAGGAGAGATATAGGGCGCCAGAAAGATAGAGAAGTAGCAGAGAAAGCGATAGAAGCGAGAGAACGAAAATCTGCGGCTTTACATCAAGCTCTGCAAAACATAGTGTGATCTCAAAAGGAATAAGAGCCCGCACACAGTCAATTTCGTCTACGAAAATTCTCTTATCGCTGTCGAAATTAAGAAAGTCGAAGAAAGTATTACTATTTTACAAATTCTATAGGAAATTAGTTACACTATAAAGCTTTTCCAAGCAACCATAAAGGTAGAGATATATTTTTTAATAGATCTATTAAATGATCTGGTTAAATGGTTAGAAAGCGTGTGTTGCTTCCGAACACAAATGAAATATTCCTTATACAAACGTTGCAACCCGTTTTCACCCCTTCAGGGGTTGGATTTTGAAAAATGCCGAAATATGTATTTGATTAATTATACGAAAGAGTATTAAGACCAAGTTTCAAGCAAATCTGACCACAAATAAAATATTCCTCATACAAACTTTGCAAATTTTGCATACAAAATTAGTTAAAAATAAAGTTTTTTGCCAATAGTAGTAGTGTTCTACTAACCACTATTTCTAGTAAGTGCTGCGGTTCTCTAGTTTACAAACGACAGCACTGCTCCAGTCGCTCGTCGCTTTCGACAACTCTCATCGCTGACGAAATTGATTGTGTTCGGGCTATAAGAGTTCATATGAATTGAAAGAAAGTACGAGCTCTAACTGCGGCCTGGCCAAAGCTTATATACTCTACACCCATAGTTGTCTAACGATGATGAAAGAGTGGGCGATCGCGTCCCAGTAAAGACAATTCACATAAACTTATAGAGGAAGATTAACGATACATATAGTAGCATTACCGCAACCACCAAAAAGTTCATTAGATTTGATATTTATGATAGTGGCAAAGAGGAAAAAGAAAGTGAAAATTAATTGGACAAATTGTAATTTTGTCAATTTTAATTTGAATTCTTTTTTTTATTCTAAGATAATCAGAGAAATGACTGTAAAAATCTACGTAGCATTAATTTCATTAACTTTGGCATAATCCGTTTGTTAAATTCTCGCGCTCTTATTTTTAGATTAATTTATGATTTTCGAAGAAGAAAAAAAAACTTTGTTAGACATTCACTAAGTAGCCCAAAGCACAAATGCTTTGTCCGCCTGCCGGCCCCAATGCATGCCTAATGAACGCTAGACATTCCACAGACAGCTGCCCGCGATGACAGCCAAGTCAACTGCAGCAACTGCCGCTGCATTAGTCGGTCAAGTACAAATGATTTATGGCCGCAAGGTGCTTATGAACAGTGAAAACGTTTTGAATGTCAATATTTCACGGCCTGACAGGTTTATAATTAATCCGAATGGTGTGCCCGCGGGGGAAGGATAACACTCGATTCCAATTTAGCTACAACCTGAAGGATCCAACGTATTTCACGGTATAAAAAGGAATGGTTCTCGATTATTCAAAATGGACTCCAAAACTTTCAAGTCAATCACGCTGATTGACAAAAAGTATCCCGCGAAGAAGTCCGTGTTAACTATGGGTTGCAGAAAACGTACAAGGAAACCCTAAAAAGACTAAGAAATAGAGAGCAAGACAGACATAGTGCAAGAGAAACTGGCAGCAATTCCTTTGGTAAAATAATTACATAATAATAGTAATATTAGTGGCATAGAAAGAGTAAGAAGGAGAAAGCAATAAGAAAGGCATCGATTGTAAAAGTAACTTGAGTGAGTATCTTTTAAAAGGAAGGAGAAGGACAAAATGCAGTTTCCTTTAAGTATTAGCACATAAATTAGTGCGAGTGTATACATAACCGCCGTCGTTGTTTGATCAGCTCGGAGACCGGCAGCTTGTTTTCAATGTTTTCCTAGTCACAATAGTATTAGCCCGTTTCATAACAACAAGTTCAAATTTTCGTATAATTTTCAATTTACAAAAAGAGAAAAATGGAGTAAAAATTTGATGATGGATTTTGGACGGAATTTCTGTCGTCCTTTCGAACAGGATCCGAGATTTCCTGTCTTTAAAAAAGCTTTGCGAACATAGAGGACTGCACAAGACATCTTGAAAGCAGTTTCAAGACATAGCAACAACACGTTTGCGTTGACTGCAGTGCTAACATTTGATTCCGAATTAAGTTCGACTGTCGCCAGCATAAGTGTAGTTCTTCGGCAGCGTTCACGACAGTCACGGTTTGATTCGAAAGCAAATGGATGCACTTCAGCCTTTCAACCTTTTGAAACTGCTACTGTGTCCTAAAACTGCTTTCAAGATGTTATGTGCAGCCCTCTACTTCGGACTACGAGTTGTTTGATTGCACTTCGGATTTCATCTGATTGCTATAATCACGGCAGCCATAACTAATTGTTCCTGAGCGCAAACATATATAGTTTTTGTATTACACTACTATTCGTATTTGTATTCTACAACTACTATTACGCTACTATGTGTCTATTGTGAATTGACCACTTTTTTGTATATTTATAACAACGAGTACGTTTTACTCGTTGCGGGTACTCGAGTACGAGTAAAGGCCGCGAGTATAAAATTAAGAAGCTTTATACGCATTCCTCATCACCAATTAATCTTTGATGAAATCTCAAAGTTTACGATATACAATACAAATAAAAATAAAAAAAATACGAAAAATCCAAATAAAGGAACCACATTCCTTCATAAATCGTATAGTAAAATAATTGCTAGAAGTCAGTGAAGATGGGATTTTACTATTACCCCATTTTTACTTACCTCCACTTCTGGCCCTGGTTCAGGTCGCTCGGCGGTTTTTTTCTGTTTCATAACGAAAAGTAAGTGTCGATTTGTGTGCGGATGTGTATAAGTATATGACCGGGTAATCATGAAGGAGTTAAATCGGGTCAAAGACATAAACGTAGTGGCAGAGAGAGAAAAAAAATCGAGAGGCGTTAATAAAGTGATGATACCAAGGAGAATAGTTCTATACTATAGGTTCATACTATTCAAGATCAAGATTCTTGTATGTTCGGTATCCCTGACTTACCTTTAAATGGCTAGGGCTAGACAATTTCGTATCATACCTACCTCAGGTTCTATGATGACAGGGCGCAAAGCCACCGATTCATCCTCAGTCTTGTCGTCGGGTATTTTCCCTTTGCCGCTTTTGAAGCCTTTGGGTTCTTCGTCGGGCTTCTGCACAGGCTCAGCCTTCTGTTGTTACAAGCGCAAGGTTCCACACACACACACACACAAAACAAAATGGGCACACATGCACACAGATGTACATAAAAGGGAGGGGAAAAAAGAAGAGAGTATTAATAATGAAATGCACATAGAATATTTCTATGGTCTTACAATACAACAAAAACAAATTAACAGAGGCCAGATCGCTTACCTGCGGTAGTCCATTCTTAAGAACCGCCTGTTCTGGCTGCTTTTTGGCAGAATCCAGGACCGGTTTCTCCATTTTGGTGGGAACTTCGAGGTCACGACTGAAATCGGTGGCCGCGAACTCCGGCTTTTCGTACTTCTCCAGAACCGGGCGCTCATAGTCGGGTATTTCTGGTAACTCCTCATATTTCGGTTTAGACTTCGGCTTAGTCTTGGCCTTTGCTTTGGGCTTGGGCTCTGGCTTAGGCTCCTCCTTGGGAGTGACCGATGTCTTCCGCAGTTTAGGCAATGATTCAGCAGGTTGAACCTCCTCAACCTTCTGCGAAGGGATTTTTTAAAATGTTTATATTGAGAAATTGAATTGAGAAAGTTCGCAGGAGCGTAAGAGAAATGCGAAGAAAATGAAAATGCCTTTAGAAGAAGTATCGGCAGGAAATAAGAATATGGTCGTCATTCTTGCAGTAAAGTCAACGGATGGAAATCTTGGCCAATACTTATAGCTATTTTATCACATTAATTTTGCGAACGAGAAAATAATATTTACAATATTTCAATAAGAAAGATTAGGACATGTATCCGAAAATGAATCCGAAAGAAATAAGTATCATCAGTTTCTTCCTTCTGTTTGTAACGCATTGAAGGAGTTTTGGCCTATGTATGTACATTTATTTGAAAGCGTGTGGCATATAAATGTAGGTATTCTTGCTTAGCGATACCTTCTGAGTTGATTTAGTCTTAAAGCCGAAACCGCAATAGCGCGTTGGCGCGTAAATTCTCAAACAAATGTAATATTTTTAGTATTGCTACTACTTGATTTTGAAAGACAAATATCTACTATTTAATACGTTTTTGGAATTAGGTTCTTAACTCAAAAAGTTTTCGAGAAAATTTTTGTCAAAGTTGAAATTTTCCAAAAAAATTCGTAAACATTTTTGGGCCAGATTTCCAAAAAAAAATACCTGGATAACCACAATTTTTTGTGTGAATGCAAAATTCTTTTATAAATCCTAAATAAAATACTTCAAACCGGAAAAAACTATATCTTGTAGTTTGTCTTGAGTAGGTCTTGAGTAAATTGAATTTTAGGACATATACAACTACAGTTTCTGCGGTCGAAGTTTCCTATAAGTCGCCCGTGATCAACGAAACAATTGAAACTGCTTCAAGAAACCGCCATAACAAAAAGTCGCATGTAGCCTGCCATTGCGATGTTCGGCTTCAAGTTCGTGTCCACTACACGTTGAAGTACGGGTTATTTACATATGTATTTTGTTTAACGATTGCCATCACTGCATTCTGTGTGCTGAAATTGTTAGCGAAGTTCGGAGGCAGTCTATATTTTACATAGAAACACGACCAGCAAAAGCCGAGTACGTGTCTCGAGCTCATTCTATTTTTGTCTTACGGACACATTACTTTTGCATGACATTCGTTTTTGTATGAAAAGTAAGCCATTACGCCCAGATTACTTTTGGAGTCTTTACGATAATTTCCAAGCGGGTAGTTTCTTTCCTGACAGAATAGATAGAGACACAGTCAGAGAGAGTAGAGCAGTAAGAGAGTAGAGCGCCAAATAGAAATAGAGCATAGAAACATAGTGAAGAGAGATAGTACCGAGTAAACAAAAGAGACATAAGAGAGAGTACATATAAGAGAGTACATATAAGAGAGTACATATAAGAGAGTACATATTGTAAAGCTGCCGAAGCTGAGAAGAGATTAAAGAGCATGCAAGCGCGTTTGAACCCATCGAGGCGTCAATCTTCGCCTTGTCAGATCGTTCAGATCGATCTGGCTCAAGCTGGCATGAGCTCACCTTTGGAATACGCTTCTTTATTGGCTTTAGTTGGGGAATTTCTTCCTTGATCTCAAATGGAGCCTTGTGTGGCTCCAGTTGTACACCATTTGAAGTCTGCTGTGGTGAAGTAGATGGCGAGCAGAGATGGGCAGACAAAGGTGGATTTTTCGGTATGCACAAGGTGGCCGGATGTTTTTGCAAGGAATTTGTGCGAATTATAAATTTAAATAGAAACATGTTATACGGATACTATGCTTGATGCCTAAACCAATACATCATATTTTTTTAAAACACTCTGTAGTACTCACCTCTAGTGCTTTTCGTTCGATGACAGACGAGCGCCGGGACTCGCTCTTCGTTTCCTCGATCTGTTGCAAGCGTTTTAAACGGAGCACAATACAAATAACATCAAATTAATAAAGATAAGACAAAATATTACACATTGTATATTTAATAGTAATTAGTGAAATTGTCAAAACGGAAACCGGGAAGAAACTCAGGAGTAAAAGGGATGGTAGATGTACGTTTATCTTATTAAAGTATGTATGATTATGTATTGTGAGGGATGATGAAACTTACCGCTATCGAGGAACGTCGTGAAGAAACCTGGCTTTCTTCAGATTTGATGACGGATTTGCGGCGTATATCCGTCGATTTCAGTTCTTGCTGGACAGATGTGACGCTTGTCTACACCAATTCGTTTCGAATGCCCCAAAAATGAGAAATATGAGCGTTTCAAAAAGTACTCCTTTTTTGAGCGGTCAAAGGCTCAAAGCATAGCCAAAAACTTGATACTACTGGACCAAACTTTTCAATATTCAGCAGATCTTGGGCTATTTTAAGGCTGTGCAATGTGCAATAAGCGTGTAAGCATTATTAAGAGCACTTAAGAGCTCAGAATGGTATAGGCATGGTCTTGGCATGACATACGGAATGTCATATGTCATTACCCATCCACCAAACTCAGTGCTAAATTATATAACTAGATGATAAATACGTTTGAAAGTGTTAAGGGCGTATTTTTCAAATAAAGCACATTTTTTGATTTTTAAACGATCTTAACGTAAGAATAATTTGCATTTAGGATCTACGGCGTGTTATGCGTGTATTAGAAACTTCTTCCCAAACGTCTACTAAAACTTCAGCTTGCGTGCCGTTTTTTACCTCATCACCGCTATCGTCGCGGGAAGGCATCCTTTGGTCTTCCGGTGCATTGTCGTATTCGGAAACCGAGGATTGGACGGAAGCCAGAGAACTCTATGGTATCCCACACGTTTCGTAAGTATGCGTGTGTAGGTGTGTGTTTGAGTATACACAGACAAATATACATATATACAAATAAATATAGGCAAAATAAGTTATACATTTATGTATATACGGAATATATATTGAGATATTGCGAAAAAATTGAGGATTCTTAAAAACCTAAAATATTTTTTTTTGTTTTTTTTTTTTTTTTGTTTTTTTGTTTTTGAAATTTAGGAATTGTGTGAGGATTCCAAAAACTAAAAATTTGCAGAAACAAATCATGGTACGTTTATATGTATATACAATAACGCCACATGGTAATATTCCACGGTAGTTTTTGATGCGCTATCGTTTTTATGTATGGAAAAGCGGTACGACGTTCGTTGCGTGGAACGCATTGAAGAAGTTTAAATATTTTTACACAATTTACAGAAAAGTAATGCGCTGTAATTATAGCAAGATCTTACCTTGCGTTCAGTTTTATTGGTGCTGGTCTGCTGCTTCACGGCTTTCTGTTGGGGTCCAAGTCGGGCATGGGAAAGAAATAAGAAAACAATTCGGAATTAGTACCTGAAGTAGTTCTTAACATAGTCGCGAAGCCATTTACTCAAAAGCATTTATATTAGAAAACGCTAAGTCCTTTAAAGCTAGCGAAAGCGGCTTGAAATTAAAAGAACTAAGAGATTTACAGATAGTAAATTTTTAACTATTAACTCATCCACACGAACGCTTTTCATACCAAACACCTCGTTATATGGTATGGTATGGTATAAGTGGGCGTGTCACTCATCCCTGCGGGTGTAGGGTATAAATAGGGTGCAGCAAGCCGTCACAAGAGTTTGGTTAGTGAGGTGTGTTTTCGGAATCTGGGTTCTAGCAGATTTTATGATTTCAAAATTTAAAATTTCTTGTTAATAAAAATTATTGAATTATGAGAAGTCGAAAGGCGAATGATGTGTGTGTTACCTCCTCCTCGATAACCGTGTTCACCTCCTCTTCAACCTCTGAAGGCTGTTCATTCTGTGCAGATGATGAATGTTTGCGAAACGAACGAACGACACGACCAAGCAGATAAAAAGTGGCAGCAAATAAGAAAATATAAAGATAGACCATGAGAGAAACAAAAAGGAGATGACAATGTATCAGTGTTCAAAAGTTCGTGAAAAATACAAATTTAAATAATCTAAAAATGTTAAAAAAAGGCACATTAGGGTTATCATAGTGTGTTTTTTTGCGAGCATCGTTTCTAATTCAAGCCTGGCTGATTGTGTCATTGATTGCGGCGCCTACTTAAGCAGAATATGCCAGAGCGAGAGAATTGCAGCACGAGTTGGCATCACGAGTACGTGTAATATTTACAGTTATCTATGAGCTTTAAGGTCTGCAACCGACTTTGCCTTTTTGCAGAAAGACGCAGCAGCTTTTTTCTCTCTGCTGGAGTCGGAGTTTCTTACCTCTGCTGCTAGTGCGTCTTCGACCTCTGCCGTAACTTTTACTGGCTTCTGCTTTTCTTCTACAATTTTTTCGACCGGTTTGGCTTCCTTCTTCGGTTCTGCAACCTTTATTTTCTCCTCTTCGGCCTGTTTCTTTTCTTCGACTTTCTTCTTCTCCTCCTTGGCCTTTTTCTTATCTTCTTCAACATTCTGGTTCTCTTCCCTGGCCTTCTTCTTCTCTTCTTCGGCCTTCATCTTTTCTTCGAATTGCTTCTTCTCTGCTGCGGTCTTTGTCTTTTCTTCAATTTCCTTTTTCTCTTCGTTGGTTTTCTTCTTTTCATCTATTTTCATCTCTTCGGCCTTTTTCTTTTCTTCTTGTTCGGCCTTATTCTTTTCTTCGACTTTCTTTTTCTCTTCCTCGGTCTTTTTCTTTTCATCGAGCTTTTTCTTTTCTTCTTCGGCCTTACTCTTTGCTTCGGCTTTCTTTTTCTCTTCCTCGGTCTTTTTCTTTTCTTCGAGCTTTTTCTTTTCTTCTTCGACCTTCTTTTTCTCTTCCTCGGTCTTTTTCTTTTCTTCGAGCTTTTTCTTTTCTTCTTCGGCTTTCCTTTTCTCTTCTTCGCTCTTTTTCTTTTCTTTAATCTTCAGCTGCTCTTCTTCGGCCTTTTCCTTTTCTTTGATACTCTTCTTTTCTTCTTCAATCACCTTTTGCTCTTCTTCAATCTTTTTATTGCGGAAGAAATAATTGTTCGGGATCGTTGGAGTGTGGAATAAGTATGAGTATGAGTATAAGTAAGTGTATAAATAAGATAATTGTTGATTAGCGGTCTGCATAAGCTAGCTTAAAGACACCTAGACACCGATTTGGCAAAATGCTTATTTTAAATTTCAAAACAATTGAAAACACGGCATGAGACAGCCATCGCCTTCGTAGCAATGCATGCAGCAGACCGCCGTATGAAAATTTTGGAGAAATAAAGAAAAAAAACACATAATGGGCAAGTAAAGAAGAAACAAGAAAGAATATATGTATTTTTATGGATTACACCAACAAGGATTCCCCCATTTTGCATCTTGCTCTATTTTTATACTGAGGCTTGGAAATCAAAAACGCGACGATCCGTTTTTTTTGCCCTTCTTTTGTGCTGCGTTTTGAGGTGATTTTGAGTCATTTGCGTTTGTTATGAAAACAAAAAAAAACGAAGAAGAGAAAAGCTTTCCTTTTCTCTTCTTCGCTCTTTTTCTTTTCTTTAATCTTCAGCTGCTCTTCTTCGGCCTTTTCCTTTTCTTTGATACTCTTCTTTTCTTCTTCAATCACCTTTTGCTCTTCTTCAATCTTTTTATTGCGGAAGAAATAATTGTTCGGGATCGTTGGAGTGTGGAATAAGTATGAGTATGAGTATAAGTAAGTGTATAAATAAGATAATTGTTGATTAGCGGTCTGCATAAGCTAGCTTAAAGACACCTAGACACCGATTTGGCAAAATGCTTATTTTAAATTTCAAAACAATTGAAAACACGGCATGAGACAGCCATCGCCTTCGTAGCAATGCATGCAGCAGACCGCCGTATGAAAATTTTGGAGAAATAAAGAAAAAAAACACATAATGGGCAAGTAAAGAAGAAACAAGAAAGAATATATGTATTTTTATGGATTACACCAACAAGGATTCCCCCATTTTGCATCTTGCTCTATTTTTATACTGAGGCTTGGAAATCAAAAACGCGACGATCCGTTTTTTTTGCCCTTCTTTTGTGCTGCGTTTTGAGGTGATTTTGAGTCATTTGCGTTTGTTATGAAAACAAAAAAAAACGTGTAGCAGCGCCATCTAGAAGAGAAGCCTCTGACAGCAGTGACACCTAGCGATGAAGCCTTTGACAGCAGCGACATCTTAAGGCCACCTATGTATTTTATGATATGTATAGGCGTCTCACTCTTGCTTTGGGGAGCCTTTGTCGGCGTAGCTTATAAAGTGACGTGATGCTACACGACAATCGTCACTTTGGATTCTGTGCTGACAAGGTAAGGACAAAATAGTTAACTGCGCTTGAACAGCGAAAAGCTGGTCAATGCAATATTATATAGTATTTAAAAAGTGCTTGAATGTTTGGACAGCGAAGGCTGACCGGCGTTCTATTACTAACGATTGAATCATTTAAATACAAATTTCCGTTTTCCTTCTGATTAAAGAGTGAGCGTCGCCATTTGTGTCCATTTGTTTTCTCGACACCCACGACTTTGTTATAATTTATCAAACAATTAACAATAAATTGCATTCCTACAAACGCTACTTGCGACGCTTGAACATTGTTCGGTGCTTTGAAAGCGTTTCAAGCTAGCTTGTGCAGCTCTCTAATGTTGATGTTGTTGTAGTGTAAATATTATGTGAAATATAATGGAATATCAGTGCCCTATTTCACCAAATTACAATTTACAATCACAATTTTTGTTTCACGACTTAAAAATCAACAAAGCAACAAATTTGTGATCACAAGAATTGTAAACTATTCTCGGTCGAATTTTTTTGTTTCACCATATAGTTCTTGAAATTGTAAATTCAAGATAAATATCACAAATTTGACGAATTTTTTACGTGTAAAATTTGTATTTGTAAAAACAAGTTTGTGACTTGTAAATCATGGTTTGGTGAAACGCAAAAATTCAATTTTTTACAAAATTGTGCAAATTTTTGATTTTGTGATTGTGAAATTTTTGTAAAACGAAATTTATAAGTTTTTTTACAAAATTGTGAAAAAAACCTACAAATCACAAATTTGTTGCTTGGTGAAATGGCGCCCAGATGGTTATGACGAAGAACAAAAAGTTGTTATTCAGAAAATTTAATGGCTGCTCTGTGATAACTGTGGAAGTAAAGTGCGCGAGAATGTAAAAGAGATGTGACATCCTCGCGGTAGGTCCTTTTAATTTTCTTTTCTAAAGCTTTCATAACCTTTCAATGATTTATGCTGATTAATACTTTCTCAATAGTTTAAACTTATTTCATATTTATATTATATGAGTTGGTGAGATTCTAACAATCTAACAATGAGCATAAAGAAATGAGAGCAGGAATGTTGAGTTCATAGAAGGATTTTGAGAGAGGTTCTATAGAAAGCTGCAGTGTAAACGGATCCACAGAGCCGATCTTTTGAAGAAGCTGGGTATTTTGATTGTCAGTGATCAATTCACAAATCTGCAAAAAGATAGAGAGAGGGAGAGAGAGACAAAGAGAGAGAGAGAGAGTGGGAGAAAACGAGAGCGCGCGAGAAAGAAGGACTAGAAAATAGTTTAAAAAGATTAAGGACTACAACGTTCAAAAGCTAGAAAATAGAGAAATTATGGTACAAAGGTATAGAAGAAGCTGTCGGACTCTCTGGGTCGTGCAAACCTCCTCTCTTTCGTTTTGCTTTGCGGGCTTTAATCGAACATCGAATATAACTTTTTCTTCTTTGGACTCAATCTTAAGCGGTTTTCGCTGACGTGCTGATTTTACTTGTGTAACTTCATCCTTCTCCTCTATTTGCTGACTAATGGACATTTGTTGGACTTCTTTTTGACTAACGGAGACCCTTTCCTCCTGATGTTGACTAACCAAGAGCTTCTCTTTTTGCTGATTAATGGACATTTGTTGGATTTGTTCTTGTTGACTAACTGAGACTCTTTCTGCCTGTTGTTGACTAACTGAGAGTTTCCTCTCTTGTTGTTGGCTAACGGACCCTTGGTGGATTTGCTCTTGGTGACTGACTGAGACTCTTCGCGCCTGTTGTTGTTGAACGGACACAGTCTTTTCCGATTGCTGACTAATCGAGGCGACTTGCGCCGTTTGTTGCTTTTGACTAACAGAAGTGAGCACCTGAGTGCTTTCTTTCTGCTTACTAAAGGAGACTTTTCTTGTTTGCTCTTGTTGTAGTTGTTGTTGCTGTACACTTAGTGAAGTCATAGACTGTTCTATAGCCTCTATTTGTTTTTCCTGCACTAACTTTGTCTCTTCTACTTTTTCCACTTTCTTAGATTTAGTTTCTTCAACTCTTTTTATTACCCGACGTTTTTCTTCTGCCTCCTTCTTTGAAGTCTCCTCCTCCTTCTGCTTCTTCTCGTCATGCTTCTCCACAGTGATCTTGCAACTGGACTCGTCCTTGCCGACCTCATTGCTAATGATTACCTTGTAGGTGGAACTGTGTTCCATCCGGGCTGAACTAAAGGTCAAGCGCGCAATGGTGCCATCGAACGTAGTGGTGATGTCTTTGGCCTCTCTCACCAGAGTGCTACCCTTGTACCACTCCACTTTGCACTTCCGGTCCGACTGCTTCAGACTAATTAACAGCTCAAACGTCTTGCTCTCGACTACCTTCTGGTCTAACAACTTGCGGCCGATCTCAGGCTTGGTGGGCTTGCGTTCCTCCTCAGGAATTTCGACCAGATTCACGATCTGAGAAACAGCCTCTCCTTTTTCATTGCTGACGATCAATTTGTAGGCACCTTTGTCGGATTCTTGCACTTCATTGATTTCTAGCTTGACGGCGAACTCGCCCTCCTTAGTCTGCTGCACAAGGTACATGTGGCGTTTACTCTCCGTGATAGCACTGGTCTCCTTGTACCAGGTGCACTTCGGCTCGAACTTCGAGGCGACTGTGCACTCGATAACCACAGTACGCTTCTTAATGATTTTAATGATCTTCGGCTTGTCTTTAATTACCGGGACAACTGTATGAAATAGGAAATTGCGAAATAAGGCAGTGTCCGCTGAGAACTGAGAATGGCCTACGATTTACTTACTTTCGATGTTGAGTGTTAGATTCGCATTCAGTTCGCCCAACGGATTCTTGATGTTGCATTTGTAGAGGCCGGAGTCCTCAAGTTGTGGATCTATAAGCTCCAGCTTGATGTAATACTCGCCACCACGCTGCTCCATGCTAATCTTCAGGCGGTTCGTTTCGCGCAGAAGCGCACCATTGCGCGTCCACACAATGTCTGGCTTGAGATCAGACTTTACTTTGCACTCCATGATAACCAGCTTGCCGTTATTCTCCGACACGATGCGAGGCTTCTCCACAAATGTGGGGCCTTCACCTTCGGGCTCGACCTCGGCTTCGATGTTGAGGTTCAAATTTGCGTTCGATTCGCCAAATTCGTTTTGCACGTTACACCTATAGGTACCGCCGTCGGCCGCACTAGGATCCTGAAGAAATTGGACAAGTAATAAAATAATACACAGACAAATTGTGAGAAACAAACAATTAGAGATAGAGACAGCTAGATAGATACCTTCATCTCTAGTGTCAGCTCGAACGTATCCTCAGAAATTAAACTCGATTTTATTTTAATTTTTTTGCTCTCCTTGATTACGTCTTGTCCTCTGTACCAGGTAACTGTTGGTTCCGGTTTCGCTTTGCATCTGCACTTCATCGTTATTAACGTTCCAGAGTCGTTTGGTATGATTCGAGGTTTTTCGATGAACGATGGTGCAAATCCGTTCGCGTCGTTAGCACCTGTTTTGTAATTGGGTGTTATATAGAGTAATGACTAGATAAGGTAATGAGGAAGCTTTAGCCTAAAAGTGCTTGAAAATGAAGGCCACGAACAGAGTGAAAAACACGAGCGAGTGTGAACCATGGAAGAGCTGTCAATAAAGAAATGGTCTGGACTCTCCGGTCTCAAGACGTTACGGTCTCGCCATTAATATCGGTTGTTTATGTCAGTTTGTCACACTTTGTCTCAACGACTTCAATTGGCTTAAATAATGGCGCGTTGTCCATACGTCACCCCCAAATAGGTTTCTCGATCTGCTTAAATGGGTCGATGAAATGCTCTATGGATCCCGTGTACGGGACCCCAGAATATTCTCGGCATGCTCGGTTATTTTCATACATTGATCAATTTGTAAAATAGACGCGGCTGATAGACGCGGGGAGGAATGAATGACATTGCATTGAGCTATTGCCGATTTTTACGCACGATTTTTAAGGGAGACTTTGGTCAGTACCTAATTCTGACAAAACATCTCAATATAAAAACCAGGCCCAGTCCTTTGGCCAGTTCTAATTTTCATACGGCCATCCGTTCAGCTTCCGTTAGATTTCAGTAAAAACAAAAAACACGCCAAAAATAGTACACAAAATGGAAAGAAAAACACGCAAAATTCGTAGGCATTAAGTAAATAGGCCAAAATAAATGAAAGAGCCGTTTAAAAAATGTCTGGCATGAGGAAGCGATTTATGTGGGTCTACCTCGGCAAATGTGCTTGTAAGTATGCGTGAGATGAACACTTCGCGTGGACTCCGTATGACAACATAACGAAATTAGCTAATACTATACATGGTGTCATGTAAGCATGAAAGTGCTGCATAAAAATACGGATGCGATGAGTTGTGACAAAATGGAATTCATGAAATTTTTAGGTCTAAAGCGTACTAGGGTGTACTCGTATGTGTACAATACAGCACTAAAGTACATACATATATTAAAAATGTGTATTGGCAATACATTTTACAGGGTGGGTCGAAAAAACTTTCATAAACGAAAAAATGGTGTGAACAAATGGTTTGAAATGTGAGGTATTTTTCGAAACGGAATGACTTTCTTCGCAAGCCTTAGTCGACCCAAACGATCCGTCACCGACCGGATCGTTTTCGTATTTCTACCTACATACTTATAAACGACAGATAGGCACACAGATAGATAGATAGTTAGATAGAGAGATACATTAATAAATAAGAGGCACTTATGCATACAAGTAATATTTTGTGTAACAGCATACTCGGATGTGGTTATACCTTGGAAGTTTAGAGCTATGTTCGCATTGCTCTCGCCGTACATGTTAAATGCATTGCAACGATAGTTGCCTCCGTCCTCCTTCGTGGGATTCTTAATCTCCAGGGTAAGGATGTAGGTATCCTTGGCGATGGCTTTGCGGGACATTTTGATTTGTTTGGAATCATTGATCTGCTCATCCGCACAGAACCATGTGATGTCGGGCACTGGGTGCGCTTCCAAGATGCACTCCATGATCAAGATATCTTCTTCCTGTCGTATTGTCGGCTTTTTGGGAAAACGCGGCGATTTTCCGTCGGGAATTCTGTATAGTTTAAGATATACGATACGGTGTTTAGGTGTTACAAGGTGTTTTCTCTTTTCGTTGTATGGCTTTACACTCACTCCATAGCAAAAGTGCGTATTCGGAGAGTAAGTCGTAGTAGTCAAAGAAGAGAGAAATAGAGAACTTCGAATCAGTAATTTCGAGTACTTTTTTACGCACGTACGTAACACTAGTTCTTCAATGTTTTATAGCCTTCAAGGTATGGCTATAGCGTGAAATTGTGAAAGGCTAGGTTTTATCAGTCTCGTACGCTTTTCTTACCCCCGGGTTCAACTGATGCCCCACGAGACCAAGTTCAAAAAATTTACTTCGATCATTCAACGAAACGATCTTCATCTTTCCAAATCTAAAAATCCATAACCTTCATCACTCCAAGAGTTTTCACTTAGTTTTCACTCCCGCATCTCTATCTCTTTCTCCCTCTTTTCCGTTATTATTTTTTCCTCGCTTGTTCGCTCGCTTGAATAATAAATTTTTCTTGGCCTTACTTTCTCGAGCCGCCTTCGAAATTGAGATTAATCGTTGCCACGCCTTCACCATGTTGATTTCTTGCTCGCGCCCGGTACTCGCCTTGATCATCAGATACCACATTGCTGATTTCTAGGCGCGCCATGTGATACAGCTTCTGATCCAGTTCCAGCGACATCTTATAGCGTCCACCCATTTTCAATTCTTCGCGACCGTGGTACCTTTAATGATGGACTTATTTGCAGTAGTTGTGAAATGCAACGGTGTTAGTCTGTTCACTCCAGGAAAGAGCAGTGTATGTATGTTTCATAAAGTTATAAACACATAGAAATTCCTTCGCTGACTTTGATCGTTGAGAAATGTCAAAATAACATTGGCTCTTATGGAAAATGAGAAAAAAAAAACAATTTCTCAACGATCGAAGTCGGCAAACGACTTTCTATGTGTTTATAACTTAAGGAGGCAAAGAAGAAGAAGAGCAGGGCTTCCAAAAAGGCGAATTCGGGGTCCATCTCTTCAATATCGCAAAATTTTGTTGCAGAGGCATTGTGTATACATATGTATATTAACGTGTGTAAATACTGTACATCGATGCCTCAAAAAAGATGGTTATTATCAAAATAAATCGAAAATCACCAACGTGTGACTGACTGCATTTCTCTTCATTACTTTACCACGTTTTGAGGCACCGGGCAGAAGTGCTCTACAATGTATGTATACCATATGCTTCAATTGTACATATAATGTACATAAGTAGTATTTCTAAATATACAGTCGTTTTTCCCTACCACACAACCGTCGGCTTCGGGTCTCCGACACATCTGCACTCAAACGTTATGTTGCCGCCGTCCTCACTTTGTCGTATGATAGGACGTTCGGTGAAAGTCGGCTTGATACCATCATCCGGAACCGGAGCTTCGTCGCCTGTGTTTGAAGTTTGAATGCATTTAACAATTTTTCGTGGAATCTTGCGAAAATTTTTAAAGAATCTATCGACATTCATACCTAAGTACATAATACGGGTTGGGTGGGAAATCCCACATTTGAAAATCCCACACACAAAATCCAACACCACAAAATCCCACTTTTGTAAAATAACGGTACAAATTCTTAAACTGTCAAAAAATTAGTCTTTCCATTACAAAAGTTGGCAAACAAGGTCTTTTTGCGTGGCGGTATTATCAAAATACCAGTCAACAAAAACCCGTCTTTGCTGAAATCTACTTTTGCATACAGGGTCTTCTTGCGTGGCGGCCTTCGGCCGCGGCAGAGATTATAACCCTTGATCAACTAGTTCTCAACAAGTCAACAAAACTCTGTTTTTTTTTTTGGAAATGGAATACTGAACGAAATAGATGTTTAAAAAGTGCGATTATGTATTGTTGGATTTTCAAAAGTTGGAGTTTGTATTGTTGAATTCTTAAAATTAAAAATGCTGGATTTGGTTCCTGTTGGATTTTGAAATGTGGAATTTAGTGGTGCTCCCAAATAATACAAGTAAAGTCTACACATTTTATGCCTTTGTCGAAGAAAAACTAGAGTAATCTGAAACCATTTGCAATACATATACATACATATGTATGTAATATTCGATCCAACCCTTTTGTTGTGGTTGCTGTTATCAAAATAAGATCTGATATTAATAACCTTATTAATAGTTGAAATACCTGGCAACTACATCAATTTCTATTGTATATACAATTTGTATATACTTATAACATTTTTAAGATTTTTAAATGTTATAAAACATTAAAAAAATGTTATATACTTAACATTTACTTTAATTTCAAAGGCTCTTCACTCCGGGAAATAATTTCCGGTGTGAAGTTTGACCCGATGAACTGGTAAACTGGCGAGTAGAGAGCTGTTAGTCGTTAGCATAATGGCTAGTAACGAGCAACGAGATCTAGTTTTTCGTTAAAAAGGGGTTAGGTTTTCGCCTCGTCATTAACAGTAAATTATAGAAGCTCTCACCAGAACTTTCTGTTAAAGCATGGTTGTAAATCATTTTCGGCTGTCAAACCTAACACGTTCAATGCAAAAACTAACTAGTTCTATTAATTCTATGATGCGGTTCTACTCGCCGGTTCGAATCTTACACAGGTAAATAATTTTATTACTCGTAATATGCACCTCATAAAATTGCTATTTTCTGGATAACTTTCCAGGAGAGTCCGGAACCCTGAACAAGCCTTGCTACAACGCAGCTTACTTCTATTATAATATTTATATGTTAAAAACAGGATATTCTCGTAAATACATACATACATATGTATGCTACATATAGTATTATCGACGACATTATCATTATTTTCGGTTATCATTATTTCGGCACTTTCGAATGTTGAAGGCATGACCGATTGGTAATAACACAGTGCCACAATTTCAGGGCTTTTTTCTGTGAGTAAAAAACTTGTAACGGTTTCTGTATGATTATGTCGCTAATCACGGTCAAAGTCACAAAAAATAGGAATCAGAACAAATTCGTATAGCGTGAAAACGGTAGGTTAAAAAAACCTGACGTCTAAGGAGAAGTCACTAAGCATAAATACGTGAATATTTTGAGTATTATATTTTGTGAATATTTTTAATATTATGCTGATAACATTTTTTCATCAAAATTTAAAATTTAGAATAAATTTTCTAAATAACTGTCTGACCTATAAACTAAACTAAAAAAGCATGTGAAGCACTGAGATCCTGCCTTTCGAAAGCGTCCTTGCAGAGTGTCATACGAGTCGTCGTTTTTTTATAATTTTTTTGCCACTCGATGTAATTTTTTTTATAACCACCCCTACCCCCCAGGCTTAAGCGGGGGACAAGTGGGCCCTTCGTACTGTATACATATGTACATTAAGCATTATTATGAATTATTAAAAATCTGATACTTAGAGCTTTATTTCTCGAAAAGAACTTCAGATTCGTGATCAGCGACCCAAAGTCATTCAGAAACTATTACCAGCTTTTCAATCACGTTATGAGTGTAATTATTCTGAGTTTGTTTCTGACTAGTTGTAATGATTGAGAAAGACTAAAGGTGGTCTAGTGATGATGAGATATGATCACGAATGAAGTGAGAGGACGATTGAAAGAGTACACTCAGAAAAAACATGATTTTGATACGCAAAACAATCGTTTATAAAATTTAAATTTAACTATAAAAGTTTATATTTAGTGTTTTTTTTTTCTGAGTGTATTAATCAGGACTTTCTGCTTGATTTTGAGAATATTGCAATGAGTTGAAAATGCAAGCTTAAGTATTGGAAAATGAACATAACTTGCATTAATTGTTATCTTTGTACATAATCAACAACAATACATAAAGCTTATAAGTTAGCGGCTTCTTATTGTGGGGTAAGCTTTTGTTACAACGCACTGCAAACGAAATATCAGTTTCCACGCCTCAGGCTTGTGCTTCGACTGCCATACGGTAAAATTTCTTTGGTTAGTAACCAAATATCCTTGATAGAGTTGTTCTAGGGGAAGTCTCAGCATTTAAGACCGTTAAAGGAGGCATATCTTCAGTGTCTGCCAATGAACCGAATGTCGTATGAAACTTTCTATTCTAACTATATGTATGTATATTACCCTTGCTTGTTAAGGATAACTATCTACCTCGTCTGTTTGCAGCTTTAGAAATATTTACAGGAATCGATAAAATGTAATGAATTGTACTTTTGAATGATAAACTAACATTAATTTCGATCAAAAAACTTTCGAATCGGAGCAGAAAATATATAGAGGAACCTTTGTACTCACTGTCAAAGTTTAGGCTTATGGTAGCGTTACTCTCGCCCAACTCGTTCTTCGCATTTACTTTGTACTTCCCAGCATCCTCAACGGTGACGTTTTTTATCTGCAGTGATGCGAAGTAGGAGTGTCCATCCTTATCGACGGTGACCTGTGCAGGGTGAAACAAAAGAAGGAAACACAAGAATTATTTAATTGGGCTTCATGGTTGCCATTGTACGAGAGTGTGATCGTGAGTGAGGCTTTGCCCTGCCAAAGGGCTGAGCTTGAGATGATCTCTGCCTGCTAGGCGAATGGTTTGCAGTCTTAGTATCGTTTTAAATAAGGTGAGTTAGTATGGTTGCAGCAGATCAATCCAACTACCACCATCGGCATGATTTATATAAATATGAGATACCAACCAACCAACCTTATGCCTGGACGACGCCTTCACCGGGTTGCCATTGTGGAACCAAGAGATGGCAGGTTTGGGATCGGCGTTGACACGGCACTCGAAGAGCAGTCGTTTGCCGTCGTCCTCCTGTCGGATGGCAGGCTTCTTCGCAAAAGTTGGCGCGATGCCGTCAACTTGTCTGCGGCACAAACACAAAATTCAGAATTAATTCACTTAATTAGCGATTACGAGGCTTTTAAGCAACAGTGAAAGCTTTTTGTGAGCAGTAAGGGTCAGCACAGTACACAACATTTAGCCAAAGTTAGGAAGTTAGTATAAATAGTTAGTAGTTAGTACCAGTTAGTTATAGTTATAGTTAGGGGAAATTATGTTTTATTAATGTGAATGTGACAATGCCATGAGTAGGCTTACTTAGTTTTGTTTAGTCACAACAATTATTATTGTTGGCTGTTGTTGTTATTATTGTTATAGACTCACCGTTTATCGTCAATAGTTAATGTGCCCTCTTGTTGTGCAGCATAGCGTTAAATAATTTTAAGCAAAGTAAGAAGAAGTATTTTAACTCAAATCTAAGCATGTTACGCTGAGAGCAGCGTTACGCAAAAGTGATTCAGTTGACAAAGAATATGACATGGCAGAATGTCATTACGATTATAATATTGAGTAACTGTATTTGAACTTAGCCAGTCGAAACAACCAATCAGTTCCTGACTCATGTCAGTCCATTACTAATTGAATTTTTCACTGTTCCACTTTTGCGTCGCTCTGAGCAACTCCGACTGAATTTATCGAATAATATTTTAAAAATTATATAGAAAAATAGATGAAATCAACGTAAAGCGGGCATAATGTAAGCGGCAAAAGCTTTTAAAAAGGCTTCAAAAAGCAGCTAAATGGCTGCTGAGATTAGAAAAGGCTTGCTTACTTTTCCTTGGGCTCGTCAGCAGCTTTTCCACAGGAAATTATATAAAAAATAAAATATAGAAAATTAATTAAATTTAAATTCTGAATATGGTCTGTTTGTCGCGTTGATCAATTAGAAAATCTATTCAACAAATAAGTTAAACCTATCAACTACGAAGGTAGTTTTAAGACCGGCTTTGCGAAACCAGCTTGTGTCTCATAAGCCTCCTGCAACCTTGAGTTTTAAGTTGCATTAATCTTGTGTACACTCCCTTGGGGGTACACTCACAGAGTACCCAATTACGTAGATGCTTGCGATTATACGATTTAAATTATAGAATTATTGCAATCGTTTGTACTTACGGCTGAAATTTAAATTGATGGATGCCGAAACTTCGCCTAGTTTGTTCTTAGCTTTGACCTTGTAGAGGCCAGCGTCGGTTTCGACCACATCGTCGAGGTCCAGGATGACCGTGAATTTGTTTTCGCCAATTGGCTGGATTTTGAATTTAGTGCGTGAGTCTTCCACCAGCAATGTGTCGCTGCGGTACCACTCAATGTCCGGTTTCGGAGATGACTGAAGCTGGCACTCGAAAATCAGTCGGTTGCCGTCATCCTCTTGTCGTAGCTGTGGCTTCTTGACGAAGCTGGGAGCGATATTTTCGGCCATGCCCATTGCGGCACCGGCTTCTCACTGCTCCGATCACTGATTTATGGCCACAGTGCCGCTTCAAAGAGCAGCAGGTGCTCCACGGAACTATAAAAGCCTGTTAGTAAGCAAATTCTGTGTGCCTTCTCGAGCGCGTTCACGAGTATGGCTGACCCTTTGAGGGGGTCTGAGTCGAAGGGACTTTTCGAAAAATGTATACTACTGGTTGGTGTTTTTGTCGGAAATAGATGTCTATATTATTATTGTTCTTTTTCGGAGGACAACTGCCTTTACTTTATTCCTGGTGAATTTTCGAGTTGATTTTTTCGCAATAAATAAACAATATCGATAGTTCCTCAGAGTGAACAATTTTTATCCTGAAAATGACGGTGTCAAGAAATAAGTAACTAAGGTTTTACTGACTCACTGCAAAAAAAGATTTTGTTTATTGTAATGAAAAAATCTTTCTAGGGCTATGGTTAAATATAGCATTTCTATTATACAATGTTGAGGCATTATGTCGATTATTAGTTTTTTATATTTTCGATTAATTCGGTGAGCTCAATTCTTAAAAAACTAAATCAAAGTTTTATTAAGAGACGCTCAGTAGATTGCGGCTGGCTTCGTAACTGTTCTGGGTTATTCCGTTACTGCTTGTAGTCCGTTGCATGAAGTGTGTGACTACTGCTGCTGAAAAATAAGGCGACTCTCTATAAGCTATCCTAATCGGGAGAAAGTCAAAATCCCGAAACGACAAAATCCCGAAAATCACGAAATGAAATTTGGAATTAATCACGAAATTAAATTTGGAATTAATCACGAGATGAAATTTAAGTTACAATTTTTTCCGAAGCGAAGTACGCGCCTACTTGCCTTTTTTACAATGGCAGAAAAGCAAAGTTGTAATATCGAGAGAATTTTCTGTCTGAGGGCTATAATCCCTACCCCGGCCGAAGACCACACGCATTAAGACATTTACTGCGAAAATACTTTGCATTTTCGAGAGAATTTTGTTGTCTGAGGGCTACAATCCTTGCAACGGCCGAAAGCCGCCACGAATCAAGACCCTTGATGCGAAAATACTTTGCACTATCAAGAGACTTTTGTTGTCTGAGGGTTACAATCCTTACCACAGCCGAAGGCCCTCACACATCAAGACTTTTAATGCGAAAATACTTTGCATTATCGGCATAATTTTGTTGTCTGAGGATTACAATCCTTGCCGCGGCCGAAAGCCGTCACACATCAAGACTTGTATTGCGATAATACTTTCATTATCGAAAGAATTTTGTTGTCTGAGGGCCGAAGAATTTTGTTGCCGCGGCCGAAGGCCATCGCGCATCAAGACTTTTAATGTGAAAATACTTTGCATTATCGGGATAATTTTGTTGTCTGAGGATTACAATCTCTGCCACGGCCGAAGGCCGCCACGCATAAAGGCTTTTAATGCGAAAATACTTTGCATTTTCGAGAGAATTTTGTTGTCTGAGAGCTATAATCTTTGCCGCGGCCGAAGGCCGTCACGCATCAAGACTTTTAATACGAACATACTTTGCATTATCGAGTTAATTTTTTGTCTGTTATAATCCTTGCCATGGCCAAAGGCCACCCCACATTAAGACCTTTAATGCGAAAATACTTTGCATTATAGAGAGAATTTTGTTGTCTGAGGGTTATAATCCCTGCCACGGCCCAAGGCTGCCACGCATCAAGACTTTTAATGCGAAAATACTTTGCATTATCAAGAAGATCTTGTTGTCTGAGGGGTATGGTCCTTGCCTTGCTACATTATCGAGAGAATTTTGTTGTCTGAGGGTTATAATCTTAGCCACGGCCGAAGGCCGCCACGCATCAAAACATAATTTTTTGTCAAAAGGGTTATAGTCCTTGACACGCCCGAGGGCTGTCATGCGTCAAAACTTTATTACGACAACTCTTTGAATTATCGAGAGAATTTTGTTGTCCGAAGGTTATAATCTTTGCCACGGCCGAAGGCCTCCACACATTGAAACTTTAAATGCGAAAAAACTTGCATTACAGAGAATTTTGTTGTCTGAGGGTTATAGTCCTTGCCACGGCCGAAGGCCATCACACATCAAAACTTTTTTGCGAAATCTCTTTGCATTATCGAGAGAATTTAGTTTCTGAGGGTTATGATCCGTGCTTCCTGATAGTGGCTAATTAGAACTTTGCTAATTGCCTTAATCTGCTCAATAGTTTCGGTTAAGTGCCATCTTCAGTGTCTGTTCGGAGAGCCTGACAAAGGATGACGGAGATTCATTCCAAAACCCATCACAACCAACCCTATCGGAAAACTTAGCGAACATCAAGAAACTTCTCATTGTAATTATGTAATTGCAATTAACCCTTATACTGAGTACCGGTACATATGCATATATGTATACTTGTACATACATACATTCAAAAGTGACTGGGAAAAATTAAATGCAACAAATCGACATCATTACTCGAGTACGCCGAGAAATCGTTTAACGGAGCAAGAGTTCTGAAGGGAGAGTTCTGTTGCATTATCTGGCACCGTCTGCGTTTTGGAAAAGGAGCGCGAAGGACCAGTCGGCGAAGTGTGAACGGCCAGTGAACGAAAATAGTCAACTGCTTGCTCGGCATAACAACGAAGATGAAAGTGCAATTTATGCAATTTATATATTTTTGAGTAGTGCGATCTTTGAAATTCGAGAAATGTTGCAACAAAGAAGCTTTCAGGAGTAAAGCAACAGCAGCTAACACCGTTTCGCAAAAAGGAAATTTGGGTATTACGAATTAATAAAGTGATATTCAGAACAAAATACACCTCATAATAAACCAATACGACGGCATTTTTAAGTTGAATATTATTTTATGGGACTAATAGAGTCAGAAAGGGACTGGAAAACATTCTCAAAACTTTTTCGGAATAACACATATTGGTTGCTTAGGTGGGTTTGGTGTGACCGGCTAGATTTTTTAGAATCGACGATCTATTTCACAAAGAACTGTCGATAGAAATCGATAATATAACCCGCTTATTTGGCATACTTTCCGTTTTTATTAACCTGCTTATTCTGTATACACAAAACAGGACAATTTTCTCAATTCTGCTTTGTTATTTTCGGTTTATTGCTGGTAAACAACAACAAAATTAACAAATAAATAAAACCTTGCGGATCGGTATCATTGAATAACGATTGTTGGAAGGGTTGTTGTCGTTTCACGCAATCGGTTACAACCGGAATAAATTATTGAAGTCAATTGGTAAGGAGAAGAAGTTGGTCGGTCGGTTTCTTTCCTCGACGGGTGCGCAGGAAATGAATTCTACTGCAAAGGTGGAGGTTCGCGTTGATTATGATCATTCAAAGAATGTAAGAAAAAACCGCATCACTTCATCACTTTATAAAATAGACAGTAACGAGTTGAACTCATTCACTTCCTAACCACCCACCCACCCGTCGGGGACAGACTGGGTGGGCTCACCGAATTAATGATAACTAATAATTTTTTAAGATAATAGTCACTATTTGAAAGGTTTCTTTTTTCCAAACTGATGTCAGTATTGTGTTCACAGATAGTCGTTCATCCATCCACGTACATAGTATATTTTGTTTAAAAAATATTGCTTTCATATTTTTTTAAAAAGGTTTGAAGTGAATTGTGAGATCTTTTTAAGCATTTATGTTATGAGTATGCCTTTGTCTTTTTGTGTTTAATTTGGGTAATCCCTGGAAATCTAAATTCCCAGCGTCCAAACTGAATTTTTATTAAATTATTTATTTGCATTCAGTCACTCAAAATAAATTAATGTCATTTTTGATTTTTGTCTTTTTTGGATTGGACTTTGGAAGTCTTTGGATTTTATTGCTTTATTTATTATGCACTTACGATGAATTACCGAATAATCACTGAGTAACCATCAATGATTTATAGTTTTTTTTCAAAACTTTATTTTAAAAACTAGCATTTTTTGTTGCTGTTGAATTCTATAAGAAAAAGAAGAATTCTCATTCATTATTTACTTTTCACTTCAAATTTTACTCATATCGTTATTAAAACTTTTATAAATTGTTACAATTTTCCGAGCGTGTTAAGCTTTTTCGTAGTTTCAAAACGCCTTTGGCTTGTGTCGGTTCGGTTTGGCTCGTGGCGATCGAGAAACCGTATAAATTTAGATTTATTTTTAACTTATGGCTGCCGTTACGCGTACGTTTCTCTTATTTTCAATTATTCTTAAATAAATCCTTTTTCCTTGGCTTGTATTTATCCGAATCCTGCGGTGGCGACGTTTTCACTTCCAGCCTCTCGCGTGCAGCTCTGCCGTGCGCTTTTAACACTTTTCTAAGACTGGACACTTTTTGGCAATATTTTTTATGAACTACAAAATGTATTAGATAATATCGTATATTCAACTCGGGCGCAGAGCGAGGCACACACAAAAAAAACCAAAAGCAAAAGCTAAATCGAAAACGAAATGGACAGTGAGGCGCAGCGCTACGGATATATGCTACGGACACATATAGCCGTTTTTATATTGTTGACGTTGCGCGAGCGGACCTGTTCTTCTCTGATTGTTGTTGCCTTTGTGGATGCTGGCCGGGTCTGGAATCTCGAATGCAATACGTTTCTTACGAAGTTGAATCCGTTGGAGACCATTAATGCTCTTCGTCGACATGCCAACGAACGTCTCACACGGATAAAGTACGAAATGGACATCGACACAAAAAAACAACAACCACAGCAGCAACAACTACAAACCAAATTACGAATACAGACACCTTCGCAGGCCCACTCTTGAAACTCTCACAAGCACTCGCGAACGGGCTTCGCCGCTACTGTACTGGCTCTTGCAACGAGAATACACCCACACGGACACACCCACACTCGCGCCCACACGCAGTGGGGGCGAAGGCACACACACATGAGCACAGGCGCAAGCCACTAGCAACATTTTATTTATTAGTTTACTTTTTAATTTTAATTTTTTACTCCGTACTTCAAATTAAATTTTCAGAGCAATTCGGTCTCAAAAGTTTTCAGTGTGTGTGTGTAAATTAATATTTTTAACTTTTGCGGTATTTTTGGTATTTTTAAATTTGTAAATTTCTTACTTTTTGTTTTTGATTCTGCTGCTTTTGATAATTTTTTTTTTTAAATCATTTAAATACTATTTTCTATAATACTTTTTATGGCCTTTGTAAATTGGAAAAATTATTTAAAAAAAAAAAGAAAAATTTATGTTTTCATTTATTATTATTACAACGCTTTGTTTGACGCTTCCAACGTTCCAACGCTTCCAGTTCAGATCTATTCTTTTGTAAGGTTTGTGAAATCTTCTACGAAATTGTCTTCAGCGTTTTAACAACCGCGTGTAACTCGATTGACATGTCAGAGGCCCTCGCGGCAAACCTTTTAGCAATACTGTCGAGTTCTTGTTACTGATAACTTCGGTCTGTTTTTTGGTGCAAGGGCAGAAGTATCTGACTTTTTAAACTATTTTTACACATTTCGCCTCGTCACCCACGACTTTTTCACACGTACCGACAACTTTTCAATTCAGCTGTTAAGCGTTTTCTCGTGAATTTTCGGTATTTTACGTAGAACTCTCCCCAAGAGGTATGAAGGGGGTGGTCTGGAAAAGGGGTGGTTTGGTGGTTTGATGTTTTCTGGTTTCGAAAACCTCTACTAGTATTAAAGCCACAATAAAGGAAATTCTAGGTTTACCTTTGAAACGTATACGCTTCAAAGTCGCTGGGGAAGGCGCGATGCGAGGGGAAACGAAAACGAAAACGAACTGAACGAAGGAAAATGTATCGCTGATCGAAAGAACGAACGAGTGTGTCCGATGTGCGGCGCGATCTGGCAGATCAGCGAGATACAGCCAGTGGATCTCAGGCCGTTGCTGATGTGGTCGCTGCTTTTTCTGCTGCTGCTGCTGCTGCTGCTGCTGCTCCGGTCGCCATGTAGTTCTTTTTTTAACTTTTCGGAATTTCAACCGCCCGACAGCTTTCAGTGTTTCTGTATAGCGCACATTAGTTTCTGTTATTTTTATTCGAATGATTTGCTGTATTTTTTACAGTCACCACAAAGCACACACACACAAACGCGAACTCTCTCACACACACATTTTCTAATGTTTGGTGAAAAGCAGGCGTTGGTCATGCCTGCTTTTTTTACAACGGGCCAAATACAAATTTGAAAATGTTGATCGGTGACAGCTTTTTACAGCCAAAGATGTGGTAAAGGTTGATTCAAGGGACTTAATCACTGCCTGACTGTCGGTAAAGACATAGATATCAACCCCAGATACCTTATTATCCTTCAGCCTCAGACAGTGTCTCGCGGATTGCTATAACCTCCGCCTGAAACGCGCTACAGTGATCGGGATGACGACATTTTTCTGCTATACCGCAGATTTCGGAGGAAATACCAACCCCTACTTTGCCCGTCCAGCTTTGAACCATCGGTGTACAAGTGTATACCATCGCTGTTCGGCACTGACCCATCGTCCCAGCCCTTTCTGTCTGGTATATGTGTACCAAACTTACGAACTGGGAGAAAAGTCGGAGCAGTGTAGTCAACATTCTTGAAAGAGGAGGAATATGGCATATAGCGTATGCTCGTATACGAGTTTTTTACATTGAATTTATACTTTTGCAACTCAAATTCACCCTTTTGCGAAATCAAATTCACCCTTTTGGAATTCAAATTCATCCTTTTGCAACTTAAATTCACCATTTTGCAAATCAAATTCATCCTTTTGCAACTCAAATTCATCCTTTTGCAACTCAAATTCATCCTTTTGCAACTCAAATTCACCCTTTTGCGAAATCAAATTCACCCTTTTGGAACTCAAATTCACCCTTTTGCGAATCAAATTCACCATTTTGCAAATCAAATTCATCCTTTTGCAACGAAAATTCATCCTTTTGCAAATCAAATTCACCCTTTTGCGAATCAAATTCACCCTTTTGCAAATCAAATTCACCCTTTTGCAAATCAAATCAGTGAATATAAAGGTAGAACAAAGAACAAAGAATTATTAGACGATGTTAATATTGACGATCTGTTGAATCATCTTAGCATCATCATCTTATCGATAAAAAGGTCTAGAATAATATTAATTCCGAACTGGTGGCTTAACCTAATTTTAATTAATCTTCTTAAAAATAAACTAGAAGTATCCTTTTACCAAAGCAGTAACAACAGTATGACTTTATATAGTCCATGGTATTTTAAAACTAACAAGTAAGAGCGTTATCTTCGGCCTGGCCGAAGCTCTTTTACCCTACACCCGCATCTTTCGAAGTGATAAAAAGTGGGCGGGTGACACCTACTTTTTTTAATTTACAGGGAGCACATTTTGATCTATTAAATCATCTACAACACCGCTTTTCCTACCAAACACCTCATTATATGGTATAGTATATAAGTGGGCGTGTCACGCCCATTTTTGAGAATATATTTTAGTCTAAGATGGTGGACTCGGAAATAAAATTTTAGCTGAAAATTCGGTCTACAAGCTGAGAAATTGAGCTAAAACCACGGATGAGTGCATATTTTCTATAAAAAGTAGGCGTGGCACTGGTCCGATTTTCCATTTTTCCGATGCCATTTTCAATGCCAAACAGCGTAGGATAACAAAGAATATTTGTACGAAATTTCATGACAATACTCTATTCGTTCTCCTGTAATCGTGATTTCCACAGACGGACAGGCAGACAGACAGACAGACAGACGGACAGACAGACAGACGGACAGACAGACGGACAGACAGACGGACAGACAAACAGACAGACAGACAGACAGACAGACGGACGGACATGGCTAAATCGAATCAGGAGGTGATTCTTAGCCAGAATATATATACTTTCCTGTACCTGCCACGCCTCCTTTAATGCGTTACAAACGGAAGAACAAAGTGAATATACCCTCATCCCCTCGGGTGTAGGGTATAAAAATATAACGTAAAAGCGAAACGGTCCGACAAAATGTAATTCACTAATGTATTGGTGAAACGTTAATGTATGGTAAAAATGCTCAAACATTATTATTCAAAGAAGACTTTTTTGCTTTGAGGCTCGTCCGGAGGTATTTGTAAGACATACTGGAACAGGATAATGAAGAAAATATTACAAAAAATTGAACTGTCCAGAGCCAAAGATAAGTTATTGCTCTGTATGAAGCTTTCGTTCAAAAGAGTTACCATGGAATATTTTGTACCAGATCTTTTGGTGAGGTTTGAGAAAAAGAGTTTTTATTTAGCGCTACATGAATCCGGATCAAAGACGTGAAAGGTCGGTCGGTCGTTCGGGCACCCAGCCAACCAAAATCATCCAATCTAGCATTTTTCATTAAGCGTTCCAAACGGTCAGACTCAAGGCCGTTTCGAGAAACACACCACCAGCACCGCTCGCTCCCACCTTCACCCACATTCGCCAGACGCGTATGCAAGTCGGTGCCTGCGTGACTGTGCGTGGGTGCGTGTGTGTACGCATGTACATAGATAGATAGTGTGTCGAGCTGAGAAGACTTTCAGCTGTACGGCGACCAACGGCGAGATATCTGGCGAGCGGCAATCGTCGCCACACATCAGCACATGCAACCACAACAAAAACAGCACTAACTGTATTCAAATATTCAATAAAGCTAACGTAATTTTCACTTTAATTTAATTAAACAAAATATGTTTGTGTTGAATTTGTTCCTAAACAAAAAATGTATATGGAAAATATTATTAAAATAAAATAAAACTCGATACAGAAAACGTACAATTTTCTCAATTAGCAAAAGGTTATGGGGCCATGGGTTATGGGACTATAGAATTAGATCTACGTTGAAAAGTCAACGAACTAGAATCTTAGGATGAGTTTCAATATCAACAACGAAAATATTGCCAAATGGGAGCTAGAAGACTCTACGTCAAAATCAGACCAAACCATGGCAACCCGAGCAACTGTGTGATCCCAAAAAATGTCTGGGATAAGCTGCATCTAACAATCAAAAAGTCCAGCACGAAATGCCAACCTTCTAACAGTGGCGTTGCGTGAATTTTTGCCACCCGGGGCCCGTGGTAAATTTGCCCCATACCCCCTATTTTTGCAGTTTAGCAAAAAAACAACACTTTGAAAAATTCGGTGTTACTGTTCTATTTTAAATGGGTTCCAAATAAAACGTTTTTCTTAAATTAACCCTTAAAAGGAAGGTTCCTTTTTAAGGTTAACCCTTAAAAGGAAACATGACAGATCCTTTTAAACAAGTGTGTTCTGATGCAAAAGTTTGGCATACAAGAAAACTGTTAGAAGCGAAGCCGCCGTTTTGTTTACTGAAAGTTACAATCTTTGCCACGGCCGAAGGCCGCCATACGCAAAAACTTGGTATACAAGAATACTGTTAGTAGCGTTTTGCTTATTGAGGATTACAATCTTTGCCGCGGCCGAAGGCCGCCATACGCAAAAGATTTGAATAATTTCCTTCTAAAGTAAAATTTTATTTGCAAAAGGGTGAATTTGAATTGCAAAATGGTGAATTCATTTTTGCAAAGGGTGGATTTGATTTGAAAAGGGCTAAATTTGCAATTTTTTTCAGTAATCAGTAAAATTTTACTGGTAATGCAAACTAAATTTCATTATCAGTAAATTTTTACTGATTACTGCTTTTTATAATGCACTTCATATATAGTGCAGTATGCCTATGTATGAATAATATTTAGTAATCAATATATAAATACGTTAAAAGGCGTTGTTTAAAGGCAATTGACACACGGTCTAATACAAAAATACTCGCCCTCTATTTCTCTCTTTATCTCTCTCTCAAGCGCAATCATTTGGTAACATTTCGGCATTCGTTTATTTTAAAAACCATGTAAATTTTAATGATTATACGGAAATACTTTTCTGACGAATCCTCGAAGTCATTGTGCAATTATTACAGAAATGACAGGTGCTTTGTCATTTCGCCCAAGTCATTTGGACATTCGATAATTAGTTCAAATAACGGTACTCCGAGGATAGCTTCAAGTACCGAGCGTTCCTGACTGTTAGTAAACGGCCAACGTTAATATACCGCCGGATGAAGTCGCTCGGATAACAATATGTTTTCTAATTTTAAAATTCAATTCACACAAAATGACTAATTTGTTATTTTAAGAAGCATAATCACGAGTATGGAAAAATGAGAAAAATAGAATACTATACAAATCGTATAGAAGCCAAAGCCTGAAAACAAACACAAGAAGCAACAGCAACAAATAATTTAATCATTAAAAAGGGAAAGCAATATTGCACCAAACAAACCAAAATTGAATGACGTAAAGCTGTACGTGCCCGCTGCAGCATCAGTCGGTATATGTTCGATACATACGATTATACCCAGCGGGAAAAAAGCGCTCCAAAAGGCCTTTTGGCCTGCAGGCGTCAGCAGTCCATTTTTTTTCTTTTTCAGCGCAGGTTGTTGTATATTTCTCTTCGTTTCATGGACGAATGGTTTTCGGCAATCGTACAATAACAATTGTATAGAAAACTCCTGACCCTGTGCTTCTTAGGAGAGCTGCTGACTCTGTGCTCCTCAGTGGAACTGCTGACATCAGGCTCCTCAAGAGAGCTGCTGACATTCGGGCCCGCTGGGTATCTACAAATACAGTTTCGATTTGTACGTCGAAGGCGGCAATAATTTTTTTATTCTTAGCTTTCTTTCCGTTAAGAATATGTATGTGAAGTATGTTGAGAAGTCAGAGTCATGAAATTCTGCTGAATAGAATTTAGACCGTGTTTCACGAAAAATACTCCGTCCACCCGTGCTCAAGATATGATTGAGGGCTTATGGCGTGCCAAGCTGACAATTTGACAGACATTTGTTGATTGAGTGCGACGGCGCGCAAAATAAATCAGTGTTATATGAAGCAGTGCAAACATCAAATCACATTTTTGCTTTCCAAAAATACATTTAGAGAATTTTTGTAGGGGATAAGTTCGTCGCTGCGGCCGGAGCCGTCAAGTAGGCGCTTCTATATGGTTGCTCGCAATTTTTTCTTACTAATGATTTCAGTTTTTGGGAAAAATAGCATTTCGCGGTATGTGTAGTAAAAAATGTTTCAAGAACTCAACTATAAAAATAGTCTGTATTTTAAATACAGGCTGCAGAAGCCGCGTCTTCAGCAGACCGGGGCCGAGCTATGTACATCTGCATATAGTATATATATACATATACATATACATATATATATAGCGATCTGCTTCTTCGCCACACAAGCGCCCAGATAGCCAAAATATACATACACGCGTATGCATTTGTTGGATTCGACCAGCTCCTTTTGAAATGCACACACTCACAAGAAGAAGAAGAAGAAGTGGAGCAGGGAGATGACGATCTCCGATCGTTTTAGAAATAGCTTGAGTCCTATTTTTAGCTTCCTACGTCTGCCACCTTCAGAAAACGATAGTTAAGTTAAGAAATTTATGTAATTAATCCAGTCAAGCAAAATGGCGAAGAACGTGCACTGACGCTGATCGCGCTTCGTCAGAAAGCTGCACAAAGGCGTACTGAGCAAGTAAGGGAGTGTTATAGTGACTTAGTAAATAGAAGGATTAAAAATAACCTGCCATTTTTATAAACATTTTAAATAGCTCTCAAAAAACACCGAATAATATATTCCAAGAGTCCTCAAAGTTTCAGTGTCCAATTGAGTTGGAATGGCTTTTGGTGACGCCACCGGTTTAAAATTTGAAAAACCCTAAAAACAACTCTTCTCTTGATGGGTTTTGGAATGAATTTCTCGGAGAAGAAATCTTCTGAGCAAATCGGTCAAAAATATCGAAGCTGGCATCAATGAATGATTCAGTGAGGTTGTTTAGATTGCCCCATTTGTAACCCCTCCTCCCCTCTCTCGACAAAAACTCGACATCAGTTGGCTTTTTGACCCATTTCAAAGGCAGTTTTCACTCAAATACTAAAATTCCATCAATTGGCCGAAAAGCAAATTTTCTTTTATTTAGCGATAATGTTTCAGAACATGACAAATAAACGTAACTATTTCTAGAAACCATTAGACGTAGACCACAAATACATACACGCATACATACGTATGACCCATACGAAACATATGTGTACATATGTATGTATATATACATAAGTACAAAAAACTAGCGAAGTATATGCACGGCTTGGGAGAATATCTTGTTTGTTTATTGGAACGCACTCTCCATTTCTTTTGAATTCTTCTGCCAAGCGGCAGCTAAATAGAGCAGGCCAAATTAGAGGCAGTGTTGCCAGGTCCCAAATTAGCTCCCACCATTCTCAAAATACTTTTTCTTTTAGCGGGCCTAATGCCTCTTGGCAACACTGAGCCGATTTGTTCTCACAAGTTATTTTTAATTTTTTCCGACTCTCTCAGTTCAATTAATTTAAATTTTCGGCACAGAAAGAAAACATCATTTAAATAACTAATTGAGAAACTAAACAATGATAATTAAATTCAATTTGTTTACTTATTCAACCGAATAAAGATTTTGATTTTGTCGAATTCTTTGATTTAAAACGAATAAACTTATTTGTACAGACACTCCGGATATGGCAAAAAAGCAGTAAAAATAGCATTCAATGGCTTTTTTATTTTTAGGTTATTATGAAACAGGATTTTTGACACATGGCAAACCCTGGTACGGAAACTGGATAAATTTAAAATCGTATTGAGATATTTTGAGATAATTTCACGTCATACCTTATTGTTCCTGGAGGCAGCCAGGTACATATTGTTCTGGTATTGGTACTACCAGATTTTTATCATTTCATAGGCTTGGCATATTTTACATTGAAAAAGTAAAGGAAATCTTGTAAAACTTTAAAATTTTTAAATTTACCTTTGAAAATGCGAGATAAAGAAAATAACCTACTGAGTAACCTGAATTCCGAAAAGCCTCTATCCGCCCTCCACTTCCGGATCAGTTGGTTACTCGTAATTCTTGAAGAAAAAGAAATGGAAAAGCGAAAATCCTTTAATCCGCCATCTAAGATCGCATCATAGACCAAGGAAAAGGTAACTTCGAAGGCCACATTGATGCTGTTCTTTACATGGATAAGATAAATACATAATTCAATCGTAGAAAATCATGAGGAAGTATATAGAATCCATCTCAAACAATTATATTACTATACAAGAAGTACTATAACAAGAAGATATGAAAACCTAGCGCGAGATCGGAATGTAACTTCGCAAACCACTATGTTTGACAATATTGTCAAACCAACTCCCATCAAACCGTATTTTTGCTTGATGTTGCTACATGTACATGTACAGCATAAAGAACGGATGAATTAACTTCCAAAATATGAATTGGTTATATTAATTATATATGTATGCTTCAAAATTTTGGGAGTTAATTCATATGAAATTTGTACAGAAAATGTTAAGACTTCATTCATATTTTGAGCTAAGAGTTAATTCATTGGGATTGAATTCATAGCGCCACAAAAAACCATTGACGGGTGAATAATAAACGAACAAGCAAACACCACTTTGGTCGTAATATTCGAGCCCCTAAAATTACTCTACAAAAAGGAAAACCAAAAGAGCGGAAGAATAAGAGACGCTGAAATTCTGGACAAAACTGCAAAAACTCATACACCAAGAATTACTGACTTTTTTAAAAGTACCTATAGAAATAAATACTCTAAGGACGACCGCATAATAAACACAGATTACCTGAACCGCAAAAAACAGTTAATTAACCAAAATTTTTTGTATTGATATTGATAATTGATAAGAATGTAGAAAGCTTCTCGATGTTCGTTAAGCTTTGCGACAGGATTTGATAGTGATAAGTTTTTGAACGAATTTCCGTCATTCCTTGTCAATTTTGGTTTGGAGACAAACTGGTTTCGGCGAAGTGCCCCATCTTCAGTGTTTGTTTTTCGTTCTGGTTCTGGTTCGTATTTATTCATACAAGATTATTCTAGATCATCGAATTTAGTCGGTCAAGTACCATATCCGCTCCAAAGCCGACAATATGTCACTATCAATCAGTTTATAACACTTTTGCATGCCATTGCGTCTAATACATCTCGAGAGCCAAGCTCGAAATCTTAATTGCATTACTCTACTCCTACAGCGGCTTTCTAAATCTTGTATCAGGTACCTGCTAACCAATGCTTCGGACCGAATACCGGAGTGGATGTTATTACCATTTACTTTACCATTCACTTTCATGTCGCTCATCCACCTTGTGCTGCAAGCCGATGGCTTATCTTACCATAAATACCGGGAGAGGACAGGATGCAGTCTTTGTCGCTGTGCTGTGTCTGACTGCTATTCGCTCCTGCAAAAATCGCTACGAATCCATTGTGAACGGCCAGAAAGTGTGAAAAAATATGTAAGTAGTTAAAATACTCGTTAATACTCGTCCGTTACTTTAGTTGCGTAGTGTTATGTTACGCAAGTAATCCAACTAATTGTTAATAAACTTAAACTCGTAAATCTACAAAAAACTACTGACTGGCTGTTTGAAAACGAAACGCTCGTTTCGTCGGCTACACTCACAAAATACATAGCTCTCTTCATGAGCTGTAAAATTTTAATAAAAGCTATGCAAATAAAGCTGCTTGGATTCAGAAAGCTCAATGAAGGAAACTTCTTAAGTACGAGTACATGCTCCGCCGCAATGAAGACTTTATTGCGATAGCTATCAAACGGTAGCGAGAGATTACTATTTCCTTTGGCCTTAACTCGCCTGCTTGAGGGCATGTATAATTTTAGGCTTTTCATAAAACGTTAAACAAATTGATTTTTTTGCAGTGCATGTGCCACTACAGAGAAGCATTTGCCTCTGTAGGTAAGACGGTTCTATCAGAGTGATAATAGTGGCCTCCCACAGCTTTGGACTTTGATATACGATATACTCGTATTGCTTTCACGCCTGCACTAATGCATTTAGCTATTAACAATATAGGCTGAACAATAATAGACGTGATAGGATGAATTCCATAGGAACGTATTGCCACATTGCCACATTTTACCGCTCAAAATGCGTCTACGACCGAAATACGGACAAGGTTTTGTGTTCTAGGTCATCCCGTATTTTGATTTAGCCTTATGAGATTTCTTACGAGGAAGAATGATAGATTTTATCAGTAGCTACATACAGAGGACAACACTATTTTTTGATGCATATGCACCAGCTACTTATGCATCAGTGGGTGAGAGATAGAAGCGATGAGGAAAAGGTGCTTTTAACTAACTGCTTCGACACTAGCTCCCACCAATGATCCGTTTAGTGTATCTAATAATTTTTCACAATACATTTTCTGAAATTTATACTTTTTGAATGTAGATGTGATATTTCTAAAGTGTTTCTATAGTGTTTAAACATAGTATACTACCTACCTAATGATTTATTCACAACTATAAGTATTATACACAACATAAGTATTTTAGCTTTTCAATGTATGGATTCGTACGGTTTTTCTTTCCTAGTGGGTTGATAAGCGATTATGTGCCAGCTTTTAGGGGTAGCATAATGGTGTGGGGGAGCGCTGATTTTGTGCCTTTACTCTGCATATAGTAAATTGTGTCCACTCAAGTGTTGAAAAGTTGCCAGGAAAAGAACGAGGGACGTTTTATTAATTACACTAAGGATCAACACTTCTCGTTTGCCATAAAAGCGACAGTGCGAGCCGGCGTACAGTGGCTGATTTTTTGAAATAGCGGCCAAAAATCGTTTTTTCACTGTCATCGACTTCAAAATTAGTAAGCTCATATGAAAGTAGATACCTGAGAAGTGAAGGAGAACCTAAGGAGCCCAAAAATTAAGGCCATGTCTTTAGCTAAAAACACAAAATAATATTTTAATAAAACAATGCAATCAAAACTAGTACTAGTTTAGTGTTTTTAGCTAAAGTTTACGATTTCCTGTAATTTTCTGAAGATTTAAATATTTTTATATGTCTGTCAGTTTTTCAGATATTATGTTCCGGCTTATTTTATTGAATTTTTTGATATATTTGTGGTAAAATATTGTCACATTTGAGTAAAAACGTGTTACGGTTATTATCTAACAGGTATTTCAGAATAATCCTAAATTTTGATAAATGTCCCTATATATTGGATCAGGAATTTCGCTTTATGACACAAAGTCACAATAAAGCAATAAAGAAAATGTGAAGATATTGGATTTGAAGATATAGGAAAATCTAATATTAATTCATTCGTGCTTATAGATCCATTTCTCAGCTTGTAGAGTAAACTTTAAGCTAAAATTCACTGGCGACAAAAACTACAATTACAGGAGAACGATTAGTACCATCGTCATGAAATTCGCCACGAATATACTCTCACATGTAGGACTCTTTGATATTGAAAATAGAGAAAATCTAACCACTGCCAGGCTTACTTTTTAAGTTAATATTAATCCATCCGAATTGAAAGCTGAATTTTTAAGCTCCCGGATCTGAAGATACAATTTTTTTGCTGTGTTTATTACATTGGTAAAAGTCATCTTACGTGACACGCCCCCTGGTATACCATACCGTATAATGAGGTGTTTGCTGAGAATAGATCAACATTTACTATTTGTAGGTGAAATGAAAGTGGGCGTCAGTCTCCAACTTTTTATCATCACTTTGACAGATGCGGGTGTAGGGCCGAAGTTAATGCTCTTAATTGTTTTATTTATATTAACTTTACATATTTTATTTACCACGACCTCATACAGCGATATCCGGATATAATGTCTGTATTTTATTGCTGGTTTTTTATTAATACTTAAGTTATTATTAAGTCATTATTATGAGTTACTTTAAAAGTTATTATAAATATTTAATAAGCACTACATTTACGATATTTAAAAAAAAACATGATAAAAATGTTTATAATTTTCGTTTTTCATGACTAAACGGTTTAGAACCACCTAAAATTTAATAGAAACACCAAATACACTTATTAAACCGTTCATATCTCTGGTTCCTAATATTAAATTTTTATGGTTGTAGTCTCAAATTAAAGCTAAAGGTTAAATCCATCCAACAGAAAAAATATACTAACCGCAATAAAATACTTCATTAAATGTTCCATTCCATTATTAACGTGCTCCGCGTCATAGATTACAGCGTTTTATCTACGCGTAGCATTAATCTACGCGTTATAGAATTTGAGCGCTATTTCAAAAAATCTGCCACTGTGCGGTGCAGTATGCGTGTGCCACCTGATACATGTTGCAAGTGTCGTGTGTCGCAGGGATTTGGAAGTGTTTGTAAAACTGTTTATTAATAACATAAGCCGTGTTATTAGTTTCAATTCTTTTTGTTTAATTCATTGGTTCTTTAAGGTATCAGTAGTTGTTGGCTCTATACAACTACAGCACTAAGCCTTCTTTTTTTGTTCTTCATGGTGGAGCGTTTTTGGTATTGAAAGGCTTGGGTTATTGTGGATTTCCTTACTTTACCTCTAGAGAAACACACGTGTGTGCACTGAAGAAGGTAGCTTTTTAGAAATATCGCTATATTTCGGTTGCTATTCCTAATAATGTAACGTAATGTTACGTAAGGATTTATAACATTATCATATCAATAAGCGGCTTATAACGAATTAAATATTATAAATTTTTTTTATATTATTTTTTATTTTATATTAATTGGGCTGCACAGTGGGCTACTTTCTCCTGCTATATGCCAAAGAATTTTTTTAAGCCGATTGTTTAAAAATGTTGCCAGATAATGGGACAGGTTGGACCAAATGGAGAGCTTATTAATAGTAGCAATACGTCAAAGATAAAGATGCAAAAAAAGTTAAAAACATTTTAATAAAATACAAAATAAAATTATATATGCAGTTATTTATGCTAAATGCTAAATGTTTTCATTGAATATTCGTTTACAATGTTACATATAAAAAAGTTAGGAACATTTTTCAATATTGAAATAGTTAGGTTAAGCTAGGCTTTAAATATATTCAAACTACTATAGTAGTTACGTATGCACATTCCTTTTTTGAAATAAATCGCATTTCGCAAAGACTTAAATTTGCAAATAAACTATAGACAAATAATGACAGCTATAACAGCAAATAATGCCGGACTTTGTGACTGTCGTAGGAAAATTGCAGTAAACCTAATACAAAACATAAAAAGTTAAACAAAAAGTTAAATAAAACAAAAAACATAAAACAAAACTGTCGTGCAGTTACACGACCGACAGTAATTTTTACTGCTTGTTCGAAAATTTGCAGTGGCAGTCTTACTGTTGAGGCATTTCTTTCTCTTTCCCTCCGCTTAAACTCCACAGACATACTTATTTATTATTCCACTTAATTATCGTTTTTTTCTTACTTTGTTTTTGTTGTAAATTGTTGTCCACATCGGGGCCACAACGATTGAAAACAATAACAAAATGTAGCAAAAGCATCGAGAAAAACGATAGAAAAAAAAATAAATGAAAAAACTTTGTTAAAACTTTCTTTTGTTAACAGAAAGGAAACTACGCAATGCTCATTTTCTAACTAGAAGTCTAGGAACGGAGGTGCACAATGGGCAATTGGCCTAGGTGTATCCAGCCCTTCACTGGATGACCCATAAGGTCCCTCCCGCCAACCTAACCTAAAAGCCTAGGAAAGACGTCTGAACGTATGTACGAGTAACTATATATCTAATATATGTACATATATGTGAACTTCGTATCTGCATTCTTCTCTTATATGTATCTATTTAGCTATAATTGGCATTAAAACTGCTGAGCCTTATTAGACTGTCAATTTTTTTTTTTTTTGTTTCCAGCAAAACAGTAGCAATAAGAACTGTTACTACAAAACGAAAAAGTTTCGGCAGTTTTTACTGCCAAAACTTTCTATGTTTTGAAAGTACAGTAGAATCTCAGAAAGATGAACGAATAAAAAACTTGGCTAGTTCATATTTTCGAAATGTTCATCTTTTTGAGTAGTAAAATGTTAGTTCAAGATTTTCATATATTGCACATATGTACAAACAATATACATATACATATACATACATATATACATATATAGTATGAAGAAAAAACAATTCAGGGAAACAAAATTTCAATTAATTAAAGAAATATAAATATGTATACAGATACATAGTTCACATATGTAATATACACGAAATTTAGTCAGTTTTTATACCCTACACCCGAAGGGTTAATTATACCCTACACCCGAAGGGTTAAGGGTATATTCACTTTTTTCTTCCGTTTGTAACGCATTCACGGAGGCGTGGCAGGTATAGAAAAGTATATATATTCTGGCTCAGAATGACCTCCTGATTCGATTTAGCCATGTCCGTCCGTCTGTCTGTCTGTTCGTCCGTCTGTGGAAATCACGATTACAGGAGAACGAATAGAGGTATCGTCATGAAATTTGGCACCAATATTCTCTGTTATCCTACGCTGTTTGGTATTGAAAATGGGAAAAATCGGATTTGGACAAAAAAAAAATCGGACACTGGAAAACCAGTGCCACGCCTACTTTTTATAGAAAATATGCACTCATCCGTGCTTTTAGCTCAATTTCTTGGCTTGTAGACCGAATTTTCAGCTAAAATATTATTTCGGAGTCCACCATATTAGACTAAAATATATTCTCAAAAATGGGCGTGACACGCCCACTTATATACTATACCATATAATGAGGTGTTTGGTAGGAAAAGCGGTGTTGCAGATGAGTTAATAGATCAACATTTTCTCCCTGTAAATTTTAAAAAAGTAGGTGTCACCCGCCCACTTTTTATCACTTCGTCAGATGCGGGTGTGGGGTATATGAGCTTCGGCCAGGCCGAAGATAACGCTCTTACTTGTTTTTTTTTTTTAATTATGAATTTTTGTTTGCTGCCCAGCAGAAAGTTGCTTGTATATGGCCTTCTCTCTTAAATTCCGCAGACTTAAAATTGTAGAGACCTCCGCTTCACTTTGCTCTGCAAATTTTAGGCATGTATTGATGGCTGAAATCGCTTCTGCTGGTTTTACTACATCGGCACCAGCTTTTTCGGTTGCACTTCTCTCTGGAGATGCAAGGTCCTCTATACAATACACAATACACACTGTGGTAAAACGCGGTTAAGTACCGTTTTCAAATTGAATGTTTATGTACATACATTTAGAATATAGCGTTCATGTTTTTGAGTACCAAAAATTCTGCCCGTTCATCTTTTAGAGTACTGCAAGGTTAAAAATATTCCGTTCATCATTCTGGGTAGTTCAACTTATAGAACCGTTCATCTTTTAGAGATTCTACTGTAATTTCAAAACGTTTTGTGCAGCTCTCTACTATGAGCCATATTGTCTAGAGCACTGTTTCTCAGCCGCCGGTCCGCAGCGGTTCGACTTTTTTGGAAATGTTTTATTAATTGTATTATGACTAACTAGAAACACTTTAACACACAATATGCAGATTGTACAAAAAGAAAAGCAGCGATCACATTAAATAGTATACATACTTATGTGCTGGTAAATAAATAAGAAATATTCATTGCTCAATGTAGTTTGCAGTTTTTTTACAACAGATAATATTTTAAATTAGAAATAATATTGTCACCGGTCCGCGATGAGTTTTGAGTTGAGAAACACTGTTCCAGAGGTTTTACATTAATTGTACTATGCAGACAATGGCATTGCTCACTGCTTGGTGCATTAGCGCACCGTCCGGGCGCTACAAGGGTGTAATGCCCCTCGTCGCTTTCTTCTCGGAACCCAAATGCCACAAAGAAATAGCGCGTCAAATCCGTCATCACTGCCGGTAGTCGGTGTCACTTTAACATAATTCCAGCTAAAAGCTTCCCTTCTGCCTTCCCTTTCCATCGATCCGCATACCCTCGTACTGGCGTGACGTGCGCCACAGACCCCTGAACGAGGGTGTGAAAGTAGGCCCTTTTTCGGATTTAATTTTCGACTTGGCTTCAATCATGCAACTCGGTCGTACGCATTCGACGCGTAACGGCGATTACGGCGCTAACGCAACCGTCAGCTGCGACGCATCGGCTGAGCTAAATGAAATAAGTAAAGTTATGTTTAGAACGAGCAGTCTGCCCCGCGCCGCACAGCAAGCAGACGGACACCAAGTGAATTTGCAGTGGAGCACTAGCTCTGCGCACGGCAGAGAGGCGGATTCGGCGGAAGATAGACGAGCAGAGCCGATCCATGCCGACTCTACCGAGTGCGATTTCTTCTGCCCTGCTACTGCTTCTTCTATTTCTGCACTTCTGCTGTTACTGCTGCTTTAAAAATTATTTGTATTATTTTGCACTTCATTTTCAAATAAAATAGTTTCAGTTTCGTTGTTTTTGTGCATGCGAGCAGCCAGCGTTGACAGCAGCGACTTCAGCACATAAACGAAATGATAAACTCTTCTTATTGGCAGTCGCCTCCGGCTTTTTGACACGACCGGTTCCCACGACTGACTGAGCGAGCGGGCGATCTGAGTGCCGACTGAAGGCTGATGCTGAAACCGAAATTCAAGCTGAAGCCCAACTCAAGTCGATTCTGAAAATCGGCTGATGATTGACTGATGATCAACGCTTGACGACGCAGCGTGCAGTGTTTCAGAGACTGTGTACTGAAGGCGTGAATGACAGATTCACGATCGGTGAGCACAAAATCGAAAGTTTTAGTCTAGCAAAGATTGCGGAATGATAAAAGATAAGGTTAACAAAAACTGTGAATGATAAAATGATTAAACGCAATGCTGAATGCAAACAACAATGAATCAATTGTGAAAAGATTCAAGTACACGCCGCATCGGTGGTTTGACAACATCATGAAACATGAAATTGAGCAGATAACGATGGGTGATAAAATTGTTCAGTGATATTTAATGGATTTACAAAAATAAGGATAAATAAAGAACAGTGCAATATTAATAGTTTAACAAGTACACGCCGCTGAGGTGCCAAAGTGCAAAAGACAAAAGAGGCGGATGTAAACTCAATTCAAAACATGTTTGCCGGAGCATAACTTCGTAACCAACCAACTAAACCTTGAAATGTATACGTATTTAATTTAAACGGAACAAATTAAATTAAATATAATTTCAGATAAAATTAAAGAAAGTAAAAGATCTATTGTCAAATAACAGTAGCAAAATAACATATTAGTTAAAATTGTTAATTCCGAAATTACTGTGAAACCGAACCTACTGAAAACATGGGACAAAGTATGTTCATAGAATACTCGTACATTTGTAGTATTACTTTTAGGGGCGAAAATCGGTAATATTAATTTTTAACAGAAAGTAAGTTTATAAAATTCAAATAAAATTTAATTCCTATCAACATTTCCATTGCCTTTAAGTAAAAATATTAAAATAATAATAATGACTAGAGGAAGCCCTCAGAATTATTTGATATGGACATAGACAAATATTTCCTTTAGTTTAAAATATTTTCAAAACTTAAATAAAACCAGTTTTTTTTAAAGTTTCGAAATGAAGTGCCGATTGTTTTAGAATAATTTAAAATAATGTCATAATTATAACTAAATATATATTTATAATAGCTTGAAATTCAAAGCTCTTACGCAACTCGAATAATAATAATGATAAATACTTTGAAAGACTGTGCGCTATATTATTCTCTATATAGTGTTCAATATATAGACAATATAATTGCACAATAATTAATTCAGAAAGATTCGGTTTGTGTACGGAACACTTTAACGACCATCGAGAAACTTCAAAGAGCATTATTATCATCAGTGGGTGCTTCTTTCAATCAACCCCCTTCCCATCTATGAAAAGCGAAGAACCAAAGGGTCTTTAGTGGTTTGACTAAAATTTCGAAAACTTACAAATTGAAATGCTATTGACTTCAAAAATTATTTTGGCATTGTACGAGTGTTTAACTCAATAGTCAATATTAGCTGGTTGTTTTTTTAATATAAGAGGACGTGCCGGCCCTACCAAGGGTAAAGGTCACACTATGCAGGAGGCGTGATAGATAAGGAAAAGTGCCTATATTATATAGACGTACGAGTATATAATATATATTGGTCCGCAGCTTACAAGGCTTACTATACAATATTACAAATTAACTATACTGATATTAAAAATGCTCAAAACAGAATTATCAGGTCATCATTAAGATCATTTTAAAGCAGTTCTCTGTATATGCAACAAATAAATACGGTTACTTTAATGATTACGGAGATATTTTTTAGAGAGGTTTTATTGGAGGGTGATATTCGTACTTTTAAGCTCACCAAAATTTCTTCTTTTTCACTATAATTTTCTCCAAATCTTGTTACTAAAGTGAGAAAAGAATATTCGTTACCCTTTTTATTCTCTGCTGTATTATACTCATATATGTATGTATGTTTGTGCGTAGTAACGTATTGATATATAATATTTTGGTCGGTTTTCGCTCTAGTCATATTTTATGCTCATGAAAGATACGTAAAAAGGTCCACGAAACGGACGTAAAAAATGCCAAGACATGCCTTGGACACAATAAGAAGATGCTTTAGGATTTAATTTTACGTATTTAACGGTATCGGCATATGCTTTAACAAATTAAATGTGGACAAAAAATTGTAATTCAAAAAAATCGAAAGAAGTTTTAATTCACAAAAAGCTTTCGTTACATAGAAATGGAAGCGTGAACAGTGGCATTTGTCAAAATTACACTAAGTATGGAACTGTACAACGAATACAATTTCGCCATAAAAGTGCAATTAGAATTTTATAAAAACAACATCTTCTGCACCGGCGAAGCTGATCCTTCAGCTTTTGCCGCCTTGTGATTTGCCGCCTGCCAATTGCCAGCCGCCGTCACTTTCCGCGAATGTAGCAAAAACTTGTCCTTTTACTACAACTTTCGTTCTTGTTGTTTGCTTGAGTGTGTTGGTGTGCGGTGATGCAGTAGCGTGCCTTTGATTTAAATGCCAAATTATTTTTACTCAAAGCAGCAACAATAAAAAATAAGCCGAGCCGACCGGGCATTTTCCAAACACAAAGCGCTATATGCGGGTCGAGCGCACCGGATGGACGGTAAACAAAATCTCAAAATCTTGTGAAGAAAACAAGAACTGAGAGTTGTCTTGGAACGCGGTATAGTTCACAACAATTATATTTTGTAAGTATTAGAACTAATACTTAAAGAGAATAATACTTCAGGGACGGCAGACGAATTGTTAACCCAATTAAGTTAAGGTGTAGAGAAAGATCAGATCGTTAGAGTTCAGATCATCTGCGGATCCAGGTAAAAAATTGTTTATGGTACCAGCTTCCACTGATAGAGAAATACAGCAAACACACCTTAACCCTTTCCGAAACGCGTCCAATAAACGGACGTGTAATATAAAACGTGTCCAGTAAAAATTGGCGGTATTTAGCTTGTTTTAGAAGTATTTTTTTTTAAATCTATACTCACAAAAATCAGTAGGTCCATATAACTTTATTCATAAGCTAGTATTATAGTATTTATACTCTTATACAAGGAAAATGCTAGTCGTCTACCTATTAATAAATGTAATAAAAATTTTAATTGCACATTTTGAATGTGAATATACATTTACACACCAGTACACACTTTTATATATACAAAAATCGCCCAAGTACGCTTCGTCCAAATAGAAAATATCTCTAACAACCCACCCAAGTAGATTCCAAATACAATAGAAAATATTTATATACTAAAAGTAAACAACAATGACTGTCCCAAAACTCATTTCTGTACATACACGCACACAACAAATGTGCTACAGTGGTAGGCGGGCCACTGGATGGCGTACATCATGTGGTGTACACAACGCGGACCAATAATCCAACTGATGAGTCTCCTTGGCAGGAGGCGACAGACGCCTTTCGAATCGCGCTAGGACCAGCACAATATGACTTAGTAATAATTGCAACTAGCAAAGGATTGTTGGTCACTCACCCGAACTGGACTTGCTCGACACTCACCCTAACCCGTTATCGAAGGCTTACTTATGTTGTCAAGAGAATGGCTATATATGGGTACAAGATGCATCAAATGACAAGCTGCAGAAAGGATTCTAAGAAGCAAGAATATAGTGGCGAAACGTACCACCCTTAACTTTCCAAACATTCCATAACCTTTCAGGCTATCTCGGGAAAAACAGGCTAGAAGGCAAATAGACATTGGGCTTGTAGATTCTGTAGACAATCTAAAGAGACCAATCTCTGATTCGCTATTATTTTGTAGAAACAGAAGTTTTTGGGGATTTTGGTACAATAGACCACAAGTCGTGGTGCAACGACTATGTCGGAGCCCACCTCTATACAATATATGTAATTAGGAAAAACAAACAAATGGACATACACTTTAATTCAGATATGTTATTAATATTACTGTACCTAGACTCTAGGTCGTAGAGTCACGATGTCCCATATATTTGACTTCACCTGGCGGCCAGGCGGGACATGTGAGCGGAAGTATTAACTTAAATTCATGTTCAGGCGTGTCGAAATAGCTTAAATGTTTAGATATTTAGTTTAAGGGGTTGATTTAGTTGTCCTAAAGGGTTAACTTAAACGTTTATTTACCTATTTTAAAAACCATTTAAACCTTCTGTAAATCAGAATCTTCTAGGTTTTACGATTAGCTGCCTAAGTTTCGCTGTAAATAGAGATGATTGATTAGGATACATATCTATTGAGTGTTGAATTTCAGTCTCGTACAATTAATTCTGAACTTATCTTCCGAAATTCAATTTAAATTAATCACAAAAATACAATACATGGCGGGTTTTCGGCCGCCAGATTTCAAATCGACCTCATAAAAGGTCAAAGTAGATAACTGAATTAGAATCAGCAAACACTTCAGACGAAAAAGCAGTGTGTTATAGCAACGGCAATGCAAATGGTATGCCATAATCCGCTCTCCACCGACGGCCGATATCGGTAATTTCAGATCGCTCTCTCTGAATTGGATACTAAAATAGCAATTAAAATAAATTTTCTAATAAAAACAAAACCATTTGAAACTTCGAGTATCACTTGATAAGATGGCATATAGTCGATAGATTCAAATTCCTTTAAATCCTTTTAAAATATATTCTTTATGACACGTAATAGCTTTAGTCAACCGAATTCTGGCACACAAGGAAAATCATTCAGAAAAATATCACTAACCACAGTACATACTTAAGTATATAGTAAAAAAAGTATCAAAACTCTAAGTTAATTAACTCTAGAAATAGTACTCTCAGAAAAAATTCCTTATTATGAGGAACAATGTACATATTTTTCGGAAAGAGGCCCTTAAATGTCCAAGGAAATATTTCCTTAATTTTAATGGGTTTTGGCCCCATTCTTTTCCACTAATCAATAAGAAATATCGGGAAATATACGAGTACATGATTTTGATCATGGTGGAAGGTACTTGGCGATCACCCAAAATGGTCACACCAATCGATAAGAAATATCGGAAAATATACATGATTTTGGGCATGGCAGGAGATAGGTGGCGACCACCCAAAATGGTCACATCAATCGATAAGAATTATGAGAAAGTATACATGATTTTAGTCATGGTGGGAGGTAGGTGGCGACCACCCAAAATGGTCACAAAATGAATAAGAAATATCTTGAAATATACATGATTTTGCCTCCAGGGTGGGAGGCGACCACCCATAATGGTCAGACCCATCAGTTAGAAATATCGGAAAATACATATGACTTTAGTCATGGTGGGTATTTTGGTGGGTAACGAACCCAAAACGGTTCGTTTTTAATCGCATCACTTGAGGACGGCTGGACCGATTTGGCTAATTTTTTTCAAAATGTTCTTAATGATCCGAGTAAGGTTTTAAGGGAAGCGGCGATTTTAATCAGAACGGAACAACCGAAAAAAAGGTTGAAGAATTATTTAATATTCGTGACTGACGGTAGCACCGTGACGCTAGGTCGAAGAAATCTCAAAATCAGATAGTAAATATGTACATACATACATAAAATCGTTGTGCCTGACTGGTTGCTCGGCCTACGCCTGTAACGCGGCCAACGAAGAACTTAAAAACATGAAATTTTTCGCACACAATATTTTCATATCGTAGAGGTGCAGTAAGGAGGGTTTTTTTTTGAAATTTTACTTCTAAGGACTTATAAAAAACATAGACACAATTACAATATCTTTTGTTAGCGATAAAATATCGAAATATTCTTTTTTCTCCAAAAACCAGTTTAAAAAAAATCCATGAAAATTTGTTGGAAATCCTTTTACTTGTAAATTTGAATAAATTTTCGAATGTTTAAAAAGTTTCAAAATTTTTAAAATAACAAAAACCATATGTTTGTTGTTAACATTTTCTATACGTAAGCAACGAGTAAAATGTGGCCATTTTTTTTCTGAGAGTGAGTAAAAACGAGAGAGTAAGAAACAAGAGAGCATTGCAATAGAATAGATTGCAAGAAGAATAGATTGCAAGTTGATAGCGTTGTTTGTAGCATGTTTTGAGAAGGTTCACAACTACCACTGCTAATAGGTTGACTTTGTTGATTATGCTGCTCATTTTTGTTGAGTGTTCGAATCAAAGGCTTTTTTAGTCTAGACGTAACGTGACGTGACGTGACGTACGTGACGGTACGTGGTGATGATTAGTTAAGCTGTCACATCAGGTTATAAAAAAAAGTAAACAAAGTCAGCTGTTTACTAATTGCAAGATTTTCAATACAAGAACGAAGTGAACGAAGTCGATTCTACTTTGTTATTTTCGTTCGATCAATATTTTTGCATTTTCAGTAAGCGAACGAAGGGATCGAATGAGATGAGAGCGATTTTGGAGCATTTTTCCTTCGATGAATAAGCGATATCGTTCGCTACTCAACGACAGGGTCGAAGCAAACGTTTCTAATCACTTTTACAGTTTAAAAATCGCTTTTTAGAACCAAGGTGATAGAAAACACTTTCATCGCTTTTAATTACTTCGTCTATTGAAAACCTCACAATCAACTTCTGCTTGCATGTTACTCTTAACAATGTCGGGGCAATAATTTTCATCATCTTGATCTTGTTCGTGAATGTCCTCGTAACTTTGGTTTTCTCTGTTGCCATCCACAGGATCGTCGTCTGCTTCTAATCCAAATTTGAAAGCATCTGTATGAATTTCTGTAGGTTTCTTTGTTAAATTGATTTGATTTAATTTCTCTTTGATTTCGTTTTTGATTCGGTTACATTCTAATAACTGTACTTTTTAAAAGATGTGCATAATTTTCGTTTTCGGTTTTCGTTAATTTTTTTGTGGTACGAGTATTTAAATTCAATTGAATTTTGTTTAATATATATAAAACAAAATATATATATAAGGCGAATAAGAAATGTCGCCTTCTCTGATTGCATGGAATGTTGTAGAGATTATTATGTACGTTGTTGAATTTAATTTTTGTTTGGAAATATCCTATAGTTGTGATTTTCTCCGCATCTATTATAAAAGTTGTAGTTGAAGTTTTTCTTTTTTAAATTTTGGGTTATCTATATTTTCGTAGGTGTTGAATCTAATTAGACAGTTTTTTTTTAATTTGAGTATCATAGTTATGAAATTCTTGACTAGGTTTTTGTAGTGAATTGGTTATGAATAAATCTCCAATTTTTTCGTAAGTTGTAATTTGTTCTTTTAAGTCTTTTAAATTTTTTGATTGATAGAGTATCGTTTTATTTTGCTTAGAATTTGCAATTTCTTTGGTGAAGTATTTTATGATAATGAGTTCATCCAAACTGATTGGTTTTAGTTCAATTAATTTGTATAAGTATTCTCTCAGAGTTTCTTTCAGTAATTTCTTTCTGTTTTATAGCATTCTGTGCACGTTCGAATGCCAAAACTTTTTGCTAAATTCTACGATTAAAATATTGTTCATTGAATCCCAGTTTCTAATATTGGTTAATCCGCTAATATATAATTTTGCTGCACCTTTAAAAAGTTGTTTCACGAAGACGTATTTCTGTAAGTTGTTCCAACCGACTGTAAAAGCTATTTCTTTGAATTCTTCGACCCACTGGTCGATGTCTTCGAAATTGTTCGCGGAGATTGTAGTTACGCTGTCTTCTAACATATGTCGCGTAAACTGAATGGTGAGTGATGGACCTGTCTTTGAATTGTTCTGCTGTTTGAGTTTTACAATGTTGTTTTAGGCGAATCTTATTAAAACCATTTTTTCTTTCGGAAAGTGAAGTAAAAAACCAAACTAAATATTTAGATACTATTTGAATTTTTATTTCAATATAATGCTTAGACTTTGCCATTATGCGTGAAAAACAATATCATTCAAATGTCCTCCACGGGACCTTTTTCAGGCCTCAATCCTTTTGAGGTAATTTTCGATGACTTCTTGACACAAGTCGGGCAATAATTCGGCCATAACTTGACGTATGTCATTCTTTAAATGCTCCAAAGTTGAAGGATTGTTGGCATAAGTACGGTCTTTCGCGTAGCTTTACAAGAAGAAATCCAAAGCCGTCAGATCGCACGATCTTGGCTTGTCCAATTAACTTCACTAAATCGCGAAATAACGCGTCCTTGAAATTTCTCCCGCAGTAAAGACAAAACTGTCCGAGTTGTGTGGCTTGTGGCGCCATCCTGCTGGAACCACATACCGCACGAATGTACGTGTAAGTCCCGATGCAAAATACGCCACAATGTGCCGTGTGACAAGCCCAAACGCCGAGCGCGCCGTGGAAAGTTTTCGATCAAGCGTGCGAAGCGATGATGCATAGGCCTTACCATCTCTGATCTCTGAAATTGTATGCTCAGTAGGACTATTATGTACGATGTTCAACCGCAATCCGAATGAATTTTTTACCGTAGACAAAACATGTTTCCATCACACCACACCAGAGACCAAAGAACAAGAAAGTGGGTTTATCCGGGTAAACGTGCACCAAAGAAGGCCAAGGTGGGTCTTTCGGCCAACAAGGTCATGGCCACAGTTTTCTGGGGTGCACGAGGTGTCATTCACATCGATTACCTTGAAAAAGGTAAAACGATCTCCGGTGCATATTATTCACAGTTTTGAACAGATTCCATATTGAGTTAAAGCAGAAACGACAGCATTTGGCGAAGAAAACGTGCTGGAAAAACACTGCTTCACCGTGGGAAGTCACCATGGTAAAAATTCATAAATTGGGCTGCGAACTGCTACCCCATTCAGCATATTCTTCAGATTTAGCCTGCAAGTATTTCCTGTTTCCAAACCTGAAGCGATTCGGGTCGAATTCGGGTCACGAAAAGAAACGCCTATTTTAAACATATTCTCCTTTTAGCTCCTTTTAGCTCATTTACAATTGGAAATGGTGTAGTGTGCTTTTAAGTTTAGCTCAGTGCAGTGTTGCCACCTTGGAAAATAAGAAACATTGGAGACAAAAATTGCGTTGTTAAAACCTAGGCCGTATTTAGGCAAGAATAATAGAGTAATGCCATGTCTCCACTGTAGATTAACTGCCAGAAGGTTAACGATAACCTTCTCGCTAATCTTATCACTGAATAAACAGGTTTATTGCTGTCAGCTATTTGATGAGTTTGTTTACAATAAAAGTTTTTGTGTGATTGCATAAGTAATGCAGCAAAACTAATCAATGCAACATAAGCAACAAATTAGTATATAACGATAGTTGTTTATGAGAGGCGCCAAACGAATCGTTTGACTATTGCTGAATTGATTGGGTTAGCTGCATAACTTACCATGTCTCTTTTTCCCGCGCAATGTTTCGGTACATTAAAAATTTTGGCAATTGTATCAGTTCCATATGGTAACATAGTTGCATTTCTATCGATTCTTTCCAATTCCACAAAATACCCAGGGTTGTAAACAACTTTATCGGGGTTCCTTGCAGATTTTTGTAGAGAGAATTTGTAGTCTCCTCGTGACGACATTAAAAATTGTATGGGTAACCTCGATAAATCAACCGATTTTGGCGAGTTAAACCAGATAAAGTCGTTAACCACGCTATTAATCTGCAGTGGAAATATAGCATAAGGAGGAATTGTACGAAAAATATGTATTAATGTGCATTAAAAAGTACAGTTTCTTACTATTTCCTAGAATTAAGTACGTATATTCTTCAAAAGAGAAACCTTTGGTTTATTGGTTGCGAAACCAATTAAGCATCTTATTCGAGGGTCACCTGTATTATTAATACAAAGTTATAAATATTCAATAAACAGTAATTTTTTAACATTTATTAAAAAGAAACGTTATATGTTTATAATCTTCTTAGAACTGCTTAAAACTATCTAAAATTTAATAGAAACACGAGTTACACGGATTTAACCTTGCATATCTCTGATTCCTAATATTGAATATTTATGGTTGCAGCCTCAAATTAAAGCTAAAGGTTAGATCAATCTAACAGAAAACCGCAATAAAATATTCCGACGCATTCGAAAGATATAGATTTTTGAACGCTAGTTCAGAAAATCTGCCGCTGTGCGTCTATGAGAAGGGCAAACGAAATTCGTGGCAGAAGGGCGTAATGGTACCTACATTGAGCAAGCGATGAGCAAGCACAAAGCGCAGTAGTTAAAGCCCAAAATATTGTGATTACACGACCTATTGTTAAATTGTCCAAACTGAACGTAAAGCGGTAAACATCGCACGGAATCATGACGTTTACGAAAGGGGAAATGTTGAGTGGATACTCCTAATTTTACAACGCTGCAAGAAACACAGCTGAGTCAATCTACGATTATTCTTCGTTTCCGTTGTTCGCCCTCTTTCTCTTTTGGATTTCAAGCAAAACGCACACGCATTTTTATATGCTGAATTTATTTTTAAAAATTGGTGAAAAATTCGCTTAGTTCGTTAAAAAACGACGCTGTCCTGATGTGTGCAGTTCCTGCAAGTTTAAATCGAACTCGTTGCATAAGAAAATAGTTAATAATTAACAGCAGTTAATATTTCGTATACTCGCGAAAAATTGAGAGCTGATTTTTTAACTATTTTTTTAATAAACGAGTAGGTCCTTAACAGCGAATAAAATTCAATTTTGTAGCTGTCCAATTAAAAAAATATAAAAAAATAGAAGAATATTTATTTATTTAATTCATTTGTTAAGATAAACGAAAACAAAATATTAAAAAAGGCTTTATTATTTTATCTTAAATTTTACAATTCTTAATACCTCTTCGTGTCTTCCATTTTGTTATTTGACAAAGGTAGATGCAACTAAGAAAATGCTGAAAATGTCATTCACATTTTTCACCATTGGTGGTAAATTTATACTCCTTGATAGTTCGTTACACTTAGAGTTGTTACTCTAAGTTTGGTATTTTGAGAATACCAAAATTAACTTAACAACGTCATTAACAAGATCTCTCTAACAAATCGTTGTTAAGTTAACCAGAATTAACCACAATTAACGGCCCTAATTGCAATTTGGCCGCGTCGATGAAAAATTTTTTAATTGTCGTTTTCGAAATTCATTCCGAATTATAGATAGAATAAGGAAAAAAATTGACGTTAACTGTTCCTTACGTTAACTTACAGTTTCAATAGTTACTATATGTACATTCTTCAGTTAGTACAATTTTAAACCTAGAATTTTACCCAAAACTTTAATGGGTAGAGATACCCATTTTTCTTTCTGCGAAATCATTATTATAATCTACATACATATGTACATATATTGCTTAAAAGGTTTTTGAAAGAACTTAGTCGTTCTTTATGACATGCGCTTTATTTGGTATTATCATAAAGCACATGTCATACCTTATGTCATATACATAGATAGATAGGAGTATAAGGAACCTAATCGTAAGCTGTACATTAGTATGGTCCTTAGGGGTAAAATTGTGTGAGATTTTTGTTCTCACCCCCCCAAATTTTCACATGTTATAAGAACATAAGATAAGACTACATATATGTACATATATCCAAACTTTCAGCGAGATCGGATATCGGCAAGTCGTGCCGCAGAAAACTGCGTACAGCTGACTGCAGCTTTTGCATTTTTGGGGCAAAAATTGTTTTTTGGGAGGGAAGTATATGTCGTAATTTTAAATTTTCTCAAAAACTATAAGACATACATAGATCCGTTCTGCATGAAACATTTTTTGTAGAAAATAATTGCTACCAAAAATTTTTTTCGAATTTTGTTTTGAAAATTTCAAATTAGACATTAATTTTTTTTCAAAAACTATTTGACCTAGAAGTCTAATTTTAGAAGTATTTTAAAACAGGAATGATATACATACGTGCACCCGTTGTTTTTTGAGATTTTATTTTATGATTTAAAGTCGTGTTTTTAGAAAAGCCCCTCCAGCGCCTGAATTGGGGAAAATTTCCCCTCCCGCTAATACGACTTTTTCCTTGTCTCGGCTCAACCTACACGTCCTAAACTTTTGCTGCGTAACGCCCTGCGGAACGCCCTGGATATATGTGAATACATGCCGACTTTTATTAACGTTGATTTTACTCGCATCGGGATAACACCGCCGATTAGATAATCTAGTACTTCTTCTAGTACTTGCAAAGTGAAATGTTTATTATTTTTTTGAACTCTCAGCAAGAACTAAAGTAGAAGCAGTTGCTGCTGTCAATGGCAGTGAGTGTATGAATGCGGTTCGGGTTATCCGATTTCGCTGAAAATCTGTACGTATCATTTTTTCATTAGGTGTCATAATTTAAAAGGGTGAGACCAGAAAAGATCGGAAGTTTAAAAATAAGGACCACCCTACTGTACATATGTACATCCACTCGCAGAGAATAATAAGTCTACAACTCCTTACCCATTTTGTTGCATTACACACCTTTTTCACCCTTCAGATATAAAAAGTGTGGTATTTGTGGTATATGGTATATGGTATGGCCTGTAAATTGCAAGACTAAGAGCAGAATTCTAAATAAGAGCACCATCGAAGTCCGTTAAATTCCTCTCGAGTTTATGGATGAAGAGGGTAAAGGCTGTTCGCAGAGCCATAGACATAGCTAAAGATTATACCGTACCTGTAGGTGTATGTGTGGGGATGTTCTTGTGCCAAAAGAGCCGAAATGCAGAGAACTACTTTGAAAATGTTCTTGCTCAGGAAATATTCGCTTTACTCTCTCTTACTTTGTTTATTTTAGGGTCTAAATCTGTTGCAACGCTTGCCGACGAACTTTCTGAGTTCTATACATTTATCGATTGGGAAGAAGAAAGATGAATTGTGTTCGGGACAGCACCAGCATCAACAGCAAAAGCGGCAGCCACTTCGACGGCGCCGCAACGTTTTTGATCTCTGAGCGGAATTTTTTTTCGGCGAAAAACTCTATTAAATACAACAATAAACGCTGCAATTGCAAGTGTACAACAAGAGTCATGCAGATGCAGCAACTGCAACAGCAGCTGCCGCCACTGCAACAAAAACATTCCTATCAACTTAACGTAAGCAACGATGTTGAGACACTGCTACAGTGCTGCCGCATGCAGCAACGTGCGACAGGGGCGCCAACAGCACCAGCACCGCCCAGCGAAAGGAGAGCTACACTAACGCGAAAATCGCCCCTTGAAACGACAGTAAAAATTCAATCAGCAACGCCAACTACAACAACAATAACAGCAAAAACAATAACACAACCAAAAATAACGGCAGTAGCTTCTATTGATACAATACGACGAACAGCAACATATAACAGGGCAACGAATTGCTGCTGCAGCGTCCTCGAAGGGGAACGCAGTCAGACCAAGAGCAACCACACCAACAACAGCAACAAACCAAACGTGAGTTTTCAAAGGGAACATTTCATCGCCCCTAATCTGCTGCTAGCCATGGATTTGCCACGTAAGACGTGCACTAATTCATCGACAACAAGGAGCACGTCGCCAGTGAAAATGATGCACTGTTTATTCTTGGCGGCCGGAGGAACACATTATCGCACATCCCGGCGCAGTACTCATAGTAACAGGAACTGCGATGTTGTTAGTAATGGCAACAGCCAGAGCCATCACATTAGCAAAAACCAGTATGTTGTCAACAAAGTGAATTTAATGAAGATGAGCGAAGCCCCATCGGCCGCATCGCCACCGTTGTCATCGTCGTCGTCATTATTTTCATCATCTTCATCATCACCAAAAAAATGTATAGTTTTGCCGTCACCCCCACCATCAACATCGCCCCTATTAGGAGGCGTGTCCACCACGTCACAAAGAAACTTAAAGCTCAACAGAGTGCTGCCATATTATTGGCTTTTCTCAAATGCACTTGTTGTGTTTACTACGATTTTGGTGATTTTGCAGCGCTACCGGCTCATCGAGGTGAAGCAACAGCAGCGCCAACATCAGCAGCAAAGCAGAACTCGCAAGTGTTGCACTTTCCTATTCTTCAGCTTGCTGTGGGCTCAGCTGCTGGCATCCACGCCGGCAACGCTTGCGCAACGCGGCTCCAGCTCAGCCGGGCTGGGTTTGGAGATCGCGATCGGCACAACTTCGTCGATGCCCGCAGATCTTCGACGCAGCAAACTCACTGATACGGCTGCAAGCTTTCATGAAGAGCAGCGCACGCTTGACGATGACACCGACTTGGAAGCTACCTTTCAAAAACTAATAGACAGCAATAAAAACATAACCAATATAAGCGGCAAGCGCCTGAGGTCTGCGCAAGACATATCGATGCTAGACGGTCGGAGTCTAGTAGAGCTCATAAATCGTGACAAGGTGCTTGATCGTGCGCACGTGACCCAAGCAGCAACTGCCACTGCAACTGCGACCACTGAGATTCCTTCGTATGGTGGCTGCCTGTCGTGCCACATGCGGGAAAAGGCCAAGCTGGAGAACCTGGAGTCAATTAAGGAGCACATCCTAATGCGCCTGAAGCTGTCCAAACTGCCGAACATAACGAAAACGATTCAGGTTCCACACGAAATAATTGAGAATTTCTACAAAATCTCGTCGTCAAAGAAGAAGTTGCGCTCAACGGCTATAAGAAGCACAGACAAGGGCACCAGTTCTCAAGAGCGGCACTATGGCTCGTCAAGCACCGAGGCAGCGCCGGATGTAATGCAAGGCGACGATCCGAAGGCGTATCCCTGGCAGGACCTTACACATGCCGAATCAGTGGCAGGTGTAGACGAGCAGGAAGAGGGCGAATATGAAGAAGATTTCGAGGAAAAGTTTTACTCTCGGGTGAACAGCGTCTACCTTTTCCCAACAAGTAAGTTGTGGCGAAAAATGTAACCAATTTAAGTAGACATTAATTATATCTTTACCTTCTCGTCTATTCGCTGTTTTCGAAAAGCTTACATAAAAACACTAGCTCCGCTGTGGGCTTTGCATACGGAGGCACTAATAGCATTTTTTGACATGTAAAAAAAAGTTAGAAATAACTTTTTTAAATATTTTTCGAAAACCGCAAAAACTAAAGAAATATGAATAATGGAATGTCTAATGGTTTCCAATTGAAAAGGTTCTCTCTTATTCTTTATGTGGAGTACCTCCGCTCTCCATCGAATCAGAGAGCGTGTGTGATCAGAGCCTAAAATAAACTCTTGTGTACATATCATACGCAACTTTACTTCAACCGCTCGCAACTACCATGCCTCAGTAGCCGATTTTTTAGTTTTATTTGCAGTAAGGTTTCGGAGCACTTTGACCCGTTACTTTATGAACATTTTAACTTTGGTCTCTCGTAGAAATAAGTGTGCTTGGTCCCTGAAAGCGAGCGCTGTACCCGTCATAAAATCTTAAATGATGAAAAGTAACAGCGAACAGTGTTACTTTTAAAAATTGTTACTCAGTTTTACTCAAAATCTCTCTCTAAACCGCTCTTCTCTTCTTAATTGTTTTAATACAACTAATTTTCCACTTTGCATTTATTTGGGGTTTGGTGTCAGTGTAATACTTCTTCTTCTTCTTCATACTCGACTTCCGGCGACATGCGTCGAAAAAGAGCAGGACTTTCAATTTGTGGTAATGACACTTCTTGCTGTGGGCGTACAAAATTTAGGCAAACATCCCCTCAACGTCTCGCCATCAGTCAGGGTACAAAGTGTACCGTTCCTAAACGCTTGTTTTGCTACATGTGTCACTTGCGCAGACGCATTCATACAAGCACATGCATATCGGTACAATTTTTCTCCACAACATACTACTAGTAGTAAGAGGGGCTGTTTCTTATTTTGCTCTTTTGCTCCGCTCGTATCGGATCGGCACCGTGCTGTTCTGCTCCGTTTACTTCAGTCTCCAACTGCAAGTATTCGCAACATTCGCCTTCTTCTTCTTCGCTTTCGCGTCTCCTGCATCCACTGTTTCTGGAAGCAACGATGCTCATTGAATCGAGGCGGCAATTGCTTGGATCCTCATGTGGTCCTCCGTAGAAATTCGTTTCATTTCTATGGCTCTTATTAATTCACATCTGCGTACCGCATACCGCCCGCCGCTCGTTGCGACGTGATCCACTTTATTTCTGTATCACTTCGACCCTCATATGCCCAATGCATTCCGTTAATTTTGTTTTATTTATTAACTTTTTATTGTTATTCCGGCAATTTTCATTCATTAATACTCGTGGTGACTGCGTCGCTTGTTGGGCTTGGTTGACATTTTCAGTGTTCCGCGAACAGCTTTTCATTCATAATATGTATATGTATTTATTTACATACAGGCGTATTTTCTGTGCTCTGCTTTCCTCCCAACGCGGCCACAGGAAGAGAGGCTGACGCAGCGGGCCGTTCTCTGCCTTAACTGATAAAGCTTTAGGTACATAGATTTCGTTTGCGTGCGTATCCGTCAGAAATCTATTACAACCAGAGCCTGAAAATAACTCTTATTCAAAAAATTTTTGAAATAAAAGTCAACTTTTAACTTTTATTTTTAAAAGTAAAAGTTAACAGTTAACTTTTAACTTTTAAAAATAAAAGTAAAAGTTAACTGTTAACTTTTACTTTTAAAAATAAAAGTAAAAGTTAACTGTTAACTTCGAAGACTTTTAAAATAAAAGTCTTTGGATAACTGTTATTCAAAGACTTTTATTTTTAAAAGTCTTTAATAAAAGTATTTTCTTGATAAAGTGGTGCTCAAAACGACTGAGGCTTTTTACACGTAGTAAAGGTGTTTGAAGACCCCTCCTGGGGATAGGAAATATCGTGAAACAGATTTTGGACATAGTGGGCGGTGGGTGTGGACCCCCAAAGTGGTCACACAGGGGTATTTTGACCAAAAAATTTTTATTGCACCATTCGATAGGAAATGTCATGAAACGGATTTTGGACATAGTGGGCGGTGGGTGGGTGCCACCCCAAAGGGGTCACAGGGGGTGTTTTGACCAAAAAATTTTTATTGCACAAATCGTTGAGAAATGCCGTGAAACGGATTTTGGACATAGTGGGCCGTGGGTGGGTCACCCCAAAGGGGTCACAGGGGGTGTTTTGACCCAACAATTTTTATTGCACAAATCGTTGGGAAATGCCGTGAAACGGATTTTGGACATAGTGGGCGGTGGGTGGGGCCACCCCAAAGGGGTCACACGGGGGTGTTTTGACCAAAAAATTTTTATTGCACAAATCGGTCGGAAACATCGTGAAATGGATTTTGGACATGGTGGGCGGTGGGTGGGGCCACCCCAAAGGGGTCACACGGGGGTTTTTTTACCAAAAAATTTTTATAGCACCATTCGATAGCTTATGTGGCGAAACGGAATTTGGACAGGGTCCGTGGGATCCCTTTGGGGTGGCCCCACCCACCGCCCACTATGTCCAAAATCCGTTTCACGGCATTTCCCAACGATTTGTGCAATAAAAATTTTTGGGTCAAAACACCCCCTGTGACCCCTTTGGGGTGGCCCCACCCACCACCCACTATGTCCAAAATCCGTTTCACGGCATTTCCCAACGATTTGTGCAATAAAAATTTTTGGGTCAAAACACCCCCTGTGACTCCTTTGGGGTGGCCCCACCCACCACCCACTATGTCCAAAATCCGTTTCACAGCATTTCCCAACGATTTGTGCAATAAAAATTTTTTGGTCAAAACACCCCCTGTGACCCCTTTGGGGTGGCCCCACCCACCGCCCACTATGTCCAAAATCCGTTTCACGGCATTTCCCAACGATTTGTGCAATAAAAATTTTTGGGTCAAAACACCCCCTGTGACCCCTTTGGGGTGGCCCCACCCACCGCCCACTATGTCCAAAATCCGTTTCACGGCATTTCCCAACGATTTGTGCAATAAAAATTTTTTGGTCAAAACACCCCCTGTGACCCCTTTGGGGTGGCCCCACCCACCGCCCTCTATGTCCAAAATCCGTTTCATGACATTTCCTATCGAATGGTGCAATAAAAATTTTTTCGTCAAAACACCCCCTGTGACCCCTTTGGGGTGGCCCCACCCACCGCCCACTATGTCCAAAATCCGTTTCACGGCATTTCCCAACGATTTGTGCAATAAAAATTTTTGGGTCAAAACACCCCCTGTGACCCCTTTGGGGTGGCCCCACCCACCGCCCACTATGTCCAAAATCCGTTTCACGGCATTTCCCAACGATTTGTGCAATAAAAATTTTTTGGTCAAAACACCCCCTGTGACCCCTTTGGGGTGGCCCCACCCACCGCCCACTATGTCCAAAATCCGTTTCACGGCATTTCCCAACGATTTGTGCAATAAAAATTTTTTGGTCAAAACACCCCCTGTGACCCCTTTGGGGTGGCCCCACCCACCGCCCACTATGTCCAAAATCCGTTTCATGACATTTCCTATCGAATGGTGCAATAAAAATTTTTTGGTCAAAATACCCCTGTGTGACCACTTTGGGGGTCCACACCCACCGCCCACTATGTCCAAAATCTGTTTCACGATATTTCCTATCCCCAGGAGGGGTCTTCAAACACCTTTACCACGTGTAAAAAGCCTCAGTCGTTTTGAGCACCACTTTATCAAGAAAAGACTTTTATTAAAGTCTTTAAAGTCTTTTATTTTAAAAGTCTTCGAATAAGAGTTATTCAAAGACTTTTATTTTAAAAGTCTTTGAATAACTGTTATGAAAGACTTTTAAAAATAAAAGTCTTTGAATAACTGTTATAAAAGACTTTTAAAAATAAAAGTCACTGAATAACTCTTATTCAGAGACTTTTTTAATATAAGTTATAAAAGTTTCAAGCTCTGATTACAACTATAGCAACTTTTGTTGTAAACGCACGGACTCTATGAAACCCATCGCGTATGTTTACATATATTTTAACTCTTCTTGCGTGAGATTTCTGACGGATACGCACGCAAACGGATTCTATGTACTTGAGGCCTAGGGACTGAGGAATACATTGGCAAACAGTTCTTCGGTTGTAAGTCGAAGAATTGGAATAAGGTTGGAAGGTTATAGTTTCTATTAATAGAAACGAGGGCGCTTCGTGACAGAACTAAGCTGTAAAAACATCAAACGGCTTAAAACAGGTCAATTCTACTATTGAGCAATTTTACGGCCCGCTTCAGGAATTCCGACGGGAATTGCTCAGACACAAAACACTGAAGAAGTTCTTAAACTGTATAAACAGAAAGTTATTACTGTTATTATTAGTCTAAGATACTTATACTATCTTATTAGTACAAGAATAGAACACAACTTGTGTCTGTGGTAGTTCCTCCCTGAGTCCAAGGATGTTCAGTTAATTCAACAACTGAAAGGAATAAGTCCAACACAAGCCATAATCTATAGACTTTCTAAAGATTTTAAAATCAGAGACGTGAGGACTATTTAACAACAAATGAGTTATTCAATCTTTAGATGAATAAAAAAAACAGGACAGCCTTATATAACTGGTTTTAATGGGATTATTGAAATTCATACTTACAAATTATTGGTTTTTTTTTGAAAGTGGTATAAGTACACTACCACAACAAACTGTTGCTTCTCTGACCGTAACCTTTACATTTCCTTGTAAACCCCATCCTTGTTTTCGAATGCTTTCGGCGGCACAAAGTTACCAATTAGGTATAGGCCTGAGGCAGCTGTTGCCCTACTGCATGCAACATAGAAAGCTGCTCGTCTCATCCTAGGTCCTAGATGAACTGCCACTTTTCGATAAGTGGCACCTTGGCTCTTGTGAATTGTGATTCCTTCGGCGGAAATCACAGGAAATTGTTTCCTTTGAATTGGAATACTCTTTCCACAATTTCAATCTGTGTCCAATTCGGTTCTGTACGATGGGGATATTGCTCCTCGCATTGGATCCAACATCGTTTTCGCGAAACAAAATCCATAGCCTGTTGGGTACACTTCCTTTGTCCTCTAAAGTCGATCGACATCAGTTGACCTTTTGCTTGTGAGAGTGGGCGACGGTGTTTCGCTGACGCTCTACTTCCCGAAATTTTTTGTTTTCTCGCTTTTGGGAGTGAGCGATGGAATACCTCTGGAGCTCTGAATCTCGATATCGTTCGACCTCTTCTCGGCGACTTGCGTTATACTGAGAGCTTTTGAGATGATCGTAGGTAGTATTTGCACATCTATATTTCTTATAATTTACGCGCAAAGATGTTCGTCTCTGGTTTTGAGATTGCTTACGAAGTCGCGGTATTTTTAAACACCTTAATTTTAGTTGCATAATTCGCTCGGTAAAAATTTTTGTAATAATTGAAACAATCGTTTAGATGATATCAAGCCAAAGAATTTTTGTATTCTAACTTCTTGGAGTTCGAATTGCAAGCAAGTGTAAATTCATGGACAAACAATGGTTGTGGTTTTGCATTTATAAAACAGTTTGATTACCGGTTTTATAACTTAATGAACTGTTATAAAATGTATGGTAAAAATGAGAACCCTGATGCTCTATAATTGAGTAGAGCATGCGTTGACAGATAATGTTAAAAACATGCAATCTTATGAGACAAATCGAAATTCGACCTCCGCGTTATATCGTAAATTTGTCTGAATCACGTAAACGCTCAAATCGATGCTTGAGTTAACCAACTTTTAACTATTGCGCGCGCTTGACATTTCGATATTAATTAATACATTAAAATAGTAGTTTTAAAAAATTGTTTGTGCAAAGGAACACTGTGAAAACTTCTTATTTTGCTGTAATATTTTTAAAAGTTTTTATTATAATTTACCTTTAGTCTGTGGGTTTAAAACACGCTAATTATTACGCCAAAATCTCTTGTTTGATACCATTTTCATAGATGCGGAAAGAGTAGTTTTTGTGTTAGGTATAAATGGTAACAATGTTTTGCAGGTAAACGCTAGCTCGACCTAACGCGCTTTCGATTTGAAAAAACCACCTCGTGCGTCGAGAGAGCTTTTATCATAAAGTTTATGCAAGTCGATCTTACGCTGGTCAACGCACGCACTACTCAACGCGCCATTGTGGTTTCGGTTTAATGTGTATGCCCACAGCAAGCTTTTCGAATTGAACTCGTTGCTCATGCAATCTTTTTACGATATATGCTCGTTGAATTTAATCTACACAATAAAAAATATCTGAGCCGAGTTTCGTTATGTTTTGTTGCATTTATTTCAGAGGTTTAAAAACCTCCCCTTCCTGCTCCTTCCTCCTCCTTCCTCATCATCTCATTTTGACTAAGTTAACTAACAACCTAGACATTTCGGTAGTCCGTGTGCTTAACCGTTGCCAGTACAAGACCTTCAGATCTGTTTTAAGAGACCGTATAAAAGCGTTTTTGCCAATTATTCTTGTTAATTTGGAGGATTTCACCAATTACCTCCCTTCAGAATGGTTGTCTTCTGTTTTTTTCTTAAATATTGCGAAAATTGGGTTGATATTATTTACTAAATAACCGATATGGAATGCGACTAAGTATCCTTTAATTTACTTTTACAGCAGCTTGTTAAATTCGCTGCTGTCTTTTTTTTAGTGTACGTTGCTGCTTTATTAATCGACGCGTCGACGATGACACTTGCACTTGGTTAGTTTGTTGTACGTGTTGGTTGGTGTTGTTTTTGAAACCAGCTCTTCACTTTGTCATCGCACCGAGTTCGTCCGTTTATGGACGGGCTTGTTGATGTTGCTTGTTTTTGTTCCTGTTTAATATTGGGTCGCTGGCGATGTTGTGCTGTTGAAAAATTTATTCACACGCTCTTCATGTGGCCAGCGCCACGACAACATTTGCAGCACGACAGCGAGTGGGATTCTTCTGGACTGTAGACTGGATGGAGCTGTTCTCGAAAAGTTTCTATTCTTCTCATTCCTCTGCACCGGTTAGCAATACGAGTATAACTCATGTTGCGGCTAATGCTCGTGGTGATGTTTTCATTGCAGTCGCTGCTGTTTGATATTGATCGCGCTTCGATATTCACAGTTAATCGAAGCCATAGAATCCAATTGACGATACCGAAAAGGTTTAAAGAGGACACAATGTACAAGCTTTTAGGCGAGCATCGAAAATGGTGTACATAAATTATGCTGCGTGATCGATGCAGGAGTGAAGAGAGCGGTGTATGTTTGAGATGTATTGGGAGTTGACTGATGACCGGTCCTTACATTGGCTGATGAGAAAAATACCTTGGTGCTTCTAAACCGGTTGGACATGTCGATAGTGATCGTGGAGATGCTTAGAAGATATTCTTCCGAAATGAAAAAATTTACTTACAAAAAGCGGTGGTTTTCGAATTTTTCCGACTTCATTTCCTGTAATCGAATCTGTAATCGAATCGAATAATCGAATTTGTAAATTTAATTAAAAAAATTAAACATCTTCTGTTAAGCTACCGGATTTTTCTGAATGAAAATTTATATAACCAAATATGCTGCTGGCCGGATTTATACGCTAGCCAAGAGCAATTTATATAATTGTGATTAAATGAGTGCGAAAATCGGTATCCATTGATGGGGGGGTTGGGGCGGGGCTCCCTGTTTCCTAAACTGTTACGCAACATGGCAAAAACGCACTTCAGTCGTTCTTAACGTGTGCAAGCATGACGTGACTAAGCAAGAGTAGTGTTTACCGGCGTTGGCCTGCTTGCTTGAAAAATGTGCGACTGCTTTTCCTAAGCACGAACATTCATACAGGCTGGAACCCGTTTATCCGATATAATACATATTTTCAAATCTCTCATATGGTACGAGTACCTGTGCACGTATTCGCAACAGATCTCCACTTAACGACGGACCTTATACGGATACTCCGAGGCTTAGTGTTTGCAGTCGCAGAACTAAATTCATTAGACACTTACACATCATTACGTGCAGAGTCCTCGTATCACGTAACTTTTTTGCTATTTTACAATTTCTTTAACACATTAACGACCCAATATGAGACACCACTGACGAAAACTTTCGCACCGAACTTTCGACAGGACCAATTTTCTATTTGCTTCCTAGACCTACTCGTGACTACTTTTAATTGTACTGCGGTAACATTATGGTATACGATACGTTGGTTTGAAAAGGTTGAGACCAGTGTACCCGAGGTCATATAGGAAGGTCTCTCTATGGTTCAATTGCACATTTGATTTGCGACCTATAAATGCTAATGGAACTGACCGGAACAATCGTCTCTCATTAATTCGTAATTAATGGTTATTGATTTCATTCGATGCGTGGTTAAGAGAAAGGTTAAAAGGGTCTCTCTTTTTGTAATTTTTTTTGAATCGTTTTTATTTCGATTGCTACTTTCGCCTGTAAAAGTTCCAGATCCTCATAAGATTCATAAGATCTAGCGATAAACGATAGATTTCAGCTCCATCGAGTCTATCGAATACGTTAGTTATTTCGGTCCTACTCAGTGTAGAACTCACAAGTTTTTTCTCATTATTGTTCTTGTTCTCATTATTTTTTTAAGCTTCTACAGTGCTTTTTTTGCAGCGCTCTGGCATACTAGACTTACTGATGTGCCTGGCTTCTTCTTCTTTTCTGCCTCTTGCTGCTGCTTGAACGACATTTAGTCACATGCTGGATTAGCTTCAGTTTTCAGAGCTGTTCTCTTAAGCAATTGTTGTTCTGTCCTGTCTTTAGCTGCCTCCGCCGCGCCACTAGCGGAGCTTCGTTCGAGCTCCGGGCGCGGGATCAAGGTTGAACACGGTCGGTATTGCTGCGATTATTTTTTAATTCAATAAATCATTTACGCTGCAGAAGATAGGATTTTTTCTTCTCTTGACGCCGCTACTACTGCCGCGCTTTCCTCACTGCGCTGTCATTTTTAATTTTGTCCGTGTTTCTTGTTGATGGAGTCGAGTCCATGAATCCGCTTTTGTGAGTCTCGCTTTGCCATTTGTATTGCTGTTGCTCCCGTGGCTGTAGTCGTTATTGTTTTGGTCTATGTAGTGGTGTGTGTGCGTATTTTTTTTGTGTGGACGCGTTCTCGGCTCAACATTTATGCAAATTTAAATAATTTTTGGACTCTGGCTCTCGTGCTCGGCAACTTTCCTCTCACTCGCCGAGCAACCAAACCTATGTCACCAACGGTTATGTAACGGTTATCAATATATTTCGCCAACGATTTTGCAGTGAGTGAAACGGTTCAAAGAGCAGACAGATGGTTTTGAGTATATAACTTTGAGAAGCCGGCAAAACATTGGACTTCTTAACTTATTACTGCTCGAATCTTCTTCTAGACAACTACAATACATTCCACTTTCCTATTATCTGCTCCTTCATCTCCTTATTCTTCGGTATAGGTAATACATTTTTAGTTTATATAAAATATGAGTTAACGTACAGAAGTGAAATGGAATTTATATATTTATAATGGAATATATATGGAATTTAAACTAACAAAAACTTTATCACATCAGATTCTGACCTTTTGAATTCACTTCATTGAAACTTGTAAACATTTATTGATTAAATGATCATCGTGCTTGATCGCTTTGTTACTAAGCGCAATATTTCGTTAACGCAAATGCATTTTTCTGAAGGTAAAACTACTCAGCAGTACCAATTCATTCATGACAAATCATTCATGAATCAGTGACGAAAACTCATACATGTGGCTTTCGAAAAAACTATGATTTTACCGTGTTCTCATACTCAATCCCTTAGTTGATAATTTTTCTCTGAAAAGAATTATGTCCTCCAGTAAGTCAAACACTTGGTTGCCAAAGTTCTTTTTCACCTTCAAATTGGAACTTATTTCATTTTTTCTCATCGGCCAGCATCCAGTCTTTGACGACAATTCTCTCATCGGTCCTTCATCTTGGTGTCATAAAGAACAATCTGGTTATTTATTTAAAATTGGCACCGACGCACTGTGGGGCCGATGTCAAAAATCGTTTAAAAGATCTGAAAGTAAAAAAGTTTTTTTATACGTAAATTAAGACTTAAATTTAGTATACATATATAAACGAGTATAGGAAGCTTCACCGCGTTTTTTTATTAATCGCTAGTAAAACGATATTACACGGAATTGAAATTTTTAGCTTGTCACCACAGATTATGAGATGAAACACTCGTAACTAGTGTTTTTTTCTTGACATTTTTCTTGATACAATCGCAAAATCGGCCAAAATTACCCCCTTATTCTGGAGTAGTGACAAAATTCAACACAGTGACCCATGTCCTTCCAATGGCATGATGTCAGAGATAGCTATTCTGGTTCAAAAGTGATATGGCATGCATCACTATTATTGTTATGATTTCACACCTGGTTTTGAAACAAGCAAATAAACAACTTTTTTGTGAATTTTTAAGTGTGATGCTGAATTTGTGTGTATATATTTTAAATATATTTTAATATAATAAAAGAAAGAATTTAATCGCCCTTCTCTTCTCAAAAGACGAAGAAGTCGAAAGACCTAGGTTTCTAGTTATCACCGGATATTGCGCGATAGCTCGGATCCATTGCGCAACAAAAGCGCAGCTCGGGGACTGTTTCTCCCAACTTGATGGTGCCTGCAAAATTCTAAATAAAAGTTACAACTATTGCTGAGGTCTGATTTTTTCACAAAGAATATAACCGAAATATAGAAAATTTCTAAATTTTATGATTTCTTTTGCTTATAAAAAATAACAAAACAGCTGTTTTCCACTAGAAGTTCTTTATTTACCACTAGTGGGGAATATAAACAGCTTCATATTGTCACAGCTCAATCAAAATACCGATGACAAATTCGAAGGACAAAAAGTATAACATATTTGTTATGAATGACACGTGTCGCAGTGCACAGTGTCATACGGCTGTTAGTCGAAATTTAGCGCAGACTTCCTAGGAAACCTGCATCAGCGTCTTTTGCATTGGTATAGAATCTAGGGGGTGCTTTTAACTAAAAACGTCAAAAACTGTGGTCAATTTTCTTGATGTTTTAAATAATTGTTAATTATTTTTTTCCTAATTTTTTACTTACTTGCAAATAAAAAATAAATAAAAACTTGAAACTTATGCAGTCGCAGTTGGTTTAAATAATAATAATAATAATAATAATAATAAAAAATATATGTATATCTTATACACTAAACTCTCGGGTATATATACCCCCGTTTATATCAATTACCCAAATATATGAACTCCAACAAGTTTCTATTAGTTAATCTAATATATGAACTAATATTTTAATAAATCAACTTCAGTTCATATATTTGAATTTTAATACGAAAACTTCGTTAAAATATGTATATGCACGGTTATATAACTGTAAAACGTATTTTCTTGCTTTTCCATACGAAGAAATAATGGTGTTGAGGAAAATGCGGTAAAGGGAAATGCAATCATCATTATTAAAAAACACACAGCAACGAAAAATTATAGACTATTTTTCGAAGTAATTACATCCAAATATGTATGTAACATACAACAATATGTAATTTACAACAAATACGTATATATATTTTAACGTTTTTAATAACTCGTATGCTCAGTAAAAAAGTTACCTTTATTAGTATTTAAAAACTTATTAATTGTTCTCTATTTTACATGGTATCGGTTATATGCATTTTTCGGTTATATGAATTGGCCATGCATTAATTAGGTTGATATAACCGAGAGTTTAGTGTATAACTCTTCTGTTGTACGAGTATAAGAAAGAATTGGTAAATAAAAGTGTTTTACTGCAACAAATTTAATGACCCCAAAATTTATAAAAATTATATATTTTTTCTGCAAACTTTTGAAAATTATATCTTTTGCATAGATTTTGGGGACTTCCTACTCCATGGTACTCGCTTGTATGGACTGCAAAAATTCCACCTCTTTTGTTTATGTGTGGTGAAAATGATAATTGTTCAAAACACGGCTACAAAAATTTGCAAATGTTTGTCTGCAATCGTAAGTAAAAACATATCGGATTCCAGCTTATGGTCTCTCTTTTAATATTCTTTTTCTTCTAGATTGTGGCGCTTATTCAATAATTTGGATACCGCATCTACGTTATCATGTTTTTGAAAGTCTTCTCTGGAATAGATCATTTCGAAGCTCAGTTTTACAATTGTCCTCCGTCCGAAGAACAAATGCAAAAACTTTAACGTCTTCTGCATGAGAGTCTCCGCACAAACAACTTCGCAAGGTCAAACGTCGCTCTCTCGCTTAACTTTGCCCTTAAATAAAAAACGCAGCCGTTATCGAAGTTTGTTTACATTTTCATTTATGTATCAAGCATTTTATATCTGCCATCCTCCCCCACCAACCTTCACACAAGCAAAATTAGCAAATACTTTCACCACTTCGTGAAATTAGAACGTTTTTCGATAAAAAGTAGGCATTACTTTTTTGGACACAATAATTTTTCGACAACAACGAGTGGAAGCTCGACGTCAGAGAGAAAATTGAATTGAAGCATTCGTAACTTCTAGCGTCAGAGCTTTTGTCAGATCGTACTGGAAAGACGTCTTGACTGTAGACGTTGCGAAGTTTTGTTGTGCGGAGGCTCTGATGTCACTAATGATACAAATCTTGACCTTTCTGCCAAAGTAATGATTAAATTACAAGGAACATGTACTGCAGAAAACGCTTGTGTTCCTCGCGAAGATGCCTTGAAATGTGTTGTTTGGTCTTGGCCAATTCAAAAACATTTTTATTGGATCCATTGCTGGCGCTTAAGCCAGTGTGTTTCCTAGAAGGGGACTTAATACACGATCTACTCGATTTTTGTGACGGATAAATTGCCATCGTATATACAATTCCACAAGGATCACAAGGAGTTCGTAACATCCCAGGGCCTCAATCGTGAGCAAAACATTACGAAAATGCGCTTGCTCACATGCATGCAGTTGGCTGAGGGTAATCCGGAAATATCTTTTGAAACGCTCACCAAGGAGTTGGAAATCAATGAGGCAGAGGTTAAGTCGTTCGTTATAGTTGTGCTAAAAACGAAATTAGTGCAAGCGCGGCTTGATCAAGCCAATCGCAAAGTGCATACTTCCTTGACAATGCATCGGACATTTGCATTCACTCAATAAAAACAAATGCGCGGCCTCTTAAACGCTTGGAAAGACAATTTTAACGCAGTTCGTGAGGGTCTAACTAAAATGTCTGCAACCCAATTGGATTTGGCGCGCAGCCAGAAATTAGTCCATTAAATATTGTTATAATCGTCAAATTTTCTAATAACAGATTTCTTTTCTTTGTAACACATTATATGATCCTTTCGAAAGCAAGTGTTTTTTACAGATTGAACTACAGATAATATATATGTATATATAAACTAACGCATATAAATATAAATATAAAAAAAATCAAGAAAGCCCAATTTTTCTTAATATAAATCGGTTTTATTTGTAAAATTCTACACTTTAATCTTATTGGAATTATTTACTGGCAGGCATAGTAATATCCTTTTCTTCTGGATAGGCCCAAAAATAACACCAGTATTCTTTGCTACTGCCTTGGAAAACGCTTCCAAAGCAACCGCGAATTTTCGCACAGCATATTGAGGGAGTGTGGTAGAGTAGGCAACTAGCTGGGTGGCAAGTTCAGTTTCAGTAGAACTAGCACCGGGCACATAGCGCCCATCTCGAGAAAGTTCTTTGAAGTTACTGACGTCATCATCAATCGCTCTTTCAATGTCACAGATACAATTTTCGGTAGCGCCGCGTACGACAATTGTAGAAAGTCGACGCCTTCGTTTCTGCTAAGTAATATTAAATATATTAATTTTAATCTAGTAATATTTTATTTTTAATATTATTGACTATCTGAAAACAAAAACTGTTGTTTTACCTAATTTCTCAATACACACTGTATCGCAATGACCCAGCAATTCAGGCTAATACGAGCATAATAGCATTGACAGCGCGGGTCAAACGAAGAAAGCCGAATTGGGAAGTCAAGCGGTCAGCCAAAATATCAATTCCTAAGGAATTCTTCTTGTCTATATTGCTTCCACATAATTGCAGCAGTCTTCTATGTATATCAAAGATTTCCGTGACATTTAAAAAGTCAAAGAATGTCTAGACTTTTTAAATGTCACGGAAATCTTTGATTTCACGACACACCAGTTTCGGTAGTATCTCTGACTTATCCAATGCTTTTTCATAGCAAACCGCAATTTCCGATGTGGTTATACCCAGACATAGCAATTCTTCTGCAGCCTCTAACAGAGCCCCAGCAAATATAACCACAAACTTGTGCCATTTCCCACTTCAGCTTCTTGCATCTGGCTTTGAAGAAATATTAGAAAATTATTAATTTGTCTGCCCAACTAAACGATTAACTTCACAAATCGTATGTGGCGTCCAACTTTTGCGGTTGGTGTCACACAGTGTTGTTGTAAACAATGGTGGACAAAAGTTTTTCAACATACTCGATAGAACATTTGAACGATTCGCTACGAAATTGACAAAAAACAAAAACAACAACAGGGCAAGCTATTACATATTGTGTACGTGAATTCAACAGAGCATAAAAAATAGGCGTCGTACCGAATTTTTTGTAGATGAGTCATCAAGTGTCGTATTTCCTTATCTCTGCTTGTCACATAAATACTTATCTTGTTATTCACCATTATATAGGATTACAATTCACAAATCTAAATTCAGTTCTTGGTATAAAAAGCCCAAAGCTGAACGCCAAAGAACCGCACAACAGCAACTAGTAATACTACTCGCTAAGAGCTCGCGAAATGAGCAGCGAGGTGGTGGGTCGAAACAGCTGTTTCTTTGTTTTTACTTGAAACCGAGACATACGGTTATAAATTTTTGTGGTTATTCGGGCGAAAAAAGGAACTATAAAGACGTGAGTAAAATAGAACTTTAAAAGCAGAAGTTTAACGTAAAAACTTACAAAATATCAATTGTTTTAAATTAAAAGCTATTAGTTAAATCATTGAACTGAAATTTATCAGTTTTTATCATTAAATAATTATAATGAATACTGTTTTATTTGCTCTTTCTGAACTAAAATTTATGAGTTGAAAACTGAAATTTATCAGTTATTGTTATTAAATGATTATAATAAAGGCATAAGTAAAGAATAGGTGAAATAAAGAATAGATGAAAGTAGGTATTCAAATTCTTTGAACTGAACTCTGTATTTTTCAAAAAATGTCTTCTATATACATATATGCTTACAAAACCTTGTTTACAGACTCGCGCATTCGTCACAACCGGAAGCATGACATCCTCAACTTCAAGTTTAACCAGCAGCATGCCGCCACCATCACACACACCATCGTCCATGTTTATTTACGCGGATATGATTGGCTACGCGAGCACGAGCCGGCATTGCTGCAGCAGTATTTGCGCTGTGGTGAGTCCGATAATGAAAGGCAGCGCGAAATCGTTATCACGGTTCACCGCGCTGTGTGCCGACTGAACGCCACAAACATAACCCACACGATTAAATTAAGCGAAACACGTCATAAGGTTCCTAGCGCCCAAGGAAAATGGGTTCAGATCGACGTGAAACAATTGCCCAATCTTTGGATGGCTAACCGCAACGCCACCCAGGGCATCATTATACGCGCCCTAGAACCATGGATGCAGCCTTTGATTGTTACCAGCAATGGAGATTCCGTGCAAAATAAGCTTCTTGTAAGTAGCAACGTATTAGTGTGGGTATAATAGTGGGAAAACAGTGTTCTCAAATATCCATAGGTCCTTCGGAGTGATAGGTGCAGTCATTGGCGTGTGGATAATAATTTTTTTACCAGTTTAAAATGTTATCTATTTCAACATTTTGTTATATCTTTGGTCGGAAGGGTACCCAACGGGGAGCTCTAACGCCCACAACCCTTTTTTGAGCCGGATTCTGCAACAGTACAAGAATCAAGATTAAGATATACCATGAATCTCATTCGGTTTCATCAGCCCTATGGAAACCCCTCAATCACTTTCCTCCCCCCTTTTTCTCAGCACTTTGTGGTAGTAAGAATTCTTTTTATTTAATTTTAGCATTGGCCAATTAAAATATTGTAATCACTCATCCCGTTCCCCTTCCTCTTGTTTGCTCTATTTGCAGACTGTTTTCATCGAGGTGCTCACGAAAGACGAACGCAAAACTCGCCGAAAGCGGAGCACCTCACTCGACTGTTCCGAAAGAGACAACGAAGTGCGCTGCTGCCGCTACCCGCTGCGCGTCAACTTTACAAACTTCGGGTGGAATTGGGTGGTCGCGCCCACCTCGTTCAACGCCTACTTCTGCAATGGCGAGTGCAAACTTGGCTTCCTAGAGAAGCACGCACACACGCACCTGGCGTCACTATCGACGTCGGCGCAACCGTGCTGCTCGCCAACCAAAATGAGCGCCCTAAGACTACTGTACTTTAATTCCGATCAGATTCTGGTGCTTAGCACTATACCGAACATGTCAGTGGAGAAATGCAGTTGTTCGTAACTACACACTATAAGAATAACAACAGCAACCAAACAAAAACAACAACAACAAAAAGCTGAGAGGTGTCACCAACATCAGAAAAAACAAAAAAAAACATAAAAAATTTAAAGAAATTGAAAGAAATATAAAAACTTAACTGCACGATAAATACCATATAAATATATGTAAATATGTATGTATTTATGTGTACTCACAAACATATCCACACATACATACTTACATATAAAATGTATATCCATGCATACCTATTAGAGGGCTGCAACAAACGTTTTGAAAGCAGCTAGACACAAAACGCCGGTACTGCGGTTTTGTGACTGTCGTCGAAAAATTGCATTAAACAACAAAACTGTCGTGCAGTCACCCGACCGACATAATTCTTGTGTGTGATCGATAATTTGCAGTGGCATTTTTACGTTTCCTCGTATTTGTAAGACTAAAATTTGGGTTGATTTTCTAACTAAAAGGGGCTAAGAAAGACGAATGAACGTCTGTATGTATCTACTATGTACACACACTATGTCTACATGTATTTACACATCATATGTGGATTTTTTTCATTGAGAACGGTAAGAAGCATTGAGAAAAAAAGGGTTTGAAAAGTATGCGCAAATTAAGAACAAAAAACCCTCCCTCTTTCCTTCCGATGAAACTCCATACTTATATATAGCATACTTATTTTTCGATTTAATTATAATTTTTTTAACTTTGTTTTTGTCCACATTGGGGCCACAACGATATTGAAAACAATAACGAAATATAAGAGCATGGAGAATAACGACACATTACAAGTACCGTGTGTTTATGAGGCAGCTTTTGCCGTCGTAGCAACGCAGGCAGCGGATCGCCGTATAAAGCTGGACGCCCAATACGGCCATCGTGAAGCGCCGCAAATGAAGCTGGCCATAGATGCCACAAATGTGCGCCGCACATTGGTGTGGCTCGCTTAAATTTTCACGTCTGTGGACCTGCTGACGCACCGCGCGATAGTTTTCAAAAAATTTTGATTTTCTGATATCGGTGCGCGCCCATGTTCGTCGTTTGTGGACTGGTGCGGGCGCCGCAAAGGAAATACAAGCAAAAAAAATCATTCGGTTTTCGTCGTGATAGAGTTCATTTATCCGTCCGGAGAAATGAATCCGGACATAAAATTTAAAATAAATTTAATAGATTTTTTTAAAATTAGCCTGCACTTTGGCAGATAAAAAATGAAAAACTAAAAAACAGAGTGGAAAAAAACAAATCATGGCAGAAGATGCTTGAATATTGTAAAAATTTAACATGGTTTCGTTTTTCTCTTTCTATCATCCACTCATTAGCCCATAATCTTCTGCGTTTATTAGCTTTTACCCTTTTTTTTTAACCAAATATAAGCAACAAGCATCGCAATAATCATCTGCTTTTCTCGTCGGCATGCTTGTTCATTGAAAACAAAATGGAAAATAAACAGCGCACCCCCTGTGGCAACCGATAATTCACAATTCTTGGAATTGTGCAGCGCACATGTGTGATCCATTTGAAGTAGAAGTTTAAAATATAAACTTGAAAAATATCAATTCTTTCAATTAAAAAGCACCTCTATACTAGTTAATATTTATTATCCGTTTAATCATTAAACTGAAATTTATCAGTTTTTTATTAAATAATTATAAATCCGGGTATATTTGCTTTTTCTGAACTAAAATTATAAAGTATTTTGTAGGATTTCGCATTCTGAACCAAATAACATTACATCCAAATTTTCAAAAGTCTTTGTTTTATTATTAAAAATATAAGCTTTTCGAGCTACTTGAAAGAATCGATACCGTGATACTGAGGTTTTTGTTGCCGCGAAATGAAAAATGACGACTGCCACAAGACAACTGTTTTAAACATTATGATTTATGCCCACAGAACGATGTTGCCATACTTTCGTCAGAAATAAATACGCAAATTCGCCATTTCGACCCCTCGGTTTGAGGTTTATTTTTTTAACGTTTTTGAATTGTGTTATTATTAACAAAGTGAATTTATTGTTAATTTTATTATTTAATCACAAATTTTTTTAGCATTTTCATTATGAACCACTGCGCATATACAACAAAAAAAATTAGAGAAAAATTCATTTTTTAAATTTTAATTAAAATTCATGGAACAAGTTAAGATGTTAAGGAACAAGTTAAGGAAGGTGATAAGCGACATCTATCTATTTGAGCGATTATTTTATTGTTGCCTACAGATTTTATGTTGAGCTTCAAAAAAAAGGTAGCGTTTACTTATAAATTTCTTCAATAATTTGTTAACAAGACGACTTTTTAGAAAGTGTTTTGTTATTTCTGATATAAATAATTTGAAAAAATTTTAAAAACGATACAAGGATTGTACCATAAATCTTAAATTATTTAATTAGGTGTGTGTTTACAATATGCCGCTTTGTAAGCTATTGTGGATTCTACTAGCTCTTGGCATTTTAGATTGACTACGGAAATCCCAAATTTCAAAGCAATGACAAGTTGGCAGACAATTTTTCTGGATAGTTAGTCAACAATTTTTCTGGATAGATAGTCAACTTGACTGCCAGAATAGCCCCGTAAGATACAAAATAAATTATATTTCTAAAAAGGCCTTTTTTACCTTTAAAACGGTATATATGTAATATAATACACTTACTATTATTAAATAAGCTTTAGCTTATTTAAGATATATTAGCCGGTTCCTCTCGGTAATGTGAAGTTTTTTGCATACAGGTTTTTCCGCATATTGGCGGCCTTCGGCCGCTGAAGGGTTCATAACCCTCAATCAGCAGAATCCTCTGGGTAATGTGAAGTCTTATTGTTCTAATATAAACCATTGTTATTATAACCTGAACAGTGCTTTCTTGTCATAGAACACACTATAATTTGCTGAAAAACACGAAAGATACCTAAACATATTATATACCGTTTGAAAGGTAATATTATGGGCTAAAAAAAGGTGAATCCATTTTATACCATGTCATTTAAGGGAGAAAAAAGTTATTTTGTAAAACGAAATAAACAATTTTGTTTCAAAGTTGAAAAATTTTATTTCTTTTTTTCCTGCGATCACGATGGTACACTATACGAGTATAGTAGTACAACACAATAGTTGTAATATGAAAATATGAAGATATTAACTCTCTCTTTCTCTCTCGCTCTCACTCTCTACTCTCTTAGTCAAGTCTTCGCTAATTAAATTACAAATGCCTTGTTTATAAATAGTTTTTGAGTTTAGTTAAAAATCACTTTGCGTGCATACGGCTTACGTACGTGTACAAACCATGTACGAATGCAGACCGCATTAAGCGTTTGTAATGCGTTCGCAGAATTTACCATGCAACAAACAATGCATCACTTTTCTTACCAAGCTCAATTAAGACAATTTCTGTTTGATTTTCTGCCCCTTTGGAAAAGGTATTCCGAAATGGTCCCTGCATGGTCATGCTTCATTGACAAATTTTTGGATCAGTTACAAAAGTCGTCGAGTCCTTTGCGCTGTGCATCCGTAGCGTAATGTAAGAAATTCACAGTGCTCCAAAATACTTCAGAACTGTATCAATTTTTTCAAAGTTACTCTAATCGAAAGTAGTTTTTAGCTTTATTAACAATATTTTTTTTAAATAACAGAGTTTCTATGTCAGTGTGGATCCTTGTAAGAGTTAAAACTAGAGTTAGGAATATAGATATTATTATTATCAATCCGTATTGCTGTCTTGCGACTAAATAGGCGTAACAACGTTGTCTAACTGCAACAAAAGATCCGTGATCAACAAAAGATCAATTCAGTAGAAATTGAAAATTCGTGATGAATACGTTTAAGTCGTTTAAATTGAAGTAGCAGCCCCGCTCTCTTCTTCTTCCACTAGAAGACTTTATAATTAAGTTATTAAATACATTTATACTCAACGGACGGATAGGCGATACCAGAGACTATAGCAGACAATGTCGATCTACAGCAGCCATCTTGCGATGAACAATCCTGTTAATCGTCGTCCTCGATTATTTTTTCCAATTCTTTTAGGATGCAAATAGTAACAATAAGTAAGCTTTTTAAAAAAGCCGTAGTTGGAAATACTGAAGTATCAGTACGGCATCCGCAATGCAACTGATATGAGTTACCGAACAACGATAGTACACAAAGTCATAATTCACCAAGTCTATACGACCCAGGACTCGGGCAACCCATGATTATACTATTATACTATTATACTATTATAATGCTTAAGTATTATAAGTATTTTATGTAGTCATCCATCACACAAAATGCCGAGAAGGTTTTGTAAAAAAGCGTAAAATCAAAAAAACATTTGCAGTTTTTACACTTTTTATATTATGATCTAATCGTATTTATATGAACTGTGACTTTTCAGATTATATTACAAAGTACATTATCTGCGTATATGTAGTCTAAGCTATAAAATATCTTAAAAAAGTAAAATACTGCTAAATATCCACATAAAGTATGGATTAGGTCTGTGAATACTTTCTCTTTATTAAGTGAGTATATATTTGTTTAAAAATAAAGTATTTTTGGTATGTAAACGTAAGAGATCACATAATAAAGATTACCATAACAAGTCAATGGGAATGTGAATCAGACCTATTCTGCCAAATCTTTTATCCTATTATGAACTTTTTTTATGAATCTATAACAGATATTACCATAACAGATCTGTTACAAATGGGATTCTATTTGTCGAACTTTTACGATAGCCTGTTATGGTGTTCGAAGGTAAAATATTTTACCAATACTTTTAAAAAGACAGAAAAATTAGTTTAAAATATTCATATTTAAAAAAAATGGAGGCTGAGAGAAGTAAGTTCTTTAGTTTATAAAATATAAATATGAACAAATTAAAAGCAACTCACTTTTTTCAGGGCAACGCAAAAAAATTCTCAAATGAGCAAAAGAAAATCTATTGCTCATATTTGGAGGCAAAGCCAATAATGGTAACGAAAAAACCTTCGGACGATAGTGTCCAAAACCAATGGGGCGAGCTTTGTGACAAGCTCAATGCAGCTGGAGACGCACATCACATAATTCATAAATGAAAATCGGTAAATTTTTCTTCCCATTACACTTTAGTTATCCTTAATACATATGTATATGTTTTAGGTTTTTGATAACTGGAGGTATTCCGTCACCCACAAAATGCGACTCGCCAAAGCAGTCCGATCTACTGCTTCTTCGGTTGGCGAAAGGACAAACGCCCATGAGCGGAGAAAACAAAGAGAAAGTATATTTGTGCATAGGTACCTAAGCTTTATAGTTTCGTCTAAATAATATGATTCTTTTTATTTGCAACTGAGGCTATTAATTGCATATATGCTAAGTACTTATCGGACCGCCCTCGTATGAATATATGCGCGCTTGGCATCAATATTGTTCTCTGCTGCTCTTTGGTTTCCTCTTATGCATGCTTCCCTCCCGAATCTTGAAGCTTTCGCGCAAACTAACTGAAACGCGCAAAACACATCCAAGCAAAATAGCTGCAAAAAATTAACTGAACATTCAAAGTGGCCGAACTGGTCAGCATAAGTGAAGGACATGAGTACCAACAAACCGCCACAAAAAATTAAAAATCGAATATATGTACGTAACCCGCACAAACCTTGTATGCACTATAAGGTCATCAGCTGACCACCATAGTGCATACTTGTTGCCATAATTAATTATTAATAACAACGTAATTAATAAAAGTGAATTTATTTTTTACAAAATGAGTGATGAGTGAACGAAAGGGAAATCGTAGAACAACCCAGCACTTCGTCAGGAGCAGGAAAAAAAGGAAAGCTAGTCACCGTTAAATCAAACTTTCAATATGGCGATCTATGAATCTAACGCCTGCGCTGTGCCACTCATTTCGTGTTATCTCGTCATGAGCAAGGGTTTGCTCTATGTTTTCATCTTCTAAAAAATGCTCCGGTCCCATGCGGTACATATTGTGTATTGCGAAACTGCTGAAACGATGTTCCACTGACGGTGTTAATAGTGCAAGTAACCACGGTTCCAATGGGAAGCCAGAGTCGCCTAGAAATAGCAAAGAATAGTAAATGATTACTGCCTTTAAATATATTATTACCGATTATATGGGGAATTTTCGTTCTCCACAGTTGTAAACTGGCCCTTCAACAATTTTTTTACCGGTGAAATCAACCACATAGTGGAGTCGTGAACTGAGCCAGGAAAGAGAGCAGCCGCGTACATAGTTTGCGTATTCGAATCTATTATTACCAGAATATTATGCTGTGATAACCTTTTCGATGTAAATATAAACGTCTTGGTGACACGAGACTCATTTCAGGTGGAGCTACAATTGGTATTCAGTATATGAGTGGACCAACAGAAACGTTGGTCACTAAAAAATAATGGAAGTATTATATAATATATATATAAGTATATATATAATATAATATATATATAAGTATATATATAATATAATATATATATAAGTATTAATAGTATTTTATAAAAAAATAATGGCCTATTCTCCTCTTTTAGGAATCTTGACTACACTGCTCCGGCTTTTCTCCCAGTTCGCAAGTTTGGCACACTTATACCAGACAGGAAAGACTGGGACGTTGGGTCAGTGCCGAACAGTGATGGGATACACTTGTATACCGATGGTTCAAAGCTGGACGGCGGAGTAGGTAGTGGGATTTTCTCCGAAATCTGCGACGTAGCAGGAAAATTTCGTCTTCCCGACCACTGTAGCGTGTTTCAGGCGGAGGTTATAGCAATCCGCGAGGCACTGTCATGGCTGAAGGAAAATAGGGTATCTGGAAGTGATATGTATATCTTTACCGACAGTCAGACAGCGATTAAATCACTGGAATCAACCTTTAAAACATCTTTGGTTGTTAAAAGCTGTCACCGATCTCTTAACGAGATGGCAGAGCAGCTTCAAATAAATTTGTGCTGGGTACCAGGCCACAGAGATATTCCAGGAAACTGCCGCGCGGATGAGCTTGCTCGTTTGGGAACTGAAATGGTTATTACACCCCGCAGGGCTAATGTGGGTATGCCTTTGGCTACTGGTAAACTCATGCTCTTTAATGACGCAGTAAAACAGACCAATAAAAGATTAGAAGAGGGGTCAATCTGCAGTATTGCAAGGCAGATATGGCCTCAGTTCCATCTAAGAAATTCCAAGAGTCTCCTCTCACTAGGCAAGGAAGATATTAGGCGAGTGATAGGAGTCGTGACTGGACACCTCCTTATTGACATCCATGCTAAACGCCTAGGGCTATTTTCAAATGATTTTTGCAGAAGCTGCATGGATGAGGAGGAAGAGGAGACCATCCCGCATATGCTGTGCAGCAGTCTAGCACTGGCTCAGAGAAGGTACACCTATATGGGAGTACACTTCTTTAATAATCCCTGTGAGATAGTGCCTCTCAAAATAGGGAGTCTTATTCGCTACATAAACAGCTCCTTATGGTTTGATTGAGCGGAGGGGACAAGATCCTATGTGTGTCTATAAGACAGCCACCATTACCTACCTACCTACAATTGGTATTTATGTACTATCAACAATACGAATTATTTTGGGAAATTTAAAACTCTTGGTTTACTTGATGCATTAGAATCTGATTAGTCGGGTGTTACATTGTCTGCTCGTTTCTACTTGTCTGCTTTTCCAGTATATAATAGTTAAAACTTCAAATTTTGTCAACAGAGAGAATTTTACTTCAACAGTTATCGAACAGTGCCCATGTTCTGTAACTTGGCGAGAACGTCTCACAGTGAGATAAAGTGGAACAAAAAATTCAATTGTTTCTCGCTACTGGAAAAAAAACTGAGTCTGTAACTTTCGGTGAGAAAAATGACAATTTTAAAAACTTTTCACGGGAATTTTTGTTTACATTCGACAAACTGTCAATATAAATACAAATATTTAATTGTTATTGAGCTTATTGATAGCCCGAACACAGTCAGGTTATCAAGCGGTATAATTAAGCGGTTATTAAGCGTAATTTAAAACAAGGTATGTATATTTATAACCAAATAAAATCAATTTCAAAAGAAAATATATTACTTTAATTTATATAGAAATATGTATAGCATTGCATTAATAGAAGCAGAGCGGAGTGATCGTCGCAACAGCTTAAGGTTGCATCGACGAAACTTAAGGGACGTCAGCAACCCTTTTGAAGTTCCTGATGAGCGGTTTCGGGAACTGTATAGATTTACGAAGGAAACGGCGGTTATACTTCTAAGGGAGTTGGAGCCCCATATGAAAAACGGCAGTAGAAATACATTTATCCCAAAATGTATACGAATGTGCGCTGCCCTCCACTTTTTTGCCACCGGGTCTGGACAACGGGACATAGGGCAAGACTTTTTACTTTCCGTAAGTAGAAGTGTCATTAACCGCTCTGTATATGAGGTGTCAAATATTATTGAGCGGAAATTGTTAAAAAAGTGGATTACGTTCCCAAATATGGATGAGTACGACTTAATAAAACAAAGGTAAGTTATTTCAAATTATTCTATTATTTAATAATGAAATAAATGCACATTTAGATTTTACGAAGCGACGGGATTTCCCGGTATGATTGGTGCTGTGGATTGCACACATGTCCGGATAATACGACCGGACCAGGCGGTAGAGAGCTGTTACCTCAATCGGAAAGGTTACCATTCAAAGAATGTGCAATTGGTAAAAACGCTGTTTTTATACTAATATAATATATATGTATAATGAAATGTATTTGCAGATTTGTGACTACGATCTTAAAATCCTTGGGGGATTCGCACGGTTTGGTGGAGCTGCTCATGACTCCTTCATATGGGAGGCATCTGCAGTGAATACAATGTTGGAGAGGCGTTTTGAATCGCATCCAACACACCACTCATGGCTTCTAGGTATACATTTATTTTAAATCCCTTAAATACAATATTATAGTGTATTATAGTGTATCATTTTTAATTGAAGGTGATTCTGGATACCCTTTAAGACCCTGGCTAATAACGCCGTACAGGTCTGCCTCCAGCGCGGATGATCGGAGGTTTAATACAGCTCATGCCAAGGGCAGAAACTGTATAGAGCGACTAAATGGGGTGCTAAAGTCGGTATTCCGTTGCCTAAGTGTGGGGCTCAAAACTACTCCCCAGAGAGCGGGCCAAATAATTAATGCGTGCACCGTATTGCATAATATTAGGATATCGTACGGGCTAATTGACTCCCCGCAAATTGAGTTTGACCTTCAAGGTGACAGCGGCATAGAAGAAGAAGAGTACGATTATGGAGAGCATCTTCGCGTGGCATCTGGTATTCGCGACCGACTCAGATCAAGGATTTGCCAATAAGTTTCAACAATTTCCGCTCAATAATATTTGCCACCTCATATACAGAGCGGTTAATGACACTTCTACTTACGGAAAGTAAAAAGTCTTGCCCTATGTCCCGTTGACAAAACATTTTGGTATAAATGTTTCCTTCAAAAATCTATACAATTCCCGAAACCGCTCATTAGGAACTTCAAAAGAATTGCTGACATCCCTAAAGTTTCGTTGATGCAATCTTGAGCTGTTGCGATGTGGATACCTTCGACAGAGATAAGGAGATAGGAAACTTCGTTCCCGCGAAAACTTATGTCCAAAAAAAACTTCATTTCTTCGTCAAATTTAAGTGAAGTTCACCGCATGTGTACATTTGTACCACAATATAATATATGAGAAGAGATTTCATATATATGAACGAAACTGTTCAACGTATTTAACAAAAAAGCATGCTTAAAGTAATTCCTCCGACCACGAGCTGCGAGTGCGGTTATTATAAAACTAAATGCGCAGAGATACACCGCGCATCAAAGTTATCAAAACTCTAACTTTTCTATATTGTGCATATTTTGTGGTATGAAAATTTGTGATTATGGAGGCTTCGCTGGTTACTTCCAAAAAATGCATCTCAAGGATTTCACCAAAACTCTACAGTGTACAGCGGAGCAAATAGTTACGCCGGTCTGCAAAATGAGAAAATCTGATCTGAACCATGATCCACTTGAATATCGCAATAGAGAACTAACTGTAGCTCCAGATGAGGTCATGCATGTCATGCAAAAATCAAAGCAAAAAGGAAAATATGAAGAGGTTAAAATAGAGATTTTGGATAATTTCTTTCTTACTGCCGATCATAATGGAACTAAAAAAGCTAAAGATGTAACAACTTCAAGAACACGGACTGATGAATCCGCCGAATCGGATAATGAATTCTTATTTTGCACAGTTAAATTGGAAGAGGCGGTTGTAAGTTGCATAAACGAAGTAATTTAATAAATTGTATAAAATCGCCTTTTATAACTGCAGGTAACGACCCCTTCGAATGGAATTAAATCGGAACAATCACGAAACGCATTTCAATATACATACAGGTGAAAAGCCAAATCAGTGCGAAATATGTGGTCTTCTTTTTCGGGCCGACAACACTTTAACACGCCATCTAAAGACACTCAAAAACGCATAGTTGCGTGGAATGAATGTGACAAATGGTTCTATACCGCCAATCAGATGGATACACATAAGCGCCAAGTTCATAACAAGAGCGATCAAGATGATCTACCTTTTGCTTGTGATATTTGTCCTAAAGCTTACCGCTCGAGTTCTATGTTAAGTCAGCACAAATTCAAGAAACACTATAAAACAGCTAAATACTCATGCGATTTGTGTAGCAAGAAATTTGTGACTGAAGAACAAAATAAATCCGCCGGATTAACTTAAGCTTTAAATCAAAAGAACAATGAAATGTGCAACATGATATTTTCATAATTCTGTAACAGAAAATAATATAATTATTATTATCATAATTCTGTAAAGACTAAAAGAAAATAATAATAATACTTCACAATTTTTATAATTATAAGCATTTAAATGTTACTACATAATCTTCTATATATATAAAAATTAATGTATGTATGTGTGTTTGTTCTTTATGGATTCCTAAACCGGCCATCCGACTGCGATGAAACTGCGATGGACATGTTGTGCGCATGCCCGCGAAAATTTCTGGACCAAAGGTATTCCCCCAAAGGGGGAACTCTGCCCGTATGTGGTTAAAAGGGTCTGAAATGACAAAAAATGGCTATAATTTTTATACTAACTTTGTGCTTCCGTTTGTAACGCATTAAAAAAAGCGTGGCAGGTATAGAAAAGTATATATATTCTGGCTCAGAATCACCTCCTGAGTCGATTTAGCCCTGTCCCTCCGTCTGCCTGTCTGTCTGTCCATCCGTCCGTCTGTAGAAATCACGATTAAGGGAGAACGAATAGAGCTATGAAATTTGGGACGAATTTTATTATATTATATTATATTATATTACATATGTACATATATAAAATATTATATTAATATATTATATAACTAACTATAACTAACTAACTAACTAACTAACTAACTATATTATAAACTAACTAATTATTATTATTATTATTACGGCATAGTTTTTCTAATATTATTAAAATTTTTGCATTTTGTGCTTCTATTTTGTCCAGTCTTGACATCAGCTGAGCCTGTTGCGATCGCGCTTCCTCAAGCGCCTTTTCATAGTACGACCGGCCGGGATGTTTGGTTTGTTGAGGACCGGGTACTGATACCACCGGTACAGAAGTTTCCATCGGTTCCTATAAATTATGAAAGGTTATGGATTTGGTGAAATTTTTATGAAATTCATGGATATGGTGAATTTCATAAAGCTTAATACTTACGTCTGCAGGCTCAGCTGAATTAATTCCCGACTCCGGAGTTACGGCATCGCCGTCGACCGCATCCACACTTAAAATTCCTAAAATTTTTTCTTCAAGACTGGTGGGCGCCGGAGGAATTTCTTGATAGCTGCCCCCACCAGTCTTATTCATTAAATGCCGCCTGCTGTTGGCACTCTTTTTCACGGCGGCCTTCAAGTCGCTCCAGCACTAAAATATTACACTAATATAAACAAAACAATATACTTATGATTGATGAAACTTACTTTCTTCCACTGCTCGGCCGTCTTGGAGCATCCACCCAGCGAATTCAAATTCGTACTGAGCCCTTCCCATTGCTCCTTATTATTAAAATTTGAATTTGGCCCAGTGAATTGGCCGCGAGCAAACTGCAGATGGGCGGACATGTATTCCACAAGCCTCTCCTTCTGCAGCTTGGATATCCTCTGTGTTTTCTGAAAATTTGCGAAAAAATATAATTTCAAGCATATTTAAAAATAATACATAGAAGTACTTACTTTTTCAACGAGAGCGCACATATTATGTATATTTTTTTGAATTTAAACTGCTTAAAATTTAATTTTTTTTGAAATTTTTTGAAATTTAAATTTCAAATTTTCAAATTTTCAATTTGTCTCCGTTTCTCACTATGAATTTCTTATACGAGAAATTTTGACACTTAAACTGAAATATGTCTCGTACGAAAAAGTTACAGAGTCAGTTATCTCACTTTTTTCCAATACATTCATTGGAAACAACATTCTGACAGAAACTACTCACCGAAACAAAGTTACAGACTCAGTTCGGGTGAGAAAGTTCCGATTCGCAGTGTTTGAGTATCAATCCAACTGTTTCACGTCATAATTTCTCACCGGTGAGAGTTATAGAACATGGGCACAGGTTTCTAGTAAAAAATAGAATAATGTCAAAATTCATAAATGAAAGTAAACAAGAAATTTAATGTTTTTTTATTCACAAATGTAATAACATCAATTCTATTTTTTACTAGTCAAAATTTTGCCAGTAAAAATAGTACGAAGGGGAAATGATTTTCGTTCTCATTCTCTCAGTTGATAATTTAGCTGAATTTTCAGCTGATGAAACAGCTGATAATTCTCTCAGTTATCGAACGAGTTCTAGTAAAAAATAGTAAAAGTGTGTGCTTTCTAGTACTAGCAAGCACGTTATCGAACGAACCTATTTTAAATTTTTGATTGACCAATTTGTCAAATTGTTTGGGTTTTCTGTAGAAATCTGTCAACTCTCAACGAATACTAATACCCATTATTAATAAATCTGATGAAGCAGATACCTCAACCTTTATTTATGTGAAAGGTAATGTAATTGTATGTGAAATGTATTAAAAATAAAGTGCTTTTAAAGGATGTGACAATCACTATCTACTATATAAAAAAAAATTTTTTTATAGAACTCAATATCGTTCAAAATTAGACGAAATTTGGTATATTTTTTTTAGGAATGAAAGAGCTTTCTAAAACCGACTATATAAATAAAAACAGCAACCATTTAGTAACAACAAACGGCAGGTGATTAATTTTGACAATTATTGTATGGGTATATAACATAATTTGCGGTCGATTTAGCTCTAAATAAAGAAAAAGCCATAAATCATGTGATTTAGTGCGACTCCGAAAAGGCTATTACATATGTCTACTTTGGTTAGATGGGTTGTTGCTTCCGCGTTTAGACAGTTGATCAATAAACAGCAATAATTCAAATGACTTAATGGTGTGTTCATGAGACAACCCAGCAAAACAAGAATAACCGAGTCGCACACACTATTGCATTATTTTCAAGAATCACTAACACGGTCTCACTATTTTTTGACAATGGTGGCTGAGTGGGAAAGAAATGCCACTATTAACGTGGCTGAAATGGATTTTTTCTCATTCTGCCATTACTAGTGCCAGAAAAGCAGCGCAGAAAAAAATCAACGTGAACAAGGAAAGTTGTGTTTGAAGTGTTATTTCCAAAAATTAACAAAAAAGATACGAACATTAAACAAAATATTTTTATTTTGAGCTTGTTAGTTGTTCTGAAACATTTCCATTTGTTCTGAAGATTTCCTGAAGAAATCCAACTACATGAAACCACAAAGTTCCTGCTCTATTTTGGAATACAAATATAATTGGAATACAAAGTACATACTTCAACATTAAATGTAATTTAATTTTGTGATTTTACCATTTGTGATATCATATTAATTAATAATTTCATTTTTATTTAAACCATTTCTTTAATTTCTTTACAAAGAACATTAATAAAAACATGATATTGACCATAACTTGCATTTTATTAGTTAAAAATTGGAAACGGTATCGCAACCTGGTATTTTACCGGTTAATTAACTGGTAGCGCTACCAGAGTGCGAATGGTGCGAAAGAGCGCACTATACGTTTAAGCATATGGATTTGTTGTATAGGAAAGAAAGGGATACACGATCACACGTACACAAAAGTTTCTGGTACTTTTTTCCCGATGCTCTTAAAAAAATAATAGAAACTTTAACCGAAACTTCGGGTAGCGCTACCAGGTAAATAACCGGTGAATTACCAGGTAGCAGTCTTGCAGGGAAGGCAGATAAAATTATACAAAGCATAAAATTATTTTGTATTCTGGCTGAATAATTAAGCTCGATACATTACCGTGTATCCCTTTCTTTCCTATACAACAAATCCATATGCTTAAACGTATAGTGCGCTCTTTCGCACCATTCGCACTCTGGTAGCGCTACCAGTTAATTAACCGGTAAAATACCAGGTTGTGATACCGTTTCCAATTTTTAACTAATAAAATGCAAGTTATGGTCAATATCATGTTTTTATTAATGTTCTTTGTAAAGAAATTAAAGAAATGGTTTAAATAAAAATGAAATTATTAATTAATATGATATCACAAATGGTAAAATCACAAAATTAAATTACATTTAATGTTGAAGTATGTACTTTGTATTCCAATTATATTTGTATTCCAAAATAGAGCAGGAACTGTGTGGTTTCATGTAGTTGGATTTCTTCAGGAAATCTTCAGAACAAATGGAAATGTTTCAGAACATCTAACAAGCTGAAAATAAAAATATTTTGTTTAATGTTTGTATCTTTTTTGTTAATTTTTGGAAATAACACTTCAAACACAACTTTCCTTGTTCACGTTGATTTTTTTCTGCGCTGCTTTTCTGGCACTAGTAATGGCAGAATGAGAAAAAATCCATTTCAGCCACGTTAATATTGGCATTTCTTTCCCACTCAGCCACCATTGTCAAAAAATAGTGAGACCGTGTTAGTGATTCTTGAAAATAATGCAATAGTGTGTGCGACTCGGTTATTCTTGTTTTGCTGGGTAGCAAGAACATAAGAAAATAGTTAAGGATTAACAGCTGTTATGTCTTAACACCAAACAAAATTTTACTTTGTAGCTGTCCAATTACGCAAATATAACAAAATTTCAATACAATATATATTCTTTGGCACCACCTGTTGCGGTTGGATCTAAAGAAAAGAAAATTTTATTTCAATTAAAACGCGAATGACCTACCAAAAATGTCTTTAGAGCGTGCTAATCCATACTTGGCGGTTGTCTATGGGTGAACATACCTTTCAGGAATGAAAACAGATGTTTGGGAAGAGTTTTGTGTGGATGGTGTTCCCAGCTCTGTGGGTTTGAAGGGTGTGGGCTTTAAGTGGAATTCAAGGTAGAATGAGATAGTAATAAAATTTTAGAGAAAGTAGAAAATCAAAATTGGAAGGAAACCGCTTGGGATGAACGGCGTATGGTTAGAAGTTGAGCGTATAGAAAAAAGGTACAGACTACTCATTAATTGGCCAACGTTGTTAAGGTGCAGATAGGCACAGTTTTTGAAAAAAAAAGAAAATTTCTTTTTAAGAAAAAAATATAATTTAGAGGAAATCTTGTTGCGATAAAGGAAGACGGCCGGAGTAGGACGTCTCGAATAAGGACAGGATTATAATCTTCAGCGGGAAGAAGGATAAAGGAAAGGGGCTTTTGTGTGGATCTAAGACAAAGGATTTCAGATAAGTCTGTCCATTTATAATTCTTAATCGTAGTCCTGTGTCAGCGTATTGTACTTATTATACTATACATACATACACTTGCATATACACTTACCGGTGTGTAGTTTGCGGTGCGCCATGATGGCGAGATATATGTAGAAGGAAAGGAGCCATTATCTGTGCATGATCGGAAAGTTATCATTGGTAACAAGTATAAACGCCCTCCTGGGAAAAGGTTTTTGGTACAACGCATCAAGAGACATTGTCCTTATAGGCCGTGCTTCGTTTTGGGTCCGCACAGTTTTTTTTTATTGATCGCGAAAAGAAGAAGAAACATAAGTTTTGAAACATAAATTTGTACACGCATCTACAAGGCCGCGCCTTTTTTTTTGTTTTATAATCGCCATTTCTAAAAAAAAATGTATTGTATTTAAAATATTTTTATTACAATTTAAATATATTACAATATTTAAAATATTGTATTTAAATTGATATTTTTGTCTCATATTTGTAAGAAGGCCGAAGTTTAGTTTTATTTTGTTGTTGTTTGTTTTCGGCTATCCTTTTTTATTTTTGGGATATTCCTAGGGAGCTCTTTAGAGAAACGAATAGTTTTTTTTAATATAATTATATATAAATGTTTGTTTTTTTTTGTAAACCAAGGTCTTTCTGAGATATTCCTTTATTTCTTGTTTTTTTTTGTAATTTCTGTTTGATCTGTATTTTGTTTAATTAGCATATGCCAATAAATGATTTTTTGTATTTGATTATAATTATATAATTGAATAGATGATGTTTTAAAAATTCATGGGCGGGGTGGGATCGAGGAGCGCGGTGGGAAATGTGGTGGTGTTGTTGCGGTGAATTTCAGAGTGGGATGGTGGCCAGAAGAATAAGATTCTGACATCTGTTTAAGCCCGTGATGGTTAGTTTTTTTTTTTATTATTGTTTTTTTTTTATTATTATTGTTGTCCCCTCGGCCTGTCATGACGGGTTAAGAACCGCCCAGAGAGCCTGAGCTAGCCTCCTTGGTCTTGGCAGGTTCGATAACCAAGGGTTTTGCAGCAATATGGCGCCCAAACAAAAAAAGGCAGGGCCTCGCGGTTTTTCCTCTTCAGTGTTTCCCTAATCAGATGGCATAGAGTGACGTATTTTGTCGGGTCTGTCTGCATCTGGCGAGGGAGGCGCTGCAGATGAGCAGCCGCAGGCTTCAGGGAGCGATTAACTTTAAAAATTTAAATTTGGCATGATAACGTAATCGCGGCGAAGCAAAAGCACTGGGATTTTGCCTCGGATGAGTTTCGGGAGTAGTGGTTGATGAAAGTTAAAACTTTCATCAGAGCGATTATAAACGGAACTCATCTAATGAGAAATCTTGGAGTAGAAATACGCGTAGCAGTCAATGACTCGGTTTACTTAAGGCTAGGATCGAATTGTTGCGAGCTTTGAATTATGTGTCTGAGCATAACGGCCGTTGAGTGACTTCAGTGGGTCCCAACCAGTGGCTTGGTAGGGCATCTAATGCCAAGGCCAATAGCACTTTGGTAAAGATACGCTGTGGTCAGACAGCGGCAGTTAAGAATGGTAGAATCAGGCGCCGAAGCCGCAATACTCATTTCTAGTGTTTTGCCTATTAGTAACGGTCGGGATGATTTGCATGGGTTCAGATACTTAGTTGCTATGGTAAAGGAAGTAATAGTCTCGTAGAGTTTTCCGCAGCGCTGTGTGAATCTGGGTGGCCTGGGTAAAATAAGTTTTTTTTAAACCCAGAGGCACCGTGGTGACCAGAGCGCGGCGGATGAGAGTCCGAAGAACGTTAAAGAGATGTCAGAATTTACCAAAGAGAATCAACGCCGTGTCGTATACAGTACTTACCACCAATTTCCCAGTGTACCGCTGTTCGTTAACCACCCCCCGCCCCCCCTTAATTTATATATATATATATTTTCGTAGATTTGGGAGAACTGCAAAACGTTGTTTTTTTTAAAAGATAGTTTTAGGTTTTTGTATTTACCAGCATTTACCATAGTAATAGAAGGTAGGAACAGCACAAAAGCAAAAATTAAAGTCTGTGCTGTTGGTTTGTCGTTTTAGCAAGTATCGTCGCTGAATGGTACCATAATCACTTGGAGAATACAGCTTATGGTTTGTAGTAGTATTTCAGAAGTTTTGGTCGTCGTGTTAAGCATTTTGTGTTTCGTAACTTGTAGTTTAATTCGAACGTATTTGAGAGCTTTAATTTAGGCTTGGAACGTGCGAGAGCGCAGTTCAGTGTTTGTCCTGCGTTTTTTTTTTGGGCTGAAGGAGAATGGTATGAGTATTTCTAGAGGCTATAAGAAAAGAGTAACTGTGAAAAGAAAAAGCGTTAGATTGCAGGCGTTTGAACTTAACCGTTCTCTGTCTTCGCCTCAGTTAAAGCAGATTAAAGTTGGTACCCCAGGTAAAAAAATGGACATGTCAATAGATCAGACTGCAGATCCAGCACTGAAGCCCGGCGAGAGTACTTTTACCGATCTGTCGCAATCAATTATTGCGCCGAGTCGCCCTCCAAATGGTTCTAGCGCTCAAGGTGCGATCCCTAAGGCAGGAAGAGATATAGAATTGAAAGTGGTCGGTAGGAAGGAATCCAACAGGGCTCAGTCAGAAAACCCGAAGTCTTTCGTAGATTTGGCACCCGAAATAGACTTGGTAGCTCAGGCATGCAACCATTTGAAGAGTTCCGTAGATAGTTCGATTGAAGAGAAGGTAAGGAAAGGAGTAAGAGATGGATTAGCAGTGATGATGAGAGAGTTTGAACAAATGATGTTGTCTAGTGTTGAACAGCGCTTGCCGGCCAGCAATGTGCCGAGCGTAATAAATAATAAAATAGGTTCAAATGTTTCTTATCCGCGTCCGCATAAAAGTGTCAGGTTCCAAGCTCCACCTCCTCCTTACAGACAAGTGACGGTAGGAAATGGTAACAATGAATTCAGGTTTCCGAGTCGCCAAGAGGGGCCGCTACGAAGTGAGAGTGATTACCGTTATGAAGAAGTTGGTAACCAAGCCGCAGGTGGTCAGGGTGCGTCATATCAAAATGTTTTTGTTCAAAGTCAGCCGCCTCCTGTACACCCAGGATTGGAAGGTCAGAGTAGGAATTCAGCTGGCCAGCATACGCGCGGTTTAGTTCCTGTTAAGATTCATAAGTTCAACCCCCACTTATTTTTGACGGGCAAGTTAGCAAGTTGGCGGTTGAAGACTTCGTGTTTCGTATCGAGCGTCTTCAAGCTTTGTATGAGTGTTCATGGGGTGAGGTTCTGCGTGATTTCCACCTTTTGCTAACTGGGGAGGCCAGAGAATGGTATTGGCTGTTTATTAAGGCGAACTATGTCCCTGACTGGGCTACGTTGCGTCAGGCTTTGATACGCCAATATCGTTCGACGCAGAGTGACTACGAAATCATTCGCGAGCTGCTTGAAAGGAAGCAGCAAAATGGGGAATCAATTGACGCTTATTTTCAAGCTATCTGGAAATTGAGGTCTAGATTGAATGCTCCAATTCCGAAGGGAGAAATCATTAAAATCATAAAACGTAATTTGCGCGAGAATGTAGCCCGTGTCGTGTATCCATTGTCAGTGTATTCGGTTGAACACCTTCGAGATGAGTGTAATGAGGTGGAAAGAAACTTTCCGCGTCTGGGAAATCGCGCGATCCAGCCTCCGTATAGGCCGTACGCTAGACAGGTCAACGAAATTTGTATGAATGACTCGGGTGACTGGTTGTTGAGCAGTCATGGAGGAGATTTCGATGTAGAGGCGGCGGTGCTGGATAAGCCGTCGGCGAGCAGTGTGCAGAAGACACCTGGAGCGCGGTTGGTTTGCTGGAACTGCAAGCAGCCAGGCCACGTTTACATGGAGTGTACGTCACTCGTGCGTAATATCTTTTGCTACAAGTGTGGCCTGGCGGACGTAATTACCCCGAGGTGTCCAAGCTGTGCGGGGGGAAACCAAGAGAGGAACGCGGCAACGGTGGGGAAACAGCGTTAAAATCAGAATCCCGCGAAATAAGTAGCGTAGATGATTGTGATGCGGAGGGCCGAGTTGTTGTAGGGCCTGGAGAAAAAATATTGTTAATGTTGTAGATAGAATTATTAAGTTTAATAAATCAGAAATGAAAATTTGTATGCAAAACCGTATAGAGAGCGTTTGGATAATTATCTCGAAGTCCGCGCGAAAATATTTGGTAGCGATGAACCCAGCAAATCTGTAAAAATTTCGAATGTAGTTAAAAAAGCTAGGCGTAGATATGGCGAGCGCAAATTAGTACGGAAGCAATTGGTAGAGTCGATTAAAAAGGCAGGCAGAGGCGACGGAAGAGCTTTTGCTAGCATAGTGATTAAGGGACAGACGGTAAAAGGTCTGTTAGATACCGGGGCGTCTGTGAGCATCTTGGGTAATGGAGGCCGAGAGTTGTTAGAGCAACTTGATGTCGAGATTCAACCGTTCTACGCCGTAGCAAAGACCGCATGTGGAAGCGAGTTCAATATCCTGGGGAAAGTTAGTCTACCTGTAGAATTTAGGGGAAAAACGAATTATATACAATTTTATGTATGTCCGTATTTAAAACAAAGAGCTTACCTAGGTGTGGACTTTTGGCGGGTGTTTGGATTAGCAGCCGATGTTTTTGCGGCGGAAGAATTAGTTGTTAATGATACTATACCGTGTGTAACTAATAATAGCCAAGATAAGAAGTTACATGTCTTGTCAGCTGAACAGCAGACGAAGTTGGACGCAGTTGTTAATCAGTTTTGTACATATGAGAAGCATGGGCTGGGAAGAACACAGCTGGAGAAACATTCTATTCAGTTAGTTGATGGTGCGACACCGGTTAAGGATAGGTTTTATCCGATATCGCCTGCGATGCAGGCCATTGTCTATGAGGAGATCGATAAGATGTTGAAGCTAGGTGTAATCGAGCACAGTCAGAGTCCGTGGAGTCACCGCACTACCATCGTTAGGAAACCTGGTAAGAATAGGTTGTCTCTAGATGCGCGTAAATTAAACGAGAGAACAGTGAAAGATGCTTACCCACTGCAAAATATTGAGGGCATATTGAGTCGGCTAGATCAAACATATTTTATGAGTAGCGTAGATTTGAAATTCGCGTTCTGGCAGATAGAGCTGGAAGAAGATGCCAAGGAGTATACGGCTTTCACGATTCCGGGTCGGCCGCTCTACCAGTTTGTCGTAATGCCGTTCGGGCTTTGTAACGCCGCTCAGAGATTATGCCGCCTTATGGATAAGGTTATCCATCAGCACCTTAAATGGAGTGTGTTTGTGTATCTGGACGATTTGTTGATAATTGCGCCTGATTTTGATTCCCATCTTCGAGTTTTGAGTGAAGTTGCTGATTGCCTGAAAAAGGCAAATTTAACTATCGGTTTGGAAAAGTCAAAATTTTGTTTTAAATTATTGCGATACTTAGGTTTTATTGTCGGTAGTGGTACTTTAAGGACTGATCCCGAAAAGGTGTCAGCGATGCAACGGATCCCTATCCCGCGATCGCCAAGGGAAGTCCGAAGCTTTTGTGGTACAGCTGGATGGTATCGGCGATTTATTCAGAACTTTTCGGCGATCTCAGCTCCGCTCACGGGTACGTTGAAGAAGGGGGTTAAGTTTTCCATGACTCCGGCGGCTTTGGAGGCGTTTAGAGTTTTAAAGCAAGCACTTACCACAGCGCCAGTTTTAACGCATCCGGATTTTTCCAAAAGATTTTGGGTACAGTGCGATGCGTCCGATATAGGAGTGGGGGCTGTGTTGTATCAGAAGGACGATGTTGGAAATGATCGACCTATCGCGTACTTCTCTCAGAAGTTGAACAGCTGTCAGAAGAATTAAACAGTTACCGAAAAGGAATGCCTTGCGGCTGTGTTGGCTATAAAGAGGTTCCGTCCGTACATTGAGCTAATGAAGTTCACGGTTGTGACCGATCATGCCAGCCTGAAATGGCTGATGTCGCTTAAAGATTTAAGCGGACGTCTAGCGCGCTGGTCACTGCAACTGCAGGCATATGACTTTGAAATCGAGCATAGGAAGGGTCCTGATAATGTTGTAGCTGACACGTTGTCGAGGTCGTTAGATGAGGTAGAAATAACTGATAGTTTGCTTGAAGGTATGGAAACTACTGAGTTTCAGTCTCCCGAGTATTTGGAGTTGATTGAAACGATTGAGAGTAACGGCGATAAACTTCCTGATTTGCGAGTGGAAGACGGAATGATTTTTAAACGCACGCTTTTCAAATCACGAGATTTTGATGGACTAATATGGAAGTTGTGGGTGCCGGAAGCGTTATGTTCAACCTTGATAGCGAAGGCTCATGAAGCAGAAACAGCTGCTCATGGAGGGATCGCGAAAATGCTTGACAGGCTTCGACAGTTTTATTACTGGCCGAATATGACAAGACAAGTACGTGCGTGGATTGATAATTGTATTGTGTGTAAGGAGTCGAAGTCATCGAACCAGCAGCTTATGCCTGAAATATGTAACGAGGTTGTCACGGAGCGGCCGTTTCAGAAAATATATATAGATTTCCTGGGGAAGTATCCTCGGTCGAATCATGGTCGTGGATCATTTCTCCAAGTTTTGTTTTTTGAAAGCGATGCGAGAAGCCAACGCGAGTAACGTGGTAGAGTTTCTTGTAAAGGAAATTTTTTACAAGTTTAGTGTTCCTGAAGTTATACATAGTGATAACGGCGTACAGTTCATCGCTAAAGAATTTCAGAAAATGGTAGAGACCTTTGGGATTACGCATTTGAGAACTGCATTTTATTTTCCGCAGTCCAATGCAGCGGAGAGATTGAACCAATCAATATTGAGTGCAATTAGGGCGTTTCTTAAAGAGGATCACCGTGATTGGGACCTTTATTTACCAGAGATTGAATGCGCTTTGCGTAGCTCAATCCATGCAAGCACCGGTGTCACTCCTTTCTTTGCACTTTTTGGGTTTAACGTATTTCTTAACGGCCGCGATTATAAGCTCGCGAGAAAACTGAGTTCACTGAGTGACCATGTGTTACGTGTAGTGAACCGAGAAGACAAGTTATCCCTTTGGCGAGAAAAGATAGATAAAAATCTTCATGGGGCATACCTGCGTAGTGCCAGATATTATAACACCAAAAAATGTCAGACCTGATTTGTTGTGGGGCAGGAGGTCTATAAACGAAATTTTTCGCAAAGTGACTTCAAAAGAAATCTTAACTCGAAGTTTTTTAGGAAATTTAGTAAGTGTCGCGTATCTAAGGTGCTTGGAAATAATATGTACCTGCTGGAAGATATCCATGGTAATTCTTTGGGGGCTTATCATGCCAAAGACATCAAACAGTGACTTGAAGCCGGAGAACCGTAGACTCACTGTGATGGTTTGGCTTCAAGCTCAGCAGTTTTGCGGTTTTATTTTGTTGCTTCACATTTCCCAGTGAAGTTTTCACTTGAAATGTGCTTTTTGGTGAAGATTGCTGTGATCGCAAGAGTACCTAGAAATGGAGACCAAAGTAATTATTCTTGGATGCCTGTTGGCAAAAATACTTCCCGTCACATTTTCCTGGGCGTCTACTTTAGTCCAGTGTGTGGAGTGGCTTGAGCTACAGTGCCTCGTATTCCTGGGTGAACATACCTTTCAGGAATGAAAACAGATGTTTGGGAAGAGTTTTGTGTGGATGGTGTTCCCAGCTCTGTGGGTTTGAAGGGTGTGGGCTTTAAGTGGAATTCAAGGTAGAACGAGATAGTAATAAAATTTTAGAGAAAGGAGAAAATCAAAATTGGAAGGAAACCGCTTGGGATGAACGGCGTATGGTTAAAAGTTCAGGGTATAGAAAAAAGGTACAGACTACTCATTAATTGGCCAACGTTGTTAAGGTGCAGATAGGCACAGTTTTTGAAAAAAAAAGAAAATTTCTTTTTAAGAAAAAAATATAATTTAGAGGAAATCTTGTTGCGATAAAGGAAGGCGGCCGGAGTAGGACGTCTCGAATAAGGACAGGATTATAATCTTCAGCGGGAAGAAGGATAAAGGAAAGGGGCTTTTGTGTGGATCTAAGACAAAGGATTTCAGATAAGTCTGTCCATTTATAATTCTTAATCGTAGTCCTGTGTCAGCGTATTGTACTTATTATACTATACATACATACACTTGCATATACACTTACCGGTGTGTAGCTTGCGGTGCGCCATGATGGCGAGATATATGTAGAAGGAAAGGAGCCATTTTCTGTGCATGATCGGAAAGTTATCATTGGTAACAAGTATAAACGCCCTCCTGGGAAAAGGTTTTTGGTACAACGCATCAAGAGACATTGTCCTTATAGGCCGTGCTTCGTTTTGGGTCCGCTACTTTCGTCGGGAGCCACGGTCTTAATAGCCTGAACACAGTCGAATTTCGTTGACTACAAATGACGTCGCTAGTGTCAAAATTACATTGGCTCTTATGGGAAACGAGAAAAAAATAAAATTTCGTTGCTTTCGTCGACGAAAGCAACGTCAGTAGTCGCTCGTGTTCTAATTCCTTAGCCACATAGTACGTCTTGTTCTTCTTTTTTTGTTTGTTTGACAACTATCATCGCTCATCGTCGACGAAATGACTGTGTTTAGGCTATAATGCGTATACTCGGGGCTCAGTCAATCGATTTGAATGGAAGTGGAATGGAAATGAACTTAAGGCTTAAGGCTCAGTTTTATAGACTCCGTTTGCGTGCGTATCCGTCAGGAATCTATTACAACTTACGGATAGCGACGGAACAGAAAATTTTCAAGTTTCATAGAGTCCGTTCAAAAGCTGCACAAACACAGGGATACAAGCGTTCTCATAATTCTATAGGAATTTTATTTCATATTTAAAGCTAAAATCCTTTGTATTTATCTGCTTAAATAGAACAATAAAGTTATTTATAATGGGTTTGCGACATTTAACTCATAAACTAGCCTTTTAGAGCGAAATTACTAAGATTTTTAGCAGCTGATAATTCGCAGTTTTCATTCTTTCTCAAGACAACGATTGTAATAGAATGAACGGATCGACGTATGAAAAAGTAGAAAATTTTCACTTTCTATCCGTTTACGCATGTGAACGCACGGAGCCTATGGTTGCATTCAGGACAACAAGCTGTGCTGGCTTTTTTCTGTTTTTTTGTCTGAGGGGGTTAGAAAGGTCAGAAGGGCTGACAAAGCCGTCGCCATTTTTTCTAGCCAAAAATTTGTATGCTGGATCTGCTCAGAACTTTCTTCTCTGTCACTCATTTTCAGTGTTTTGTTTACTTCTCGTGTGGCGGCCACGTGGAACTTAACGTAAAGTGTTGTTGTTGTTTAAATGTTGTTGTTTTTCAGCAAAGACTCAGCAAACGTATTCAGAGCACATGATTTATTCTGACAAGAAAAAGCCAACACAGCTTGTTGTCCTGAATGCAGCCTATGAAACTCATCCCATATGTTTACATATATTTCAACTTTTCTTGCGTGAGACTTCTGACGTATACGCACGCAAACGGAGTTTATGAAACTGAGCCTTTAGCATTTGAAATCGCAACGCAAATACAGAAATGTAGAAAAAGTACTTTGAATAATGATTAAATTATTATTTGTGTTTTATGTGATGTTTTGTATTTTTTCTTGTACGTGCGTTGCTGTTCTTGGCCACACGGTAGCTGGATTTACTCACGCACGAGTCGAAAGTAAATTTAGACTCATTCACGAACAAAGATAAGCCTTCAGGCGGATATTGATTTTTATTCCGATAGAAGCTCTGCATGCAATTGCAACATTCGGAAGTTACACTCTCGTAAGTATATCCATTTATCATTCCCTTTGCCTTGTTGTTTTTCTTTGATTTATTTACATATTTTATTTTATTCTCTACAATTTAGGTATTCTAGTACCAGATCCTTTACTCTCAAAGCTGCCAAATCGTACAGTAAAATGGTACATTCCAAATACTCGCACAAATCCGCCGGATTTACTTTAGCTTTAAATCAAAAGAACAATGAAATGTGCAACATTATATTTTCATAATTCAGACTGTGACAGAAAGTAATAATACTATACTATTTTTATAATTATAAGCATTTAAATGTTACTAAATAATATTTAAATACAATACATAATATTAAAAAAGTGAATAAATAGGAGTTAAATTCTTAAGGCATTAAATTCTTATTATTTAGAAGCAATTCCATTTATACCTTACACCCGAAGGGATGAGGGTATATCTTTGTGCTTCCGTTTGTAACGCATTAAAGGAGGCGTGGCAGGTATAGAAAAGTATATATTCTGGCTCAGAATCACCTCCTGAGTCGATTTAGCGCTGTCCGTCCGTCTATGAAATTTGGGACGAATATTCTTTTTCATAATAGGCTGTTTGGTATTAAAACAATACCAACATGGCTGTTTGGAACACATATGCAATCTTGCATCTTGGAGATTTATAACTTCACAACCATGTCCGTTCAAAATAATGGCGGATTTGAGGTTATAAAACAATTTACATTAAATTTTTTGGTGTTAATCTGCACTTGCAGAAATTTCTAACCTTAAGTACTTTTCCCAAATGGGTTCTAAATAAGTAATAAACTATTTAAAAGTAAAATGGATATTAAATAGACTAAATATTAGCATAAATAAATAAATAAAAATTGATGTCTTCGAATTCATTACATATGTATATAAATAATTAACTAAGTTGCTTTTTCAATACAAACGGTTCGACTTAAAAATCTGAATTGTCATTGGGGTCTCCAGGCTGAACACTCTCCGTCCCGATAACTCTTCATCCAGGGTCTGATAGTTCACTTTATATTTCCATTAACCCCTCTCCAGAGAACATGCCACCATCAACAGTGAAACGTAACTTTGGCTTTCCTATACGAAAAACCCAGTTCCCTTTCCTTGACACCCTTCAAAAAGATCTGATAGCTGATTTTCTGAGAAGCATTTTTCAGGTTTTTCACAAACACTACTTTACGCCAGAGTTGCATTTTTCAGCATTTTTCTGCAGTTTCCTATCTCCTTATCTCTGGCAAACACTTTAACCCGTATTGCGAGTGTCAGTTAACGATTGATAAACGACTATTGCCGTTGGTCGTACAATTTTGGTCATTGTCAATTATGATCCATATTTGACGATTTTTTGCTCGCTTGTTGTCAATCGAAAACTCCTTCACGACTGCTGATCAATTCTTTCTTTTTTCTTGTTTGGCATGGAAACAATAACATAAAACTGATGTGTGTTTTTTTAAAACCATCCATAAACATTTTTTCGAAAAAATTTATGGTGTATTGTATATTGTTTTAAAATGTTCACAATTAAAAAAAAATATTTTAAAATGGCAGCGGCGGTATTCGAACCCACGTTCTTTTGGTTTCTAAGCTAAAAGCTAGATTGAAGAGCCACCGTACAACTATGACCATACAATAGTAGATAGATGTACACAAAGTTTACAATACAAAGTTTACAAGTGTGTAAAAGTTTACAATAGAACAAAAGCTTGTCAATTGTGATACGCAATACCAAATCAATTGATCTACACGACTATAGTCGTATAAATCGTTGAGTGACACTCGCAATAGGGGCCTTCGATTGCCGCCTTTGAAGTTCATCCAAGTTAATCCATTCAAAGTTGACAACTTTGTACAGAAAATAAAAACAAATTTGACTGATTGATCGATCAGTGATTAATAAAGCAATGTAATAAAGCACTTTGCTGGGGATAAAATAAAAACTCGGGCGTGTCTTGGGCCATATGCCCCCCGTGTGAGTACAGCCTAATCGTGAAAATGCGATTTGTTTTAAAGCAGTTGGCAACCATGGTAGAATGTCACAAGGCGAGCAATATTGTAAAAATTTGTTTGTGAGTAGAGCCAGATTCTGCAGAAGTTGAAGTGATTGATAAAAATATAACAATTTTCGGGCCTTTTCTTTTAACTCAATTAATTGCAATTTCATTAGCTTTGCGAAATTATTTGTATTAGCCTTATTAGGCCCAAAGGCTCGGTTTTTTTACATATCCTTTTATTTATATTAACGTCTGGCGATTTTTGCCTCTGACAATTTTAAGAATTAGAAAAATTTCTATAGTTTCCGACTACTGATAAATAAAGGACATAAATTCTGTAGTTTATAATATTTTCGAAATCGCAAGGTTGAATCCGAAAACACAGAAGGTGATTGAAATTATTTAACTATGGAGAGTGCTAAATAAAAATGTCAGATTTATAACGAGTATCGTTAAGGTTTCAAAGGAATTATCCAGGCGTTGGTGTAGCCTTTGCTGTGAGTATAATTACTTTATACGGTTAAGGCTTAAATTTACCGTAGCACAAACTCCAATGTTGTTGTGGTTTTTCTGCAGCTGTCGTTTTTGGCGCTCACCCCAACAACAAAACCAATTTTACTCGCTCGTCTGATTTAAGAGCCCTTCAAAGTTTGAAATTTTGTAGGGTATAAGTAAAGAATAGGTGCCTAGCTCCAAATTAAAAAAATTTTGTGAGATAACACTGATCGCCCCTAGTCCAAGGGTGATGAAAATTTTGGCTTATATTGAGGACAGCACACACTCCAATTTTGTTGTTGTTTTTTGCGCCGATCCCAACAACGACAACATTTTGTCGCTCGTAGGGTTTAGGAGTTATAGCCCTTTAAAGTTTAAAAATTTAACGCTTATATCTCCTAAACTGCATAAGATATCTAGATGATATATGTACCATTGGGAAGGTATTAAAAATCGTGTAATTTTAAAGAAAATTTGGCTTATGTTTACCGTTGTCAAGTAGCTCCAATTTTTGGCTTATATTTACATCTTCTTACCAGCACCAATTTTTTTGTCTTCCTTGGGGGCGGGGCTGGAGCCCCTTGAAATTTGAAATAAAATTGTCTATATCTCCGAAACTATATAAGATATTTGTATGATATTAGTACCATTAGAAAGCTATTGAAAATGTCATTAACTTATGTTAAATAACATTTTATCCAAATCTGTATAGTTTTATAAATAAACGTAACTTGAGGTTTTTAGTACTATTTTTTTAAATAAAATAATTTTTTCCAAACAAAAATGTGTATTAACCCAAGCAAATATACTAAAAATAAGATAACATGTATTTTAAGCTTTCTATGAAAATTTATTTCGTTCAAATCGGTGCTATAGTTATGAAGAAAACTCATTTTTAAATTGAGAATAAACTACTTTCTCCAATTATGTTATACCTTTTTACAATAATGCGTCTCTGGTACTATAAACTATGTTTGGCGTAATGGTTGTGGTGGTGTTAGTAAAAAAGTGAGAATAGACCTTAATTGTAACGCTATTTCTTAAGATTTCCATATGCTTTGAAAATGAAAAATTTAAAAAAAAAAATTGCGCGACTTTTCTTCAAAATTTTTCCCCTGTGGCGCTATTTCTTAAGATTTTTATATTCATCGAAATTTAAAAATTTTTAAGAAAAATCGTGCGAAAGGTATCATTATTTATCAAAATGTCAAAGGAATCAATACTAAAATTAGAGACCTTTTTATAACAAGTATGGATGTTGATTACAACATTATTGTTTTCACTGAAACTTGGCTTAAACCAGATGTTTTGAATTCCGAAATACTTTCGAATAAGTATTCGGTTTAACGTAAGGATCGAAATCAATCATTCACTAACCTAACTAGAGGTGGCGGCGTTCTTATTGCTGTAAATTCAGAATATTTTTCAAAGGAGGTGATTCTTAATGATGCTGCTGAAGTTGATTTTTGCTGTGTTTACGCTAAATGGGCCGGCTTATGTGTATACATCACTTGTTCATATATTCCACCGAATTCTAGTGAGTATGTTTGCAACAGGCATCTTTGCTGTATAAATCAAGTCTCATCTATGTTTATTCATAACGAACGCCTAATTGTTCTGGGCGATTTTAATTTACCTCATATAAACTGGGATAAATGTACAGTTGATCCGGAAGTCTTACTACCTTCAGCTGATAATTGCACTGCTTCTTGCTTTTTACACGATATATCTTCTCATGGCTTATTCCAAATAAACTATATTTTGAATTCAAATCACCGTTTGCTGGACCTTGTTTTTGTGGACGACAAATACATCTATGCTGTATCCCGGGCTGACCCTTTTTTGTATCCTGAGGATAAATACCATCCTACCTTGAACATTAAAATTATAGAAGGGTTGGATGGTAAGAATTATACCATGCCTCCTGTAAAGTCTGGGAAAAGATATTGTTTTAAAAGGACTAATTACTCGATGTTAAAAAATAATATTTGATCTCTTGAATGGAGCAGATTATTAGCGCTTAGTGATTCTTCTTCTTAGTCGTGCTTGGATTTAGCTCTGGAATCTTTTAATAATACATTATTGGAATCTTTTAAGACAACTGTGCCACTTATTAGTATTTCACACGATTTGCACCCAACTTGGTTCAACAAATAACTACGTACTTTAAGAAATCTAAGATCTAATAAGTATAAATTATATTGCAAACTGAAATCGACGTCAAGTCTTACAATTTACAGAACTGCATGGTTTAAGTATCACAAAAAATGTAGAGAAGTCTACAAAAATTACTTAGAGAAAGTAAAATCTAACTTGCACTCTGATCCTAAATCATTCTGGAAGTTTGTAAATATGAAAAGAAGAAATGTACTTTTTCCAGCGTACATGGAATATAGTGGAATCGAATCTTATAACTCTCTAACTATTTGCAATCTGTTTGCCAACTTTTTTAAATTTACGTACTCATCTATGAAATATAATTTATCGAGCTACTGTTATAATATCTCTTCTGGTGCTATTACATCGCCTATTATAGACGTACAGATAGTATCAAACGCCCTGAAGTCTATTAAGTGCAATTATAATGCTGGTCTAGACGATATACCGGCTTGCATTCTGAAATTTTGTGCCGATGAATTAGCCTTGCCCGTAACTGCATTGTTCGATTACTCACTTCGCACAGGGTACTTTCCTGATGCGTGGAAATCATCGTTCATTGTACCTTTGCATAAGTCTGGAAGCAGATCTGACATAAGGAATTATAGCGGTATTGCCAAACTCAGTGCATTGCCGAAGGTTTTTGAGAAGGTAATTGTTCCCAAATCTCGAGGAGTGTAAATGCTTTAATTTTTCCGTCTCAACATGTTTTCTGTGCAGGAAGGTCTACGACTATAAATCTGTTAGAATTTGTATCTCAAACAACCAAAGATAAGGTCTTTGATACTGTGAATCATAATGTTCTTATTTCGAAGTTACGTTTATTTGGATTTCCTTAATGTCTTATAACATGTACATATATGTTTCTATCTTTCTAATCGAAAACAATATGTGCTTTTTAATAATACTAAATCAATGGTTTTTGCTGTCATATCTGGAGTTCCTCAAGGAAGTCACCTTGGTCCACTGTTATTTTTGGTATTCATTAATGATTTACCACAATCTGTAGAAAGATCTCAAATTGCGATGTTTGCTGATGACGTCAAACCATCCAAATCCTATAAAAGCAGAAGCGACGCATGTCTGCTCTTGACTCTTTGGTTGCATGATGCAATTTAAATTGCATCATCCTAAACCTGAAGAAATGTAACCAAATGACATTTGCTCGTAGTAGCCAAATAACATTTAACTATAATATTGGCACTCATAAACTGAATCGGTTGGAGCTTGCTGTCGATCTTGGTGTTTTCCTGGATTCGAAACTACGATTTTATACCCATATTAGTCGCATAACTAGCAAAGCTAATAGCGTTTTGGGTTTTATCAAGCGTTGGGCCAAGGAGTTTGCCGATCCGTTTATTACAAAATCATTATATACTGCCTTAGTTCGTCCAATATTGGAATATGCCTCAACAATTTGGAGCCCACATTTTAGCTCCTACATATCGGAGTTGGAGTCTGTTTAGAAGCAATTTTTACTGTTTTGTCTGAGAAATCTTCGTTGGGATCCAAATCTACGACTACCTAGTTACAACTCACGTCTGAAGTTGATAAACTTACCGTCGCTTAAAAATCGTCGAATTCTGAATAATGCTATTTTTATTCTTAAAATACTGTATGGTATCACTAACTCCGTACATTTATTAAGCTGTATCAATATAAATGTTCCACGCCGCACATCAAGGAGATTTGAATTTCTTCATCTCAGTTTCTGTAGATCGACATTTCTTCAACATGAACCTCTTCGGATGGCCTGTGCTGATTTCAATTCTGTATATTCTATTATTAATTTCGCTGATTCTCTTTATGTAACTAAAAGGAAAATTTTAAATTATTTAATTAACTTGCATTGTTAATGCAAATTTGATTGTTATTGTTAAGCTATCAGGCCCATTGGGCCTAGTTTTAATTCATGCTGTTGCTGTTTAAATAAATAAATTATGAAATTAAGATTAAACTTTTTATCTAATTCCTGAAATTTTCGAATTCTTTAAATTTTTAATTATTTGTATGAACTATAAAGACAGTGCTTAGTTTAAGTCTTGTAAATAAATATGTTAGGGTATTATTGAAAATATGCATAGTAGTAAAAGTCGAAAAAAGTAGTTTCAACTTACCTTAAAAATTGCATTTTCTCCATAAATACTGCACCGATTTGAACAAAATATTTTTTTTTAGAAAGCTTAAAATACATGTTATCTTATTTTTCCTATATTTGCTTACACATTTTTGTTCAGAAAAAATTATTTTATCTAAAAAAATAGTACTAAAAACCTTAAGATGTGTTTATTTATAAAACTATACCTATTTCAATAAAAAGGTATTTAACATTAATTAATGACATTTTCATTAGCTTTCAAATGGTACTAATATCATACAAATATTTTCCATAGTTTCGGAGATATATATTTTATTTCAAATTTCAGGAGGCTCCAACCCCGCCCCCAAGGGAGAGCGACACTTTTTTTTTGCTTGTTAGGGTCAGGACAAAGAGCACTAATACCCAAAAAATCAACCAAAAAATTGGAGCTACTTGATAACGGCAAATATGTTCCGAAAATTTAGATTTTTCATTTATAATACCATTATTTTCTATTAATTTTTTTCACTGTAAAAAGTTAACCCATATAATGATGTCCATATTAAGAAAGCCGAGGTTCTGAGCTTTGCAGGCATATTTTTTTCTCCAGTATCGGTTTAGGATTTTAGGAGAAACTGCATTCCGGCAATACGCGGAAAAACCTGTATTGGCGGATCTATCACACTACGAGAGAAAATACGCGGGAAAATCTGTATGAAAAAAACTTCACATTACCGAGAGGATTCTGCTGGTTGAGGGGTATAATCCTTGCCACAGGCGAGTATTGTTAGCTTTAAAATGCATTTTCTCCTAGAACGCTTCACCGATACTGGTAAAAAAATATGTCTGCAAAGCTAAGAACCTGGGCTTTCTTAATATTGACATAATTATATGGGTTAATTATACATTTTACAGAGAAAAAAAATAAATGAATAGAAAAACATAGTATTAAAAATTAAAAATTTAAATTTGCTCCAAAAGTACACAATTTTGGGTAAAATATTATTTAACACAAATTAAAGATATTTTTAATACCTTCCCAATAGTACATATATCATCTAGATATCTTATACAGTTTAGGAGATATAAACGTTAAATTTTCAAACTTTAAAGGGCTATAATTTCTAAACCATACGGGAGCGACAAAAATGTTGTCGTTGTTGGGATCGGCGCAAAAAACAACAACAACCAAAAACACAATAACAAAATTGGAAAGTTTGTGCTGTCCTCAATCTGTACCAAAATTTTTGTCGGTCTCGTGTAGTTTAGTTATAGGCCTTGGAATGCCAAAAATTAAAATGTTATATCTTTAAAACGAGTTGAGATATCGACATATTATTGGTGCTGTTTAAAAGGCTCTTTCAAGGCCTGTCTTTTATCTCATAACTATTTTTGTGATTAATACCATAATTACGGAGATAATTCAACTTTAAAAAAAAATTCTTCATTTTGTACCACCGATAAACGTTGCGTTGGTCCAAGGAGCATCTCCATTCGCCACAGTCAGCATTCAACACTATTATTAATTTTTTTGATTCTCTTGATATAACTAGAAGGAAAATTTTAAATTTTTTATCTAACTAGTATTTTTAAAGTTAATTTTATAATTTATTAGCCATTTTTCCGCTATTTTGAATTTAAACTATTAGGCCCATGTAAGTTTAGTTTAATTATGATTTAAATAAATAAATAAATATCTTAAGCCATGCACATCGAAAATGTTTTATTAAAAAAACATGAAAAAGTATGTACTTATAAAAAATTGTAAATTTCATTTAAACAGGCCACGTTAAATGAAGAGTTAACACAATAAAAATAAATACATACTTATACATATGTACATATGTATATTGTATTAAATAATGGTCGCCGATTAACGGCTAAAAGGAATTATCATTCTCATTCGTTTTGTATTGAACGTTTTAGGGCCAAGCTGTAGTCTTTTTCTCCTATGCTCATTCGAGTTAACATGGCTAGAATTCCATGAATCCCATTGAATCATTTTAATAGGTCTTGCTACTAAGTTTGGTGAAGTATGCAAATAGTAACCCTCACACGGTGCGAATGAAACGTTTTAATTTTATTTCCCAAAAGTATGGGGCAATGATTCCGACCTACAACACAACTGTTAATAATAATTTTTATTCTATTTGCAGCTTTCGCATTTACAAGTGCAGTTTATACTGGATATCGGAGATCGAAAATAAAATATAGTATGCTGGTAAACCAGAGTTTATCTCAAGGGACTAGCATCATAAGCGTTAACAGCGTCTTGAATGTATCAATAAAATCGACAAATGAAATTAGCAGAAAATTTTTAAAAGAACCGGGTGTCTTTTTTATTAAAAGCGTATGTATTTTATGATTTCCATTCATATGTTAAAGCTAAAATCGATAATAATTCTGATCGTCTCAATAAAAAGCTATCAAACTGGAACGTCTTTCGGTGATTTACTTCGAAATGTCACAAACACCAATGCCTCTATATGGTTTCTCTATATTCTTTTTAATCTTTTGGTGTGGCGCTTGGTGCATTCATCTGTTGGCTATATGTTATGGGTGAGTAAAAGCTAATTCTATTGAGTATAGTTTTTTTAAATGATTGCAATAATGTTTTCAGGAATTTTGAAAAGCATATTTCATATAATCAACGTTCTTAAAAATATAATACTATTTAGAGATGTAAAATTTTTAGCTAATATTATTAATGACAAAGTGGTTCTTGAGTCTTCTAATGAAGCTACGCGTAAACATCTATGCTATAACCTTTATTATAATAATACTTAAAGGCTGCATTAGCTCTAATTTAAGCTTTTAAAGGGCTTTCAAAGCTGGTCAGAAGCCAATATTAGCGTCTTTAAAAATAGTTGAACTTTAAAGAAATTTAATATTTTAGGGCCTAATAGACTAACGAAGCGATTCTCGTCTATTCTGCTTTGTTGTTTTTGCTTAATTAACATTTTCCATCGACGACATTACTGAGTTTTCACATTGAATTCACCCTTTTGCAAATGAAATTCAGCCCCCTTGCAAATCAAATTAACTCTTGCAAATCAAGTACTTCTACTTAAATACTTAAATATTAAGTACTTATTTTTTGCATAAGCATATTTTGTGCTTACCTTGCAAAATATATTAGATATGTTATATACATATATCCAATGTGAAGTAATGAAGTAAAGTGTATGAATGTGTTTTTTTATGTTTTTAGAAAACTAATGCAAAAGTCCTTTACAAGATGTATGCGGTGTATTCCGCATACAACTACTTTTTAGCTGTTTTTTAATGACATATCAATTGTTAGGTGTGGTGTGTTTTCAAGCTTATGGTATACCGAGGCTGCACATTTCGGGTATGACCGAAATGTATGTAAAAAAAGTAACAACACTACCTAATATTCTTGTGTTTATGATATCAGGGCCTACGAGTAAAAATATGTTCGTTAATTTTACAACACTTTCCACATTTCCACAATTTTTCGTTCAGAAAATGCATAAGAAATAGCATCGAGCGAACGAAAAAATACGCGATTGACCAGTCATATATGTATAGCGATGTAATAAACGCATTCCATATGAACCGTTCCTATATGAACTATAACGAAAGTTAATTTTTTTTTTAAAATTCACAGTGATTTATTGCAAAGAAATAGCTCCGTTTTTATACCCTACACCCGAAGGGGGTGTATTCACTTTGTTCTTCTGTTTGTAAAGCATTTAAGGAGGCGTGGCAGATATAGAGAGAAAATATATTCTGGCTCAGAATCACCTCCTGAGTCGATTTAGCCATGTCCGTCTGTTTGCGTGTCTATGGAAATCAGGTTTACAGAAGAACGAACATGATTCTAATACCTCTATGAATGACGATACCTCTACATTATATTTGGCACGAATGTTCTCTGTCATCCTAGGCTGTTCGGTATTGAAAATTGGTAAAGTCGAACTAGTGTCACGCCTACTATTTATAGCAAATAATTCATCCGTGCTTATAGCTCAATATCCCAGCTTGCAGAGTGAATTTGAAGCAAAAATTTTATTTCCGTCTCTACCGTCTGACAAAAACTTCGATTACAGGAGAACGACTAGAAGCATCGTCATAAAAGTTGCCACGAATTTTCTCTCTCTTTCATATGGAAAATAGAAAAAATCAAACCACTGCCACGCCTACTTTTTAATTAATATTATTGCATCAGATTTAACAACTGAATTTCTTAGCTTGCCGTCTGGATCTAAAGTTAAAATTTGATTGCAGTGTTTACCGTTTTGGCGGAAATCATCTCACAAAAATGGGCGTGACACGCCCATTGGTATACCATACCATATAATGAGGTGTTTGTTGAGAAAAGCGGATTACACCGCAAATAAGTTAATACATAAGTTAATATTCAGATGAAAATTTACTATCTGTAAGTGAAATGAAAATAGGCGTCTCCCGCTCACTTTTTATCTTCGACAGATGCGGGTGTAGGGTATATCAGCTCCGGTCAGGAGGCCTAATTGGAAACTTAAATTTCTTTGGAAGTACTGTGGAAACCCAAACTTCAATTTCTATGGCGGCTCTCTCGCACAATTTATATGGCTGCCCATGCTTACAATTTATATGTAATATCTCTCGCACATGGCGACCCTCTTATTAATCTCTGTGTTTATAGCCAATTATGCAGCAACATGTATGCACACAGGCGCATACTCAATTCATATAACTAGCCGTGCTTACACTTTTTTATCGCGTGACAAGAGTTGTTATAATGACTTCCTTTTTGGAAAATAATTTTTAGTTTAGTTTGAAGTGATTATTAGTATTTGATACTAAATCCAGTGCTAAATCCGAAAATAACATCGGAAATACGAATTTATTCTTAGAGGGCTGCACAATACGTCTTGAAGGCACTATTCAGATACAGAAAAATGTTTTGCCTTCGCAAGCCCTGCTGAAGACAAGATAATTGCAAAATTGAAGATGAACATTCTTGTTGGTGGGAGGGAGCATTTTTCTGCTTTCTTCTCTATTTGCGCATAGTTTCCAGACACTCATACGGCGGTTTGCTGCCAGGATTGCTTCGACGGCGAAAGCTGCCTTATATCGTTTGTTAGTTGTTATATTCTGTCATCGTTATTTTCGATGCTGCTGTTATATTTGGTTTATGTTTTCAATCGTTACTGTCCGCAATGAAAAAGAATACAGATACGAAGTGAGCATATAGTAGTATATAGTTGATACAAACGTACGTTTTCGTTTTGTTCTCAATGCTTCTTACCGTCCTCAACGAAGAAGAATATATGTACATCGAAGTGTACATTAAGGGGCTGCATGGGATGTCTCGAACAAACGAATACAGTATTGCAGTACAGCACATTTCGAATGAAAATTAACCCCTTAACTCAAAAATTCAGGATGCCCACTAGCATCGGATGATATCGTATCTCTATTCGTTTTTGTATCAACGTAACTAACGCACTCGTAGCAACACAGGCAGCAGACCGCCTTATAGGCGTCTAAAAATTATCGGCAAATAAAGAAATGGAAAAAACTCTCCCTCATTCTCACTGCTCAAACTTAATAGGCCGACATATGTACTTCTTTCGATTCCACTACAAAAACGTACGCAAAGACAGAAAAACAAAAACGTTCCCTTTTCCCTTTTTCCCTAAACGTAAAGTAAAAAAAATGTACAGTGGAACCTCGGTATACGACATTAATCCGTTCCGAATGTTTGGACTTATACCGAATAGGACGTATACCAAACCAACCTTTCCCATAAGAAGTAATGTAAAAATGATTAATCCGTTCTCATGTTAGAAAAAATTCTTCTTAAGCACATAAATAAAAAATACATTTTATTTTTAAAGTTATATTGTGTTACATGTATTATTTAAAGAGCGTTTAAATTTTATTAAAATAAAATTTAATAAAATTTCTCCTCAGGATGTCTCTAAAGTGTAACATTGTAGTATCGAATAAGCATGCCACCTTTATATTTCTCAACCATCTCTTGTTTGAATTCTATTGTGATTCTAGTAATTTTTTTAGTTTTCTGTTTCTTTTCATTTTACTTATTAGAATTCATTATTTTAAAAAAAAGCTCACATGCTCACTTTCGTCGTCGTCGTCAAAAACAGTTGTTTTGGTCTTTTGCTATTCACATATGTGACCTGTAGAAGCAAAACAAATCTTTCCCAATTCATAGTCAAAAATGTCATAGTGCTACTCTTTCATAGATGTTGCATATGAAAAAAAAAATTTCCCCATAAATTTAGTCGTATACCGAAATAAAGTCGTATACCAAGTCGTATATTTTTTCCTCAAAACAGGACGTATTCTGAATTCGACGTATTCCAAAGCAGACGTACACCGAGGTTACATTGTATTTTCATGGATTCCACAAACAAAACAAAAACGAATTATGGAGATATGAGCATGCAGATATTTCCTCCAGTTTATAAACGCGACGAATAATCTCTTAAAAAATCAACACCTATTTTGTTTCATACAAATAAAAGGAAAGACAAAGCGTCACACGGTGATTTCTATTGCCAATTGTAGATGACAAAGCAAAGACTCGTGTCGGTTGGGTAGGTGTCATATAGGCTTGTTTAATCGTGTCATTTTCATATCACAATATAGTACTCTGCGATACTGCAAGTTAGTGTAAAGTTGTCTTTAAAACATATCGCATATATGCATTACAATTAATATTACTTTTTACTTCTGAATTGAAATGTGCTTACCTGAACCCTTATCGCATGATTTCTTGTACATAACTTTTAAATTAAATGGAGCACTACTGACATGGGCAATATTACACCTAATTCTATTTCTAGACGGTAGATACGTTTCATAAAATGAAATTTTTCCTTAAAATTGTATTTATTTTTTAATATAGGTTTTTTGTGATTTTGCAGTAAATATAAGCTCCATAAAAAGTCGTGTAAGTTTCCCACTGAACTTCCCCTGCCGGCTGTTTCAATACTTAAGCCATTAATGGGCATTGATCCGAATCTAGAATATAATTTAGAGACTTTCTTTACAATGGAATACCCTACGGTATGTTTGTATCACATTTTGTAGTTATTTGAATTGAAATATAAACAAATTTAACTAAATCTTAATATAATTATACAGTATGAGCTGCTGTTTTGTGTGGAGGATAAATCGGACCCAGCAATTACACTTGTTCAAAATTTAATTACGAAATACCCATTGGTCGAGGCTTCGTTGTTTGTTGGTGGTTGCAATGTTGGAGTAAACCCAAAAATAAATAATATGCAACCCGGTTATATGGCTGCGAAATATGAACTGATTTTGATATCGGATAGTGGCATTAAAAGTATTTCTTGAACAGTAAATGCCTGATTGTAAACTAAAAATTATCTTTCTTTGTGCAGTGAAAAGTGACACTTTAATGGATATGGTACAGAATATGACCGACAAGTACGCTTTGGTACATCAATTGCCTTTTACATGCGATCGTGATGGTTTTGCAGCCACTTTTGAAAAGGTAAGTTTTCTTATGTAATGTATATTTAATATGAGTTCCACTAAGCAAAACTAAATAAATACAGAACATATTTACAATGCAGTTTAACGTTATTACGTATTTTTAATTTCATTATTTTTTAATTAAACTGCTTAATGTGTTATCTATAATCTTCAATATCTTCGTGAAGATAAATTCAGTTTTTTCAACTTTTGGCGGTTAGCCTATTTTAACTCGATCGTTCTATTTAAGCTAGCATAATAAAAGCAAACGTGAAGCAAAAAAAACTGACACAAACCAGACATTTTCACTTTGTTCTTCCGTTTGTAACGCATTAAAGGAGGCTTGGCAGGTATAGAAAAGTACATATATTCTGGCTCAGAATCAACTCCTTAATCGATTTAGCCATGTCCGTCCGTCTGTCTGTCTGTCTGTCCGTCCGTCCGTCTGTGGAAATCACGATTACAGGAGAACGAATAGAGGTATCATCACGAAATTTGGTACGACTATTCTTTGTGGTCCTACGCTGTTTGGTATTAAAAATGGGGAGAATCGGATCAGTGCCACGTCTACTTTTTATAGCGAATATGGATTCATTCTTGCTTATAGCTCAATTTCTTAGCTTGTGAATTTTAGGCTAAATTATTTTTTCTGAGTCCACCATCTTAGAATAAAAATTTCTCTCAAAAATAGGCGTGGTCCACCTACTGGTGTACCATACCGTATATTGATGTTTTTGGTAAGAAAAGCGGTGTTGTAAATGAGTTAATCGATCAAAATTTACTATCTGTGAATAAAATGAAAGTAAAAAGGTGTCACCCGCTCAGTTTTTATCATCACTTCGACGGATGCGGGTGTAGGGTATACGAGCTTCGACCAGGCCGAAATTAACGCTCTTGTTCTTAGTTGATATTTTACCTTTTTAAATTCATATAAAATAATAAAAAATTCCTTATGCAATGACCACTTTGGTTTGTTTTACTTTTGGCCGCACTCCTTGGCCAAACACACTGTGCCACGCCTCCTTAATGCATTACAAATGAAAGAACAAAGAAAGTATACCCTTATATCTAGAGCCAGGGTAGGCATCCTTTTTGAGCATTTGGGCATATTTTTGAAATAGAGAAGTTTGGCGGGAACTCCCACTTGGAAAGCAATTCTTACATGTAAAACTAATATATGTATAAATATTGTTAACACACCTGTATTCATATTTATTGTTACTACTTATGTAAATATATGCTTAACTGTAATGCTTATTCTTACATACATATATATGCACATGCATACATATATGTATGCATAACCGTTTAATAGTGCACATATGACTAAAGCAGAAAAAATTTTGGCCGGGCGGCGTAAGTCGTAACGAATCGAATGTCGATAGCCCGATATTGTCGATTTTACTACAGCAAAACCCCATGTTAATAAATGCATTGCAGGCGTAATAATCCAGTACCAAGTTATGCCAGATCTGAACAAAACTATTAAAAATTTCGACGGTAAAAGCAACACAACAGTGGCAAGGGATTGGTTGCTATCCCTGAGTGGCATTGGTAACAAAAATAATTGGCCCGACGTAGGACGACTACAGTGTGCATGAGCAAACCTTATTGGGCCTGCCTTAAATTTTGACGAACAAAAATTATAGTCTAATTCTTAGACTTTGAAGATTCCAGGAAACAGTTTATTCAGGGATTATTTTAAGCCGATTTGAAAAAATTTTTGTTCCAAGGATCACACCTTTCTTTTAATGATATTTACGCAAACATTCGCGAATATTATGATATGCCTGACCAATTTTTAAACGGAGAAGTCAACGAATAAATTTAATCCAACACATTTCTTTTAAAACGATAGAACGAACGCTGATCAAACTTGTAAAAAATGTGGGAAATATGGGTATTTTGCTTGATTTTGTACATCAGAAAAGGCGCCGTTAGAATGTTTCCGCTGTGGAGGTGTAGGTCATCTAAAACAATTTTGTAACCCACCAATTCGTTGTATGAATTGCCACGAAGAAGGACATATTCAATGTAAATGCAAAAAAAAACAATTCCCAACATAAGAAATTTCTCCCTCGAAACCAAAGAGGCACTTACTACATTCCCCAACATATTCAATAGAGACGACAATAACAAATACTTTCAAGACGTTTACGTTGACGGTAAATTGGTTAAGTCTTACTTAGATCACTAGGCTCTAGTGCACTAGTGATGATGAGAACGTCTACTGCGGAAGAGTTCCATACAGAATATTTTGCCGAAGGTAGATCTTACTATTCACAGTTTTGGAAATGGATCAGTTGTACCAATCGGAATGTTTAACACCTTTAAGAGTAAACCAAGCTTACTCCAATGTTGACAATTATATAGTAAATAATGCTGATCTAAACATCCCCTAATTGGTCAACCATTCACAAAACAAGAACACATAACAATAGTTGGACACTAGCAAGACACTGCGGTTATTTGAGGAAATGTCTGTTATGCGGAATTGGATGAATGTCTCCAAAATTTAAAGGTTCCAGCATTACCAAAAACAAGTATTAAACTTTAAGCTAAAGTTGGATGTATTGCAACGTATGGTAGTAATAAAAGTATGGGAGACTTCTCCATCGAAAATAGCACTAACGTCGTTAACATTAACGATGGTAAGTTAGATACTCCAATTTAAAATTTAAAAAAGGTTTCAATTGTATTCGAGGGAGGTGATGGTGTGACGAGCGGAGAAATATGGGTAAAAGAAGAGCATTATCAAACGAGTGAACGAGAGTTTTTACCGCGTGTTTTAGAGAACGAAATGAGTATAGATACAGAGAAATTAATTTTTTAAAAATTTAAATACTGGAAATAATGTAAGTGCTGAGAGAAAATCAATCATAATCAATCAATCATTATCACATATCATAAAAGAATATCGAAATTGCTTTGAAACATTTTGTTATCAAAAGCATTACAATTTTTCGAAAAACTGAAAACGGTACTAAGTTATATGTCCCTGATAGAGAGCGATGGAAAATTCTAAATGCTTACCACGATAAGTTTGTACAAATTGGAGTCGACAGAACGATTTCGAAAAGTCGTGAATTGTACTGGTCCCGACGGTTTAATAGTTATATAAAAAATTACATCGGCGGTTGTATTGAATGTCTACTAGAGCTGTGCACAAGCCGTTTTAAAACCACTTTCAAAACACACAACGTTTTATCAGTAAAAATTGATAAAACATTTCAGATTTGCACTTATAGCCTTTATTGCTTGTGCTCTGCTGGAAACAAAAACAAAATTGTCAGACGAAAATGACACAACAGTTTTAATGCCAACAATTGCTAAATAGATATAAGAGAGGATACACACACGGAATGCACATACATATTAAATACATACATACGTTCAGCCGTCTCCTAGGCTTTTAGTTAGAAATAAAGCATTGCGTGACTCTCCCTTTTTTTCGTTTCTTTTTTTTTTTTGTCGTTTTTCTCGAAAATGTGGCAGAACATTTTTTCATTGTTTTCAATCGTTGTTCGGGGCCACAATTTGTGGACCATTTACAACAAAAACAAAGTAAGAAAAAGACGATAATTACATGGAAAAATAGTAAGAAAAAGACGATAATTACATGGAAAAATAGATAAGAATGATTTTTGAGTTTGAGTGGAGAAAAAGAGGGGATGTTTTTTCTTCGTAACTTCTTAATTAGTTTTCAGACGCTTCTGGTGATAACAAAGCACCATCGACGGAGTGGCGAGCGGCGCAAATGCTTGCCTTGCGTTCCTTTGGAGTTCGAGCGGAGGGAAAGAGGGTGAGTTGTTTGCGTTTCTTTCGTTCCTTTGGAGATTAAGCGGAAGGAACGAGAGAGAAATGCATCAACATTAAAACAGCAACTGCCAATTTTCTAACAAGCAGTAAAAATGAATGTCGGTCGGGTAAAGGCACCACAACAGTTGCTGTTTATTGAGATTTTCATACGGCAGTCACAAAACAGCAGTCGTGCCGATTTGTGCCTAGCTGTCTTCAAAACGGCTTGTGCACAGCTCTAATGTCTACCATAAAACGCCAGGAAGAAAAAAACCAGGCCCTTATGTCAAAAGTACAAACAGAAATTTATACGTTTTAGCTACTATTGGCGGTTTTACCTTTTAAAAGTAGTTCGCAACACGAAATCTAAAACAACCGTAAAGGCTTTGCATGATATCTTATGTTTATTTGGAGCGCCACAGCAATAATTACATACCTACCCACATCACTTACTGGAAATAAATTAAAAAATTTTTGCAAACAACGAAATATAGTTTATATAAAAAGCGCAAAAGCAACACCACGGGCTAATGAGCCCAGGCGACTAAATCGAAGTATAATCCCAATTTTAGCAACGATGAGCTAGTGGCAGAATGGAAAATATTGTGCTCTTTTTTGTTGGCATTGCACAGTACAGCTTAAACAATACGTTTCATCATTCAATAAAAAGAACGCCGTTGAAATCACTATATACATTCCACGTAACATTTTAGGATTTCCATTAGAAGACGCAGTACGGAGTTCAACAAGTACTCCAAAACAAGATGTAAGCATTTGAAGAGAAAACCTGCGATAAACATACAGGAAGAACAACGTAAGCAAAAGGTTCGTTACGACCGTAAGAGGGCAAAACCACAATTATTCCTCCCAGGTGACATTGTCATGATTAAACGTATGACACTTCCAACACCCAGTGAATCGTCAAAGCTTTTACCACACTCGAAAGCTAAGTACTCGAAAGCGAAAACAACGATTACTACAATCGAAGTCGATTATCTATAGGATATCAGAATGTTAACACACCTGTTATTACATATATTGTATTATGGTAACTTAAATTTATTACATACGAGCATATTTCACATAATCAACATATTGCATATAACTTAAATTAAATGCAAAGTTTGACATTGCAAATTTTCAGCTACCTTATTGTAATTTGGCAAATAAGTAAAATTCCCAGTTCTTAGATATTGGTCCAAATGAGCGTCGGTGAGGATTGATCGGTACTTCGATTTGGCGAAAACCTTTATTGCGAATTGAATTACCCAATATCATTATGTTTTAAAAATTATATCATTCAAATGGCCGCTGAGGCTATTGCTTCCATTACAGAACTTGATCCGAGAGGCCCAATTTTGTATGACTGTTGCATACTCACCAATTGTTTGAATGATGTTCTTCTCCAGTTAGTCAACTGTTGTTGGTTTGCTGCTATAAACTAGCGACTTATCATAGCTCCCGAGAAAAAGTCGAAGGGTGTTAAATCCCGCGATCTTGGTGGCCATTCCACATCTGGAAATAACATTTTCTGTTTTGGAAATAACCGTTGTTCAATGATGCAGCGCTTAATAGTAAAATGGTGAGTATGGCAGAACACAAACGTCAAACGAATGACAGCGCTGCCACTTCAAACATAAGACCAATAATTTGTCAAAGTTCAGGCAAAACTATTAAAAAACCCTTTACTTCATGTTCAAAAACAAACATTCGCAAAGGTATACGATGCTCACAGAGAGCTCAATTTTAGAGCACAATTTCTCAACAATGGGTAATAACATTTGTTAACTTAATTCCATGTTAATTTAATTTAAGGTTTGACTATATAACATAAATTTGTACAATTATGGAAATATTTACTAATTCTTACGCGGGCACTTTTAAATACCCTCGCGGGCACCAACTTACCGATCCTTGTTCTAGGGCAGCGTTCTTAGTCTTTTTTGGAGTGGGAACCCCATAATATTTACCAAAATTTTGTGGGACTCCATAAGCATTGCAGGGAAATATTTTTTTGCAGTTTTAGGCCACTAACTTTAGTACATAAGACAATGTTAAATTTTAAATTTAACCACTTATCCAGGATTTGTAAAAATAATTGATAAAAATTATATTAAAACTTAGTGCGTGGTAGTTTAATGCAGACCAGAGATAAAGAGATAGGACACTTCAGCGGCGAGGCGGGATTCTTAAACAGGGTATGCGCTTAATAGTATTGCAATATATTTATAATGGTTTCTTTTTGTTTCGTCAATACCTTTTGGCAGAGAAACAACAAGACACACTTGTAAATCTCTTGCAACACTATTAAGCGCACACCATATTTGACAGTCACGCCACGTCACTGGGACACGTTATTTCGGCACTTAAAAAATGTTTTGACGTCTATTTTTTATTCTCTGTTGAATTCACATACACAATATGTGAGAAAGAAAGCTCTCGTTTGCTGTCAGTTTCAGCGATAAACACATCGAGTATGTTGAAAAAATTTTATTCATCATCGTTCACGAATTGTCCAACCAAATAATGCAGTTTATTGTTGCTTTAAAAGATTACAATTTTCACCACACACAAAAGAAGTGATTATTTTCGATATGTATATATATATATATTGAAATTATAGGAACTATTTCAATATAGCAATTATGGCAATTATTACTATAGCAATAAATAATATAAAGTACTATAGCAATTTGAAAACAAAGGCTCTTAAGGGTTTTTTAAGTTTTCGCAACTATACACAAATACAAATAAATAGCAAAGTTCTTATTTAAACATTAAACATAAGTTTTATGCAACATAATTGCATAAATAAGGGATATCTTCATAGAATTATTTATACAAATATAAAACTCATATCTTCAAACAATATCACTAAAATAAATGAAATAATTAGAAACATAGATTATAAAAAATATTGTAACTAATTTCAATTTGCAGATTTTTTTTGGTACAGTGCAATCCAGAATATATCTTTCAGCAGATGTACTAGGTATAAATTGCCACACAGGCATGTCTTGCCTCTTACGAAAGTCTGTTATTGATGAATTAGGTGGCTTGAAGTCGTTTGGTTGTTACTTAGCTGAAGACTTCTTTATAGCTAAAGCAGTTACAGATCTCGGGTGGAGAATGCGTATTAGCAACCAACCAGCTTTACAAAATAGTGGCATATGTGATATAAAAAGTTTTCAACAGCGGTTGATTCGCTGGGCCAAGTTACGGGTTGCAATGGTGCCAACAACTATATTGCTGGAGCCGTTGTCCGAGTGCTTGATACTCGGAGCTTTCGCTTCGTGGGCAGTATCCCTTCTGTTTCAGTGGGATCCGTTAGTATTCTATTTGGTTCATATATTGACATGGTTTCTTTCGGATTGGATACTATTATCAATAGTGCAAGTATGTAGCGTAACAAATAAATAAACTGAAAAAATGTTTTGTTTATTTTATTATTTCCTAGAATGGGTCTTTACCTTTTCATAAATTTGAATTTGTCATTGGTTGGCTATTCAGAGAGTTCAGCGGTCCTTATTTATTTCTTCATGCATTATGGAATCCGGCAATCAGATGGCGGACAAGGATCTACAAACTTCAGTGGGGTGGTGTCGCTTACGAACTGCGAGAAAGTAATGAAAGTATTTGTGGTAAGAGTCTCTTAACATCGTAACAGAAGGCTTTGACCTTTTCCTTAAAACCTATTTTTACGATTTAGCATAATTTTTCTACAAGTAAAACGTAAAATTAGTTAGTGTACTGTTTGCATTAAGAGAAAATAATTAGAGGAATTTCGGTTTGTTATAAAATAAAGTACGAAACAAAAATAAAATTCTATTAAGAAAAAAATTAACTGAAATAAAAAAAATTTTTTTTAAAATAAGTAAAATTAAATAGATTAATATTATTACGTAATATAGTAAAAGTATCTGACCTTGAGAATAAAAGTTTGCTCATATTTCAAATATTCGCGTCCTTGAAAGCTTAGTCGAAATTTATTTATATTATTTATTACTATATAGTTGTTTTCTATGTGTACCTTTTACTTAACAGAGATTAGTGAGCGAAACCTAAAGTCTAGAGACTATGTGGGGCTTCAAATGTACTTTTTATTTAAAGAACCTTTTTGTAGTTTGGGATATCCTTTAAAAACTGTATTTAATATTAATCTTTATCTCTTTGGAACGAATTTTCGTCTACCCCCGATAAATTTGGTATATATACAAGCTGATTTCGGCAATCTTAAGTGTCAATTTTCATTCTTTTTCATTTTCTTTCCCAATATTCATTCTCAGAATTGATATATCGTCGAAACCGATATGTCCATATACCAAATCTGTCTGAGGAGAACAAAAATTCGCTCCAAAGAGAGAAAAATTAAAATAAAATATCTAATCTTATTAAACGAGCTTAAATTGTATATATGTATGTATATTTGTAGCTTTTTTGAGCTAGAAAACTGCTCTAAGGATTTTTCTAAAATTCATATACTACGAGTATAGAGCAATCTCAAGAGGTCGCAAATCAATCTGTCGAGGTGTTCTCTTAGAGAAAATTCATTATGATAGGTTTTTAGGTTGATAGGTTTTTTTAATAGATTTTATTAAAGTGGTTGATCTACAGGTGTGTTTATAATTTGACATTGTTTTGTTTTTGTTTGTATACCCTACACACGAAGGGATGGGGCGTATTCACTTTGTGATTCCGTTTGTGAATTAAGTTTGTTAAAAGTTAAAATGGGCGTGGTCCGTCTACTAATAACAAAAACATCGATTGCAGGACAGCGAGTCATGAAAGTTGCCATGAATATTCTCTCTTATGCAGGGCTTTTTGATATCGAGATGGAGATAATCGAACCACTTGCACTCCTACTTTTTTAAGTAATACCAAAGAAAATATATGTTATACAGAATGCGCATCTCAGCATTAAACTCAGTCAGTTTGCGCAAGAGCTTCTTGATGCGGGAGGGAAGCATGCATAAGAGGAAACCAAAGAGCAGGAGAGAGCAATCTTAATGCCAAGCGCACATATGTATATTCATATGTGTGCATGTGTTGAATCTCTCCGAAAGCAAATTCTTCTGGCTTCTCTCTTTTTAGGGCAAATATTGAAAGTTCAGGTCTGGTAAGAAATTGGCTTAATTAGATGTAGGTGAAAATGAGGTAGAAGTCCCACATGATGATGTAGCCAAGTAGATAGAAACGATAATAGTTTCAATTTTATGTTTTCTTAAAATACTTAAAAAGTTAAAAGTTAGAAAAAGCTAAAAAAAATTATTAATCGGAGATTATTAATTCTTATTAGTAATTGGAAATTATTATTATTAATTAAGATTATTAATTAATTATTAATTGGTAGATATCAAAGAAATAGTTCCCTCTAAGAATAAATACTCAAGGTGTGCATGCAAAATCCGCCGTTGTAGTGTTTATACATATTTTGCGATTGCATTAAGAAAATTTGTATGTGTAGAGCGATAAATGACCCAAGAGCAGGTGACCATTGTGTGAGTGACCGTGTAAGCACAAGTAGTCATTTGAATTGTGCGAAAGAGTAGCCAGAGAAATGCAAAATTCTGTTGGAGGCTGTGAGAAAGAATCGTAGTTTTTATAGAAGTATGCGCCTGCGTGCATACACATATTGCTGCATGATTGGCTATACACAGAGAATAGTGAGAAGAAATTTAAGAATAGAAATCTAAATTTTGGTCGCCATGTGCGAGAGATTCGTCATATAAATTCTAGGCATGGGTAGCGATAGGCGAGAGAGCCGCCATAGAAATTGAAGTTTGGCTCCTGATATTGGAACCCGTAAGCAAAAATTTAGCTTATATGAGACTCGCCTTCTGTATATTGTATTTTCTTGGTAATACTAATGCATCACCTTTGAAAACTAAATTTCTCAGCTCGCAGTTCCAATCTGAAGGTGAAATTTCATTGCCGTGCTTACCGTATTGGTAAGTCTTTTCACAAAAAGGGGGTGTGCTCAGCCCACTGGAATACTGTACCATATAATGAGGTGTTTATGGGAAAAGCCTTTTTTGTAACACGGTTAATAGACTGGACTGCAATAGACTGGAATCTACTATATGTGAAATGAAAGTGGGCGTTACCCGCCCAATCTTTATCTCCACTTCGACAGATACGGGTGTACGATATATGAGCTTCGGCCAGGCCGAAGTTAATGCTTTTACTTCTTAAATTTTGTTCTGTTCTAAAAAAAATGAAAAAACATGTATTAAAATATTTTAGTTTTGTCTTGTTTTGTAAAACTAAGAAATTTATTTACAGGTGTGTCAATGTTTTTAAAGCAAAAAATTATTTAAGTATGCAGGGCAAAAAACCAAAACTTTTATTTTTATAATTTTTCGTCCCATTAAATTTAATTCATAAAACTTAAAAGTTTAAAGCTTAAAGTTGGTTCGAAAGTTCCGAGCAACTCCTCGGGGTCCCAGATTGTGGTTTTTTTAGGATAACTCCAACCACAAAAATTGTGCGAAGACAAGATTCCAAGAATCTTGTACTTAAAACAAACCAGAAATGCTACCCATTATATTCCCTATTTAGACCTGTAGTAGGTGGTAAAAATAAAACTTAATAAAATAAAGAGATAAGTGGGCGTTTGAAGCGAAACTTCAAATTTATGTACTCGTATTTTGTGTACCCCTAGTTGAAAATATAGGTTCATATCTGGAATCTGATTCAACTGGCCAAACTTTCTTGTTAATAAAATCTATGGCAAAAATATTATTATGATATAATGTTCTATATTATAATAAAGATTAGATGAAATATAAACGTACCTTCTCGACGTGGTTACGAGCAACCCGCAACCACTAATAATTTTTCCTCTTCGTACCAGACCCGATGAACGAGAAGAGGTATACACTTCAGTTACGTAGTACATTACTTTAAAGTTCCTATAAATTGAGGGGTATTATATCAAAAAGTAATGCGATGGGAAAATAATTGTTTTAGATAAACAATATGTTTAAATTGATCGGCCCTCGTTTATATTGATCGACCCTCGTTCCATATTCGTATATTTCTATTAACTGCAATGAATTTAAAATGTAGAACGAATCTGCTTTACTCTTTTGGGTTTCCCATTAGACTTCAACTTTGCTCGGAAGCTTTTCACCGAAATACCTCAATTTAATGATAAATAAGAGAACAAAAAAAGACACTGAATATGGCACATCGCCGAAGCCGGCTTGTCTTCAAACCAAAATTGACAAGGGATGAAGGAAATTCGTTCCAAAACTTTAAATATTTTTTGTTTGCGTCATCAATTTTGAAGTTTTCGAATAATTTGGGATTGGAAAGACTCAAAAATTAATACAATGCACAGCTTTAAATTTTCCTAAAATCCAAAGATAAACTAAATTATAATCTTATGCTTTTAAAAACTAGGGCATTTAGACATAAAGCTAAAAGTAAAAGTAAATTTATTTCTTACTTAGGCTTAGTTCTATAATATATGGATCGTTTATTTTGAAAGTGTAATTCTTTATATTTTAAGATGCACATTCCTATTTTTAACGCAATGTAATTCTATTGTTAAGCATATCTTGAAAACCAAAAAGACATTGAAAAGAGTAGACACTAAATTGGATGAAAATTAAAAGAATCAGAATCTTAAAAAAATTAAAGAATCTTTTATCGTCATTTAATTTCTTCAAGAGGTGATTTTACACCACTTTTAAAATAAAGGTTCCTTATATTGTTCCTGTCTATAACGGTGTATAAATTTTATATTTTTTGCAAAAATGTAATACATATTTGTGCAGGCGTACACGTTCTGCTGAACCCTTGTAATGGTTCATTCCTTATTGGTTTACCATATTATTGAAAATAGGGTCCGTTTTAAAAGGCATATAGATTTAGAATATGATATGATAATGATATAAGTTCACCGCAAACCATGCCATATAATATCTATATACATATGTATAAATATAATTAGTTTTTCCATATTGCGACTAATTAATTATAACAACCAACATTTTCAGCTCTAATTGTAAACCAAGGACTTAGAAAAGAGACAGTGTGAATTTTGAAAAATTTTGTATGTATTTATAACAAATCATAAGACACTGAATATCTTGTTAAGTTTTTATATAAAACGAAAGATTCAATGTATTCAAAATTAAGATCTTAATAAAGAAACAAATTTATAAAACTCTATAAATCCTTTCTCGTCAATTTTGCTTTGTTGAAATGTATTTTTGTACTCGTATTTTGTATCAACGAAATTTACTTCTTAAGAGAACGAAAAACTAAAACGATTTCCTCATTACCGAATGAAGAAATATAGAGCGATACGTTGAAAGCATTCGGTTCCATATAAACTATAATGCAAATAAAGTTGGCAATGCAATTAAATTGTGTGAAGTCTGATAAAGCATATAAAGTAAAGTACTCGTAAATATAGTTTACAATTACGTGTATACCCGATAAAGGTAAATAGAATTTAAAATTGTATTCTGGAAAGCCCTTTAATGTATATTTTTGGAAACTATCATAGTGAGAGGATTGTTTTCTATTGAGAAGTGCTGTACCAGTCGTAGAATCGGTATTTTTCCCTTACTTAGGTCCAAAGTTGGGTTATAATAAAAGTATTTTGCCTAATAAAGCATGTTTCTCTGCAATAAAAGCGGCTTGCACCCCAAACAACCCAGCAAAAACCCAACAAAACGAAGAACAAAATCAAACCGTAATGAACAACAAAATAATTAGGTCGCTTTCTTTTATGTTGGGTACAAATTTTGAAATTAATTTTAAACTAGCTTTCCGATGAGCTAAAGCAAGAAGCACTGCGGAATTCCGACTGTGACTAATCTAGGATTAACTTCTAATAGTTGGTCGAATGGATTCGCTATACTTTTTTATTAGAAAAAATTCCATTATAAATATTTACAACTTTTTCACCCAAAATTAACTGTTTGACGTTTAGGCGAAGTTTACCAGGGCGCACCAAAGGTCAATCAATTCCCTATTTTTGTTGTCAAGTATGCTAAATCAGCTAAATTAGTGCTTTGTAGCGTAGATAATAACTGCAGTTTATAACTGAACTAACCGAAGGTCTTGTAGTAAAATTCACCCGACAATAAAATACATTTACACAGCAAAAGCAATTACAAGAATCTGCTACTGAAGCAAGTTTTCTAGTAGCAAAACAAATTGCTTAATGTGGAAAACTATTTGCCGAAGGAGAATTTGTAAAAAAGTGCATGATGGTTGTAGTTTGAAATGTCCAGAAGCTAAGCATAAAATTGAAAATATAAGCCTGTCTTGGCAAACTATATCCCGAAGAATAGAAGATATCAATGCTAATTTAAATGATCAATTACTTAATAATTTAGAATCGCCTAATTTTTATGCAGTAGGTCTTGGCGAAAGTTGCGATGTAAAGAATACTGTTCAGTTATTAATTTTTATCAAAGCTATCACTGAGCTTTTTAAAATTTTGGAAAGTCTTTTGTCAATTGTTCCTGTGAAAGACAACAAAGCAGAAGATCTTTTCTGGGAGGTTGAAAAATGTTTTGTTAAATGCAATATTGACTGTAAAAAATTGGTAAATGAAACAACAAATCACCAAATATGATTGGAAAAAATACAGGTCTTATAAGACGAGTTGAGGACAATTTTTTTAATTGATCTAAATCATAAAATTATACCCCATACCCAAATATTTTAATGAGCGTGAGCCGACTGAAATTTTTCTTCAACTCACGGTTCACGAGCGTGAGCTAATAAAAAATTTTTGCAGCTCACGGTTAACGAGCGTGAGCTGTGATGCCTGGGCCACTAAAAACGTTCATAGTAATCTCTGCAAGAGTCAGCGGTCGAGCTACTGAAACAAATGTATGTGCTGAATCTCTCACGCTTATAAAAGACGCTGCTAGCGGCTAAACGCTTCAAGCGTGGCGATTTTTTCGTGGCCCAGGCATGAGCTCTTCAGAACGCTCACGCTCGTGAGCCGCGAGCCGAAGAAAAATATCAGTGAGCTCACGCTTATGAGCTGAGCGACATCAGACAGCTCACGCTCATGAGCCATGAGCGAACATACAGGAACGCTCGTGAGACAACTGATGGGATACATATGCATCTGAATATGTTTATAGTGTTTTATACGTAGATATACATTGATATGCGTTGCTTTGTGGGAGGTGGTGGGAGATGGACATGGTGAGGGTGGTGACCACCTCAAGTGTTCACACGAGATGCACGATCGCCAACCAAATTATCAACTGGAGCACTAGTTTACGACGGGTAAATAAAGGTAAAAAGTCTGATAAATAAATTGATTTAAATATTTAATTATAAAAGAGTTATAAAAAAATTTTACATGGTCAGTGCAAATTAGATTTGAATTAATGCAAATACCAAGATCGACTGCTTTAGAGACAAATTAAAGCCTAAAAATATAGGACTAAGTAGAGAGTAGTCAAACGAGTTCCTGAAGATAGGCAACACAAGAGACTGCGAAAGATTCAGTTAGAGGGAGTTGCTCGTGGACCAGTCCTCCAGTTCCTCTTAAGGTCTTTATTCATAATACGACTTAGGTCGTCCAAGAGATAAGCTGGTTTTGTCGTTGGCATATCAATGGATAGAAACTACATGTGTTTCTAGTATTGTTCGGAGTTTAACTGACAAGTTATAAAAGTAATGCCCAAGGCCTTCACAAGTATGAGTAGGAACAATCAATTGAAGAAGACATCGCATTTTTCAAGGAAATTGGGAATTACAGTACTTTTGTATTCAAACAATAAATAAAATTTTATTTTTAATATGTAGAAACTCCATAGCGGTTTGTAAAAACTACAATATTAAAAGTAGTTGTGACAAATATGTGGAGAAGCTTTGTGAAGGTAAATTATTAGAATTAAGATTTATACTTAAAAAACAACAAAGCCTATTTGCTAAGCCTATTGATTTAATATTTAATTTAGCCATTTAATTGCAACTAAGTCAAAACTATTCACTAAAGAGGAATTTATTAGCAAATGTATTATTCAGGCAGCGGAAGTATTGTGCCCAGAACATTAAAAAAAAATTAAAAATAAAAGCTTGAATACTATTGCCAACAGAATTAATGATATATATACATATATATACATATATATATATAAATATACCGAAAATTTACGCAATCAATTAGAATTAATAACACTTGAAACTTATTGCTTTGGAATTGACGAAAGCACAAACGTACAGCTCAGCTAGCTAATTTTTTTCGTGGATGAGATGTGAATTTCAGAGCAAGTGAAGACCTTCTGTAGATCGTCGCAATGCACGATACAACCACTGGAGTTGATATTTTTAACACAATGATGGATATTCTGAATAAATATAATTTATCATTACAAAAACTAGTTTCACTGGCAACTGATAGTGCTGCTGCTATGACTCGTGTTTTTATAAGGGTTATGACAAGAGTAAAATAAATATGCACAAAACAGAACGAACGGGGCGCGACAATTTTAAATATCATCTATACAAAAAAGGTCTTGGTGAGGATGAGGTTTTTGGGATATGCCTGGAGGAAGCGGAGACAGCGAGCCACATTGCATGTCACTGTCCGGAATTGGCAAGCATCAGGTTCTCCATCTTTGGCCATCAATTTATTGACTCCTTCAAACTCAAAACAACCCTGACCCCGAGTATCCGATGGCATTGGCGATGACACAAATCGCAGTTTTTATAGTCCTCTTGATCCGATGCCAATACTTTTTAGGTGTCCCTATAGTTTGTTTAGCTGAACTGTGGCTTTAAATTTTGAGGCATAAAAATGTGGTTAGAACATCTAGTAATCGTAATAGCAGAATTACGAGCATGTTTGTAGTTATCCCAGTTAACAGAAGGATTCCTTTTCGATTTATTTATTATGTAAGGTAATAATTTATTACACAATAATTTAATATGTGGAATTTTTTTAGACATATAGCTATTTTTTACACGCCAAGTGTACCACGGGCAGGAAGAGTTATGAAGTGCTACAATAGAGTCTGAAAAATCCGGTTGAAACCATGTTTCAAAAATACAGAAGACATCAATATCAGAGTTATTAAATACGAGTTTAACATAATCAAGGTTAAGATTATTAAGGCTTCTCGCGTAAAAATGGACAACAATAAATCTGTTTTGCTTTTTACACACAACATTTAACAGCGCAGGATGATTGCCCTTAACACCAATACAGTCAGAAAAATCAATCATAAAGGGTAAAGCAAGAGAAGCACTAAAAATCAGCAGGTAAAGAAAACAGGAGCAACTAGCATTAGTTTGCAGCACTAAAAATCACAACTTGCGCACCAGACAAAGGAAGAAGAGAAGACAAGAGAATAACACGCTTTTTCCCAAAATAACGGTGAATAAACTATCGTCTCTGAAAAGTCACTATTTCGCGAACGAGGTATTCCCTAAACACCGAACTTGTCATGTTTTGACAGCGAACATAACTGGCGCCCGGTTCGCGTCACTTTATTAGCGCCCCCGTCCAGAAACTCATATAGTAATATAAAGAATTTACGAGTATACTGTTTTTCGGGTAAAATAGGGACACAGGCTCAGGTTAGGCTTTAAATTTGAGAGAAACATCTAGTAAGAAAAGTCAAGACTAGGATTGGATTCGGAAATGTGCTTGTGTCAGTGAAAAAATATGACATACTTTTTTTTCATTTAGAATTAGTAAAAACCGCTATTTTTTTTGTAGGCATTGACTTTTTTATTTTATTAATTAGTACATATATTACTTTTGAACAACACAAAACTTCGGGCCCGGCCGAAGCACAGGGTATACCCGCAACTGTGTGGTCGAAACTGTATAAAGGGGGCAGATATAAAGCGGGGGCAGATCTGCAGCGGGGGCAGATATAAATTTTGATCTAATGACTTGTTTACAACACCGCTTTTCTTAGCAAACACCTCCATATATGGTAAATTATACCAATGGGAGTGCCGCGTCCATTTTTTGTAAGGCGACTTTCACTAAAACGGTAAACACGGCAATAAAATTTGACCTTCAGATCTATACTACAAGCTGAGAAATTCAGTCGGATTATCCATAGAGCCCTACGTGGAAGATAATATTCGTGCCGAGTTTCATGACTCGGTCTCCTAGAGTTTTGGCTTTTGTCACCAGTGGACGGACGACGACTGCTTTTGATAGTATATTTTAGCTTAAGACGGTAGACTCATGAATAAAGTTCTATCTCCAAATAGCTCAGTTTCCCAGCTCTTAGAGTGAAGGTAAGAAATTTAACTACAAAAACAGGAAAATTTATATTTTCTATAAAAAGTAGGCGTGGCACTGGTCCCCTTTTTCCCAATTTCAGTCCCAAAACAGTATATTATGACAGAGAGTTTTTGTGCTACATTTCATGGCGATACCTCTATTCGTTCTACCATAATCGTGATTTCCACATACAGACAGACAGACGGAGGGGCAAGGCCTTCTAGCCACACCTCCTTTAATGCGCTACAAAAGAAAAAACAAAGTGAATATGCTCTCATCCATACTATTTTTATAATTAAAATTTTCCCTACGGTAATATTAATTATTAATTTTTATATGCGTGATTTTGAGTAATTATGACAACCCATATTTTTCCTGCTCAGCGTATTTAGCTTAGCGCAACAACCAATTATTGATCGCGGCATGCACAAAAGTGTCGGCACGTGAAAATGAAAACACAACAACAAAGTTCGCTTGTAAAAGACAATGCGTTGGTGTTGTGTCAATTCTCGCCTTCTAAATCGTAGACTATCAAATACTCCCCCTTAACGATCTGCCAAAAATTAATTTAAAGTATGATTTTAACGATCTACCCAAAATTGACATTTACAACAAATAGTTTAATTTAATTATTAATAAAAATTATTATTAATAAAAAAAGTTATTAATAAAAATTAATAATTCAATACTCTCATTCTCCCTTCAGGTGTAGGATGTAAAAAGGAGAAGTTACTTTATTGCAAACTGAAAACATTAAAGGTATAAAATTTGAATATTGTCTATCTCTTCAATTATTTTATTGAACACTTTTATAACTATACCCATGCGCGTTGCATTCTAGTGTTTTCGTTCAGTCAGTGTTGTAGACCCTTTGTTATAACTTCGAGTCGCCTTTGTACCTTCTTGTTTGGCTTGGAGACCATTTGGCGCCACTCGCAGAGGCCGGCGATGTGTTGACCTATTTTCAGTAGTATTTTCAGTTTGTGCACATGATAAAATTTTTAAATCTTACTTAGGTATGAATAGAAAAACTTTAACTTTTAACTCTCCTACTGTTTTCTTTTTACAAACGCTCGCAAAATTATTTTTGCTTTGACAGTTCTTTTTGATGTTCATTCATCAAGAAGTTATCAAAGGGTGTTCACCATTCCTCTGGTTGGATGTGAAAAATGATTTAAAGCAAATGGTTTTGTAACATGCCAGTTTTGTAACTCTCTTCCGCGCTTGAGGTCAAATAGTTAATATTTCAACTGCTTCTGATCTAATTGAGTTCAGAAATAAAGTAAATTCTACAGGTTTTGGTTTTTTCCAATTCCAGTGTCAACGCAAATATTTGTAAATTTTACCAAAAACCTCCTTAGATAGATATAAAAACTATATATACAATATTTTTGGTCATAAGCAGCTCCTGAGTCGATTTAACCGACCGTTCACCTGCCTGCCTTCCAGTCTGTCTTATGAAATTAAAACTGCTAATCGAATATTTTTATGAAGTTGCGGTTTTTATTAAAATTCTGAGTTATTACAGGCACACATAGAGATACATTAACATAGATACATAGTATGTATTACATACAAGTACTTAGATACATAGAAATGTATTTACAAATATACGATACAGCACGTACGAGTATATCATAATGAGAATATAATGCGGCAGGCGTTTCTTAAGTTTTAAATACGATTTTTAATTGCATAGCATACGGTGGCTTCAATTACAAGCGCCTTATACATTATCTAACAGGTTATGTTATATCAATTGCTTATTTTTACAATTATTGAGTTTTGCTTTCAGTCATATCAAACATCTTTTCATCTTCCAGAACTGCGGTCATACTCCTATACAAATTACGCGTAACTTCGTTACGTTACTGCGTTATATTAGCCGTACAGCTTTGCAAAATTATGTTTTACAATTTTTTCGTCTTAAAATGTTACAATAAACAGATTTAATGGATACAACACGTCAGGCACGTGCTTCGAATAATGTTTACAACAAATTGTTCATTGTTTATTGCTAATTGTAATAAATTTAAACTTTAAATTTTTAAAATCTTGAAGTATTTCCAAACTTTTGAAATTTCCAGAGTTAAAAAAAAAAAAAATTTGAACAAGACCGCTAATTTCAATCTGGACCAACCTCGAACCACAAAATGTTTGAGGCAATATTTACTCTTCAGATATTAAATTTATTTATGGTAATGAAATTTTGTGTGGCTTTTGTAGGGAAAGGTAATTATTTAAGCTATAAATGACTTATGACTTTGATGAGAAGCCTTAGAATGAGACGAATGACTTAATAATGAATTTAAAAAAAAAATCTTTTTAATTTAGCGTAACAATAAATATTAGAACCCTTTGATCTATTATTAATAACTAATTTTTTCCGGAACGGAGTTTTTAGTTTTTTGTAAAACTAAGGGCCTGTGCGAATTGACAGTAAAATTTAGTGTTTTGCTGAATCATTGGAAATGTCGATGAAAAAGGCTATGCCGGCATTGCAGTACACACTAAATGTCAACAGTTTTTTGAACTAAAATTTAGTATTTTTTCGACCGTACTAATTGAATGTAAGCAATAATTGAAAATGATTTAGAAAAGCAATATGGCTGTAAATAGTTGGGAATCATAGAATCAATGTCCTTCTCCATATTTATCGGAAAATTTTAAGTTAAAATAAGGTTTTTTCAAAAATTTCAATTTATAAAATTCTGTCATTAATTTGATTTACAGTTGGAAAGTAAATAGTAAATACAAAAATAATTACGAAAGTAAATACAGCAAATAGTATATCACTAATATTTAGTCACATTTCGCACAGGCCCTAAAACTAAAACTAAAACTATGTCACAGCGAGGTCATATAATCTGAAAAAAATTGTATGAATTTTTAAAAATTGAAGCGTTAACAATTTAAAAAAATTTTATATCAGTTACAGATCACAATATCAGTTACAGATCAGTACATTTTGATCAAAATTGCTCAATTTCGAACAAAAACAGCATCGCCTTAACATTGCTAAGGAGATGTTGAACTCTGTCTGCGACGACCCAAATTTGCTCTAGAGGGCCATAACTGGTGACGAATCATGGGTTTATGGTTATGACGTGGAAACCAAAGTTCAATCATCCCAATCGGCAAAAATGATTGGCAAAAATCGAAGACGAGCCAAGCACGTGCAAGCAAAATAGCTGTCAAAAATTAACTGAACATTCAAAGTGGCCGAACTTGTCAGCATGAATGAGGGACATGAGTACCAACATAACGCCACCAAAAAATTGAAAATCGAATATACATACAGATATATGTATGTATGTACGTACCTCGCGCGAATTCGCGGTACTTTTTGAACAGACCTTGTATGTGTATATACTTATCTATATCTACCACGCCTCCTTTAATGGGTGATCAAGGATTAATTTTAAAATGTTCGCAATTCATGGTAGCATATACTGCTCAAACAGACTGTTAAATGTTTTATCGGCAATTTATTGTTCTCGCAAGTAAAATGTTTGCCGGAATATGCTAACTTTATTGCTGAAGCAAAAATACTCGTACTAAACACTAACCCAACAATATAATTTTTTGTTGATTTTATATGAATCGTTTATTTTTAAAGTGGCATAAGTCACTTCGTTTTTGAACAGGGTTAAACGGGTTTGCGTTCCGAGTGCAATGCAATTCTTATGGATTAGGAAGTTTTGTTTTATGAAAATTTTATAGATTTTGAAAACATTGTTCTGTAAATTGAATCAAAATAAAAACATCATACCACAATCAAAGTTTTCTCAGCATTAACGCCATTTTTGCATGAAGTCGACGTATTACACTTTCAAAATAAACGATTGATATAGTGCCCAAGCCGTTGTCATGTTTTGATTTATCAACGATTGTTGAGTTGGTGAAAACGAGTTTACACGACTTTACATACATATTGTACATAAATCTGTACACATTTAAATATCACATGCACTCTTTGGCAATATGAACATGAACGATTAGGTTCACCGAATTCGAGAGCTTTATGAAGCTCATTAAATCTTTCACAATTATTCACCATGACAGATAAAATATTTATATGCTAGATTCTTTTTAGTATCAGGTCCATTAATAACAAACTCTTTTAATTCATTCAATGAAATTACAATAATGCACCAGCTTTTAGCGACTTCTTCTTTTCTTGTTTAGTCTTTAACTTCAAAAAGAATGCTAATTATGAACGTATGATAAAAAATAAAAAAACTATCAGTATTGAGTTTCCGTTCATTCGATGATGTGACGACTGCTGTCGTTGTTGTGAGTGACGATTGATTGGACAGCGGTGAATTACCTCTTAATCGATGCTTTGTTGTGCGAAGATGAATTATGTATCTCCATCTGATATCGCACTGATCGACATAAAATGACTCGTGATGTCTTAGCGGGCGTTTTGGATTGATTGCAAGCTGTAAATCAGTCACAGTTCGTTGATTTAATGCCTTACTAAGCTCACTGATTGCTGAACGATTTGCTGATTGGTGACTGATCTTTCTTTAATCTACTGCTTAATGACGAATGATTATGATGAAAATGATCATTCATGATGAACGATGAAAACGAGTTAACTCTTTATGAACGATGAACGATGAACGATGAACGATGACTGATTGTCTGATTGTCAGTGGTTCCGTTGAACAAATGAAGAACAGTTGACTGAAGGCTAGACAGGGTATGAGATGTTTGATAACGAGAAATACAATAACGTTGGTTCATTGACGGACAGATGATCCTTTCGGTGCGTTAAAGTTTCGGATGGGCATCTACATAACGCCGTCTCGTCCGTCCGTCCGTCCGTTAAATTTGCTAATATGTGCAACAAAGGTCTCACAGAAGTCGTCGGTTATCTCGCTGCAACGACAATTTTATTGCTGCAGCAACGGCATCTGTGGGTTTGATTTTGGCGTCGGTGGCGGCTGCTGCAGATGCGGATGTATTTGCTTGGCTAGCTTGCTTTGTGCCAGCGATGTCGCTGCGGTGGAGGACGTTGTTGCTGGTGTAGTCAGCGGGAAGCTAATGGAGCTATTGATGTGGCGTGCAACGTGCTGTGCTGCTGCCATGTAGGTCCCGTAGTAGCGGCCGAGGATGCGTGGATCCATGTGACTCAGTTCACTCGGCAGCTGGTGAATAAGACGCTGAAGGTGTTGTTGTTGTTGGGTGGGTGAGTGCTGCAAGGTGCTGGTGTCGCTTGGAATATTGTGGCGGTATTCTGCATAGGCTGTCGAGGGCTCAGCAGCGCTTGTTAACCTGTTGATATTCTCTTGATGCAGCATTTGTTCTTGCAGCAGTTGGCTGTAAGGCTGTTGCTGCTGCTGCTGCTGCTGTTCTAGCACTTCGAGATCCGCCGCTGGAGCGTTTGGAAATAGATCACTTGGATTCCGGCAGCCACTCTTGTCTTCTGTTTCCTCTAGCTTTTCCTCCTCCGCGTCGTTCTCCTCCTCAATTGCAGCGTCAAGCTCGTCGCCGTCAAGATCCTCGATCACGTCGTTCTCTACATCGCTGGCGACCACGTCGATGTCTTCCTGGTCGTCTATTTCACTGAGGCTTTGTGGCAACTGAGGCTGCGTGGAGAGCTGGTGCACAAGTTGTTTTGGCGCGTATGGAAGGTGATGATGGTGTTGCTGCACGCTCAGCTTCGTAATCAGGGTACGTTTCGTGGTTGTGGTCGTGGTGGCTGCAGACGCCGCTGCTCGCTCGATCGTTTCGCTGTTGTCAATCACGTCCACCTCAACATCGGGGGCCAACAGGGACGCCACGTCGAACTGGCGCTTGCGCGTCTGCGAGTACAAGTTGGCGATGACGCTGGCCGTCGTCGTTGTTGTCTCCTTGATGATCGTCGACAGCTGATTGTTGCACATGTTGTGTGGCGACGGGAGAGCCACGTCTGCCGCGTTGATATAATGGGTCGTCGTGGGGGCAGCATTGCTAGACGCCACAGCAGCAGCAGCGGCAACAGCAGCCGCTGCCGCCACAAAAGATTGTCCATAGTTCTGATCATGATGATGATGATGGTGATGCGGGAGCTGTGGATGGGGATGGGCAAGCAACTGCGGCGCAGTCTGTGCATGATGTTGCTGCTGATGCTGTATGTAGCTGAAGTGGGCGTGGGCGGGAGCAAGATTGAGCTGGTAGTGCGAAGGCGGCGGAGTCACTGCTAAGGCCGGTGGACTGGGCGAATCCGTGCCTTCGTCATCGACGGAAAGGCCCATATGCTTACGCACCTTTCGCTGTGCTTTTCTGCGGCGGAAGTCGCCTTTGCGGAAGTCCTCCATGTTGGCCGGATGAATAGCCCAGTAGTGGCCTTTGCCATTGGCGCTGCGGCCCGATTTCACGAAGCAATCGTTGAGCGAAAGGTTGTGGCGTATGGAGTTGCGCCAGCCTGGTCCGCGTGTCCGAAAATACGGGTAGTTGTCGAGGATGTATTGGTAGATATCAGAGAGCACCAGTTTTGTCTCAGCTGAGCTCAGAATAGCCATAGCGATCAGCCCGATGTAGCTGTGCTGCGGCTTAGGCTCCTCCGATTGGAAGATGCGTTGCGGGAAAAGCGACATAGACAGCGCTAAACGGCTGCTGGGTGAGTACGAGGGAGTGCCGGAGAAGGCGGCAGCGGCCGCTGCGGCAGCAACGTTGGAGTAGCCAAAGGCGGCTACAGCAGCCGCAGTGGCGGCCGTGGGCAGCAACTGTTGTCCGGACGAGTACTGCGGGTAGCGCAAACGTTCCATGTGCACCGCGTAGTTGTACAGCTGCAGCCGATATTGCTCCAGCGGAGTGGCCACGAAGTTAACAGAGCCCCCGCCACCTCTACCGGCCTGCGGCGGTGCTGCATTGTACACCGAAAAGCAGGGTTGGCTCGGGGACTGAGTGGCAATTGGCAGAGAAGTGGTACCGGCGGCGCTGGAGGAACCGCTGGAGGCGGAAGCGGCGATTGCTGATGGTGGCGGACTGTAGCAGCGACTGCTGGGTGGCGTTGGAGACGCTCGCGTAGAGGACGCTGGTGCGGGCTCGCTGTCGAAGAGAATGCTAGGCATATTTTGAGGGATGTTGACTTTTGTTAAAGTTGGTTTTATGATTGCGCGCGAAATTGATTGATTGCGAAATTGTTTATTGAAAGGAAAGCGATTAGTTTTGTGGCATGGAACGTCTTTGCCGAAGTTACAATCAACTTTTAACACTGAATGATATTGCGTATTAATTTTTGTTGTTGTTTCCTGTACTTTTTCTCAGCAGCAGAGGAGTAACATGTCGGATCATCTGTCGATCAGCCGCATGCAGGTTATTTTTAATCCTTTGCGTTCTTTTTTTGATTGTTTTAAATCATTATTGTTTTCTTCACTCCAATAAAAACAACAAATAGTGATTTTTTGGGCTGTTTATGGCTTGGTTTCACACGCGGTCGAATTAGGTTCTTTAGGAAACGCATTGGTATCCAAGCGCGAGTTTTTGCGGGTTAATGCGCGTCTTTTTGATTTTCTGCTCGTGAAGCATGATATGATTTTAATTTGATATTATTTTAATGACCAGCATGACACTTTTTCTTAGTTTCGTGATAGACCGACCGAGGACCCGACCTTCGTTTCGCTTTATTTGAAGCGTAAGACGTGATTTTCGCAGTTTTTTTTATTTCTGCACATTCGGAATGACGCAACGAATGAATAATCAGAACTATTTGCAGTTAATTGTTATGTCCATAATGGCACAATTAATGGCATTGCAATTAATTATACGAATAACTGCTCGAAAGTCTGCAACACTGAAATCGGCAACGAGAAAAAACTATAGTAACAATAATATTAAACGCCGGTGACAGTACTGTCAAAACTATAAATAGCTTTTGTACCCAATTGTGAGTATAAATTAATCTTTTATTTATATGTTTCTTCTGTTTGTTCTTTAAATAAAGAATTTCAAATAAAATTTATCCTGCTATTTTGAAGTTTTTGCAGCATTTCTGCTCGTGCATAAAATAATTAATTAATAAATATACTCGCTTTTAAGAGATATTCTCCCTAATTTTGTATATTTTGCGTTCTTATTGATGTGAATATTATGAATTTTTTTTTTTTTTTTGTTTTTATCGGCCTTTATTAATTTCTTATGTATGTCATTTATTATAATATTGTAGCTATTTCCTTTTCAATATATATTTTTTTTATGTTGCTTATATTCTTATCCATTGAAATTTATAAAAAATTGTGTCAGAAGGTATCCAATATTTTGCACAAAGTGTCGTTAAAAACGTATATTATTTCTGCTTCTATTCCGCACCTTTGCCATTATATTATTTTATTTCTTCCGCACCAACGCAATTAAATTGTTTTAACGGCGATTTTCTCAATATTAGTCAGTCCATTTTTTGTTGTGCTATTTGTTTGGTTCTTGCCAAGTGGTCTTTTTCGCTAGGCGGCGTCACCATCGCGTATTCTTCAGTTTGCGACTGAACAATCATTTCGACACAGACCACGTCATCACCTAAACGGAACTGGGCCGTGAAAAATGGCCCTGCTTTCATATACCAAAGTACGATCTCTCGACCAATCAGAGAGCAGCACAGTTTCTTACCTCTTCTCGCTTCTATGGCTATTGGAACAACCACTTTCACAAACAACTTATTGCCTGATGACGAACTGTCAGCCATAGTTGCAGCAGTGTTCTCCTTCTTGCTGTTTTCACAATATTCAGGGGAAAAAAGTGGTGTTTACGAAATTTTATCATCTCTCTACGCTTACGAGAGCTAAGCGTTTGCGTTCATCTTGCTACAATATAATTGTCTGCAGATTAATTTTTTTATTTATTTAGGCCGAGATACTGTATTCACAAACAACACAATCCGAAAACAAGCAAAAATTATTAGAAATGTCAGGATTTTTCATTACAAATGTAATATTTATGAAAACATAATATTTAGAAATACAAACAGTATAGAAATACAGCAAAAATTGAGAAGTTATAATGATAGCATTAAATGCAAACAAAATAAATTGCCAGTTATTATCATTACCAATTATTTCCTAATTTTTATACAATTATAAATTTGTTATACACTATGTTTAGGTTGACATAGTATAAGATGAAAATTATTTTACTTCAATAATTATTCATGTATTTAAAAATGATGTTTTAGCAAATATTTACAAAAATGTCGATGAACTCTTGGTTATTTTGTTATCCTTGTTTTAAAATGGCTAAAAGTCATATCTGCAGTCACGTAGCTAGCTTATTAATAGTTGTGATAATCGCTGCAAGACGCCTAAATGGAAATCTACCATTTATAACCTATCGATCTACAATTTGTTCTACCATTTGTTTTAGAGGAATCCACAGTTTGGTCAAACAGACCGGAATTTTCTGGGGAGCAAAATATAGGTTGTTTTTGATTTGGTTAGGTAAACTTACTGAAGGGTTGACTACCAAACAAGCTGCTATACTGCGCTCACTGGTTGACAAACTCACGCTTGATAACGTCGATCACAGGAATCGCAGAGCAGGGCCCACTCGTCTGACTGCCCTCTAATATCTGACTCGTTGTTTTATCGCAAAATTGTTTTAAGCAATGGTGGATTAAGAGTGTATTAAGAGACCCTACAGACTCCATTAAATCCAGAATCATTTTGTGCGATCCAGAATAACGCATCGTTTGGTGCGGTTTTTACGCTTATTATTTTGTATTATTATTTTGTATTATTATTTTTGACCTTATTATTTTGTAAATCCCGAAATAAAAAAATTCCAACGCGACAAAACTTTGGCAACACTTTTATGCCTTTTATGGCCACGAGCAAATCGACCCGCTTGAAGCGTTTAGCCGCAACCAGCGTCTTTTATAAGCATGAAAGGTTCAGCATATACATTTGTTTCACTCGCTCGACCGCTGCTGACTCTTGCAGCACAGAGCGAGTTTGCTATGAGCGTGAGTTTCGTGGCCCTCTCGTTAGCAATTACGATTGGTCGTTGGTCTCCCTCGCAGATATACTGTAGATGCAAGGAACCTTAGTTACTGAGTAAGTTTTGGAATTATTGACGGTTTTAATCGGTTTTGCTACTTTACACATAATAATTGATTTTGTGTTTATTTATTCTTTGATTTGTTCGATGTTATGTTTGCTTAGTTTGCTCGGGTGTCACCCCTAAGATGGTGTCACCCGGGGCGGACCGCCTCCCTCCCCCTCGCTACATCGCTGATATCTGCAAAGGGGGAAAAATTATTATGATTTATTAATGGCAACAATAGTTATAGTAATTTCGCCTTACATCGAAAATGTATAAGATCCTATTTTCTGATTTCTATTCAGAAGACGGCCAGCTCAGTTTCAAGCCTATCTTTTGCAAAATGTTGTTTAGGTTTTTGTGTGAGTAAATATTCAGCATTTAGCGGGGCATTTAGTTTTGGGTGCTCCCATTCACCAGCCAACATCGTTATGAGATAAGTTTCGTTTACTGCACATATAAACAGCACATATATACCCTCATCCCTTCGGGTGTAGGGTATAAAAAACGCGGTTTTTTAGTCAATGATGCAGAATTTTTCGTTATATCCTGCTTCATGTTGTGTAATAATTTCATATTTTGTATACTCTCAGCGTGAGAAGAGAAACATTTTCAGCAAACATTTTCTCCAAGGTGGAAGTAAATTGAAAGCTTTAGAAGCGTTTTCTGCAAAATCGTTTTTTTTTAGTTATGAAAGTCTTTGAGTAAATGAGCGATATACGAAAATTCTAAAAGTTTAATGAATTGATAAAATTTTTAGGCGTTAAACTTACCTTTGTTACAACTATATAATCGCTATACAATCACACAAATGATGTCTTCTTAGTTGATGACACCATGGAGCTGACACCATGGAGTTGTTCCATTAAGCGTGTTCCAGATACACGAAAGTTTATTACTAATTTTTATTTCAGTTTTTCACAATTCACAAAAAATCGCAAATAGAATACTTGGATTTATTAAAGAACATTTCACAAATTTCCGACAAATTTTATAAAAACGACAATGGTTGTTTTTTTTTTGGAGCTTATAGTATACAAAATGTTGTGTTGTTTTCGTCGAAAGGCATCTACGTTTTTGATTGAGAGTCTGTTTTCCGATTGTGTTGTTTTTCATGTATCGCAAATCTTCCAAACAACGAAAAAAACAAACAGAAAGAGCGAGAATTGTGTTGTTTGTCATTTTAGTATCTCAGCCTTATTCTTTTGTTGATTTGTGACTTATCTGTTTACATCATGGGGAGATCATAATGAAGTTAGATGGGGCTAGGGGAAAGATTAGGAATCGGTATTTTCTAAAGTTGTAAAAGAATGAATGAATGGGGCCTCAATATCAAGCCAAATCGCCCTCTAAAACTGTGAGCAGAAGCAACACTGGCCGCTGCAAAGGCGTGTTCGGTTTTATTTTGCTATGTGTCGCGTTTAGATGACGCCGCTTGCTGCATTTATCCTCTCTCGCCGTTTCTCTTCTGCCTGGAATTTTTTATTTTGATTTTGGTTGGCTGCCAAGCCGAGCTGGCGGTACCTGTGATTGGGTGTGTACCCAATTGGTGTGAGCTGTTTTTCTACGGTTTGTTTGAATACAAAAACAGTCATTCTCATAACGCCAGGATTGATTCCGATGACATCTACATTTTCCGTACTTTGCCGCGTTAGAGTGAGTGAGAGAGGGCAATAGAGGCAAAACTAGGTGAGGTTGTGGGGGTAGCGTTAACAGGCAGTATTGTTGGTAATTATTATTGTTATTGCAAGCTGTTTAGATAAACTTTTAGTTAACTTTAATGTGAAACAACTACAAAAACAGTGGCAATTACGTCTGAGGTTCTGCTGTTGTCTGTATAAATACAGCATTTGTTGTTGTGAGCATACGCAGCTTGCGCAGTGGTGTGTAGTGGTGCGGTAAAAGGGCATGGGGGAAATGTGGTCATGTACAACGGCGGTCAGCCTGAGGGGGCGCAAAATTACAGGTCAGTTAAAAATTTATGAAATAGTGGAAATGTAGTAGTAGCAGAAGAAAAAGAAGAAGAATTTTCAAAGAGACAATAGTTACTGATGTGGGCGCCATAAATGCTTACAAGTTAACTGAACTCTTACTACAGACGTTACAAAACAACACTTCCATTCAGTTTTATTAGGTACTGTGGTTTCTAAAAGACTTCACTAAATTTTAGTTGTGAATCGAACAAGCCTTTGTCTGATTATTTTGAGCGTTTTGATGGCGTTTTGATGGCGTTTTGATGGTCTATTTCTCACCGTTTATGCGGGATGGTCTGTTTTTGTAAGAAAAGATAAAGGAACGTTTTCAAAAAATAACTGCCACGGCTACAGCATGTTAAAATATCGCAGGTACGAGTCTAATGTCCTTTAAATTGAGACTTTAAAATTGAGAAATAAAAAATTTAATGGTAAACTTGTTATTGAAAGTAAGCTAAAAAGTTGTTTGAACGGATTTTCTTTCAGTCACGTACCATTTTTTTCCTCAATACAAAATGTAAAAATTGGAAACCGGAAACCGATGAAATTTTGGCAATCGGAATATTCCGTGTTGAGGTTTTGGAGAAAATAAGAAAGGGTTGTTTGTCGTTGTCTTCGAAGTGCTTAAGGTTGTTGGCATTTTATATTTATTTTTTCAATGTAATTATGAAAATTGATGTATTAGGACAGCGGCGCTGAATGAGAGTTCAGCTACGCTACGGGCGTCTGAAAATCTAGATCCGCTACTGTAAAAATACATACATAGGTATGTATGTAATATACATACATCTACACTACACCGTGGAAGCAGAATAGCGCAAAGGCACAACATAAAGAAGTCTAAAGAATGGTTTAGTATAGTTTTTGGCCTTATTTGAAAAATTGTTGATGGAAAGCTGAAATGGGGGGCTCGGAAATGGGTCGCCGTGGTGTGCGGCTATGTATACACACATACATACGATATATATGTATATGTTTAAATATATTTAGGTATTTACCTTCTGCGCAGGCTCAAAAAACAAACCAACCAACAATAATGGGACTAGATGACGTTTAAATCATATTCGTTTTACATTTTTGTGTTTATTTTTTTTTATTATTTTAAGTTTTAATATATGGGAGAAAACATTTGTAAAATTTTTCAATTTCTCTTTCATTTGATTTAAATTAGTGAATTTAAAAAAATTTGTGTCAGGATTTTACACCTGCCATCTTTATATTGCTCGAGGCTAAGCTGAAAAATAGTCTGCACTTATGTAATTAATTATTATTTTTTTACTTATTTACCCTGAAGGGAAAACACAAGTTTCTTCCATTTGCTTCTGACCAACGCAGCCTCAAACTTACAGCTAGAGGAGAAGTCGGCGGCGGTGGAATCGGACAATGACGGCGAATTTGCAAAAATTGGTCTTATTTTACATTCTATATAAATTTTTTGTGGGTTGGTTACTTTTTGCAAAACGAAAATTCAGGTTATTCAATTTTTTTTGTTAGGATTTTTAATAATATTGAAGAAAGCACTTGTTTTTGTCGTTTATATCTTTCCGTTTTGAATGTACATACATATGTATATATCGATATATTTATATCGTTCCGCATAAAATGTACATACATATAAATGTATGGTAGGTAATAATAACACTTTAAAAGTTTAATTTAATCTTTAAAATTTAATTTAAAATTTAATCTTCAATGCTAGCGTTTCTTTTTAAATTTTTATGAAAATCTGAATAATCTGCTGGCAAACTTTAGACCCTAGGTTCTATTAAAAAAGGGGTTAAAAAATATAATTTGGAAAAATGTTGATGTTTTTAAAATTCTATATTCTAGACGTTGGTTTTTTTTTACAGCCGCAGAAAGCTATAAAAACCGTCAATAAGTCCCAAACTTACTCTGCATTAAGAGGACCACTGCGAGGGGGACCAACGACTTCACATCGCAATTGCTAAGTGTTGGCAAAGTTTTTCGCGTCGGGATTTACAAAATTACCGGGATCTTTTTGTGTTGATTTAACGGTATCTCAAAAATCATTAATCATGGTGTAACAGTGTAACGGGAGCTACGTTCTAATTTTTAAAGAAATAAGGGCCAACCGTCGCGCCACTGTAAAAACACTAAACGGTGCATATTATTGGATGTAAAGGAGTCTGTAGGGACTCTTGTAAATTGTTCATCGCTAAACACAACTTTGCGATAAAACTACGGGCCAGTTTTCCTGCTCTAGGCCAGATCTTAGCGAAAACTTACGTAGTGGGTGGACAGAGCTACAATTCCTGCGATCGACGAGGAATCGATAAATTTCTTTCGCACTTTCGTATTCAGCGTTCGACAGATGCTAATTATAAGTTGCGCGAATCGACGAGTATTTTTCAAAGTAAATTTTAATAATTTGGTAGGGTTGTTCAAGCTTGAGTGTGAGATGATTTACCAGAGTATACAGATAAAAAACACCCTATATTTTGCCATAGTCTGTCTGACCGGACTGTGGATTCCTCCACAACCGAGTGTAGATTTCCATTAAAGCGTCTTGCATCACACCTATTAATCACACTTAGTAAAAAAAATATAAAAATGGCCATGGTAAAAAAATTGTTTAGGGGTAACACCACCACTTCCAGGTGTACTAATATGGTACTAACACAGTACGCGTCTCTACGATACTAAGCTTCACCCTATGTAAAGGAGTACAGTGCCCTCCAGTGGAAAATTCTGAGAAACGAATATAGTCTATATCGCTTCCACTAACACGCTTATTCGCAAGCTCCTCGAGTCACTCGTCGTCGTCGTCGCCTCTGAAAAGTCACTTTTTGCCAGAATCCGTATTCACAAGCCTACTTTATCTAAAAGTGACTCGTGTTATTTTACGCTCACATTAGTTGCAATGTGCTAAGAGGTTTGTGTACTAGATAAAATGTTCAGTGCTACAATACCTAAATTGCAGTGCCACGACTAGGTGACTTTGAGGTGACTAAAAGCTATTCACAAGTACGACAGCAGACGTCAAAACGTCCATTTTAAGACGACAGCAGTTTTTTTTTACTTTGTAGTTCGGATCTGTAGCTAAAATTTCATTGCCGAGCTTACCGTATGGGCGAGAGACGTTTCAAAAAAAAATGGGCGTGACCCGCATATTGGAATACTATACCATATATGAAGGCGTTTATTAAAAAAGGCGGTACTATAAATGAGTTATAGTTATTTACTATCTGTAAGTAAAATGAACATGGTAACCCTACACCCGAAGGGATAAGGGTGTATTTTGTATATTTGATATTGTCTGCGTCTGACGGACGGCAGACATTTTCTGAGTGGAAATATTTCTGCAGATTTTCGAATATGTTCATTGCGTATTAATTCCTGTCTGAAGCCTCAAAATGAAACAAAACAAAGTTTGCATGGTATATAAATGGTATATAAATGGATTTTGATTTACGTCCACTGTAAACACCATAGCAACTTTGTGGCTGTAGCTGAGAATAAGGAGCTGTGTCGGCTTAAGTACCTCATTGTGTTTACTGCAGTTCCTTTGCGCTTTGTTTTCTCGAATCGATGCATTGTTGTGGCATTGTTGCAGCTCAACTGATGCCTCTCAATTAATTCTTCCCAGTCAAACAATAAAAATGTCGTCACTTTTCAATTCAAAATATCTTTCAGGCGGTTGTGGTGTCAAATTCGTCATTGAAATGAAGAAAATGCACTCAATTAGTTAAATTGAGTTGGGAGAGGAGAAGAAATCAGCAGGGGAGAGAGGAAAAGCGGGCTAGAGGGGACGCTAGATCCCATTGTGTACCATCCGCTTCCACTCTGCCAGCTTAAGGTTACGATTTTTACCAGACGAACCAAAAATCTGCTTGTTTCTTTCTTTTCGGGGTTTTCTTTTTCACAATACGGCTTCCAAAATCGCGTCAGTGTGTACCTCATTTTCATCCATTCAGCGAGTCATTCCCTGCTTTTCAGTCCTCATTCTCTTCTTAAGTGCTCGTAGCTTGTCTTTTATTTCGAGCTCACTATCGGCTGCTTCCTTCAAGCGTCGTCCTCCACCCCTGAGTTGTTCGTGGTAATTATATTGACGATTATGAAGTTGGTTAACATTTTTGGGAAGAGCGCTGTTATGTTGCATTCGGGGCAGCACACTACACTTTTGGCTGTATATGTTTGCAAAAGGTATGAAAACCGACCTTGCCCGAGAGACCATTCAATACAGTTGCTCGCATCATGAAGGAACACTTAAAACGTTAAATCAATGATACGAAAAGCATAATTCAGGTTGATGATGATGATCGGTGGACCGGTGTAATGGGATGGGAACTAAAATATTTAATATTTCTTGAATATTTTTTTAGCACTAAATACGTACGCACATCTTGAGAATACTATGGACCACAAGATTAAGAACAAAAGTATTATTTTGAAGATGCTGGTCGCTGAATCGGGTTGAGGAAAATGTTGTTTGTGCTGTTTTTATTTGTATTTGTTGACTTAGTCCTAGAAAACAACACGCACACTCTGAGAGTAAAAAATGTGCAGGAATTCGGAAAGATTCCCAGAATGCATATTCATAATATGCATATACTTTTTAAGTTCTAGATGCAGGTGGCAGATAAATATCACAATTCCACACCTGCATACGCAGTCGCTGTTGCTGTTCTTGTGGTTGTTGTGGTTGTTGTTAGCAATAACAAACGATTATACTTAAAGAATTAACAGTCAGTAAACCAAAGCCGCAAAGTCACCAAAAAGGAGGCACTACAGAGATCGGTCAGATACCGACCACGAATAGAACTAATCCGCACAAATACTATCGAGCTGTGAAAGTGGAGGTACTTTTCTCCCTTGCCATGAATAGCTGAATGGATATAAAGAAGGAAAACCTGACCAAGGAAAAGTCACTATTTTAAGAAAATCGACAGAAGCAGCGAGACTTCAGCTCGGTAGCGAACGATGTTAATATGGTTCCGATGAAAAAGAACACGAGAAACTCAAATCCTTAACCGCAAATAGCAAAATAAAGATGAATAAAGGAATGAGACCGCAACCCATTGGGAAATCTTACAATCACCCTAATCGCAACATATTCGTTGTATATACAAACATACATACATATGTATATATTAGCATGTATGTGGCTTATATATGCGAATATATCTTCCTATAAAGATACATACTTGGCTGTATCTCGTCCACTCTACCGATGCGAGTAAGTCTTTAGCAGACACCAGTTACGGCTTAATTCTAAAGCGTTATCTTAGTAACGGTAACGCTAGCACTGCCATAAGCAGCAACAAAAAAGGAGAGACCGGAAGAACGAAACTCACCTCAACCGAACTCGCCCGCACCAGAACACGCTGTTTTTGTACTCGTATGCATGCTGCAACGTAGAAAGATAGAAAGCAAGAAAGAAAGAAAGCTACTTTTGTTCAGGAGAAATTAAAAAAATAATCCTATTAAAAATTATTGCAAATTAAAAGATTTTCGTCGTCTGCTTGCTCTCTTCTGCCCGCCGCCTCTTCCTCCTCCGCCTCCTGCCTCACTAATTTAATTTGCCGCATTCGCCTTTTGCTACACTGAATCGAAAAGTCCACGGTTTCAAGGTCTTCATTTCATCAATGGTTGCTTCAAACATTGTTGTTCAGTGTCCCTTAAATGCAGGGAAAGAGGGCACGAATGCACGCACACTAATCCACAATGCTGGGATCTTTAGCAGGATTAGTGCTACTAGGAGTTCTCTAGTCGACAAGTAATTTCTCGGTCAGGAACAAGAGCCGTAGAACAATCTTAACTAAATGAGTAGGTACAAGAAATCACTTATTTGATTGATGCAAGAATATCAAAATTTAATTTTTTGCTGGTGCTTTACTCGTGAATTGTGTAATTTTTAGTACTGTTGGTTGGTACCGTTTGATTACTTCAGGAAACTCCACTCCAAAAAAGTATTTATTATACGCCAATCTAAAGTATATTATGGAATATATTTATTACAATTCTAACCGGCCCGAACTTGTCCATTTTCAGTTATGTGCCCATAATTATGAAAATGGTCTAAGTCACACTTTTCGCGTTTAAAGGTTTGCATTTTGTAAAATGAAAAAAATATTTTTATACTATATCTCAATATTTTGGAGGCAATATTTACTTCTGAGATATTAGCTTTTTTGGTGACTGTGAAATTGCTTGTGTAACTTTTAAGGAAATGTGGTTTTTTAGGGCTACAAGTGACAAATGACTCTACAAAGACCACTTTCAAAATTTAACAAATGAGAAGACACAGTATAAGACGAATAAAAATACCACTAAAAATAATTAATGGCATAATTGTGAACAGCGACCTCAAAACCTTTTATTAGTACGTGTTGTAATTTGTTGTTCAAATCAACATTCTCTTAAATCGGACTTTTGGTCACCTTTCCAGGTCTCCCAGCCCATAGTGCAACGCAACGAGTATGCAACTCGTCGCAAATTCTTAAGCTTAAATAATAACGACTTTTGTCAAACTATCGGCAATGATGAAGTTGAACTTGGGATTATATTATATTATATTTTATGATCGTACATACATCGAGTATAACAACAATAATAACAAGCATTAATGGAAATTGTGAATGTAAGATAAACACATTAACGCAGCACGAGATCAGCAATAATTCGATGCGTCAGCACTAAAAGGCTTGGCTGGGAAGAGGAAAGAAGTCGGAGGGAAGAAAGAGACTGACAACACAGTCATCACCATACTACTATCGTTCCTTGTTCGTCGAATCTGCAACAACACGATCTTGGTTGACCATTTTAGTAACCGCCGTTGGGTTTCGTTTGGAAAAGCTCGCAACGATCCCAGTGAGTCTTGGAAAAACGAGTCATGTCAGCACTCGTCGTTGTTTTTGTTGCCGTTACCGTTGCTGTTGTTCTTATTCAAACGATACAATTTCAGGAGCCCATAAGGCACACTTTTACGCTGCGAAGGCGCGTAGGGGCAACGGGGTCTGCATTTCATTACAGCGGCGCCCAAGATCCACGATGTGGGTAAGCCACATATGAGTCTGCAGTGTCGCATTGCAATTAACAAAATCGGAGGGCTACACTCAGAAAAAAAACAACGTAAAATCAAATAAAACCACTTCATTTCAAATAGAAATCGGAATGATTTACAGTCAACAGAGAAATTATTCAATTCAAAATGGAAAGTATTTAAAATATATTTTAAAGGAAAACGTAGTAATATTAAAAAATATCAACTTTGAATTGAATAATTTTGAACTAATGAATTAAAATGCGGAAACTTTGACCTAAATAGAAATAAACCTTAATTCAATCATGAAATGCATTGAATCTAATATTATTCAAGTTCAAATTAAAGGTATTTCAATATCGATTCAAATACATTAAACTTTAATTCAAATCTTTAGCGTACCAGATTTTTCTGACTACAGGGTGCTAGCAAAATCCTCTTTAAAGAAAACAATTTCATAAAGTTTCCCTGTTGGTACAATTTTATTGTATATGTATATGTATGTGTATCTATATAATGTAATTTGTTATAAAGTATGCATCTAAAAATATTTACAAACTCTTTTTGGTTATAAAAACTTATCCCTTACACAGGTGTTACTTTATCCATTTAATATAAATGTAAGAGAGAGCTTGTGAAATAACTTATATTTTTAATTAAAGTATTATTAACATTACTCCCAACTTCATATGACTGAAAATGTGTGAAAAAGGCTTTAATTTGTATTGGACTGCAAACAACAAACACATCGTTATCTGCGCACAAAAAAATTTGCATTTTATATAACTCAAATAACGACGGAGTCCAAAAAGCTATATAACAATTATTTTTATAGAGTATTCCTTTATATTCTACCAAATTTGTTATACGCCACCCATGTTGTAATGTACTGTAGAAAGTACTGGTACAGGATCACGCGTCTGATCGACTCCGGCAAGAATTAAGGCTCAGTTTCATAGACTCCGTTTGCGTGCGTATCCGTCAGAAATTTAACGCAAGAAAAGTTGAAATATATGTAAACATATAGGATAAGTTTCATAGGCTCCGTGCGTTAATATTGTTATAGTTGTAATAGATTTCTGACGGATACGCACGCAAACGGAGTCTATGAAACTGAGCCTTTAGCGCTGTCTCTGAAGTACCAGGCAAACGCTCAGCCAGTTGTTTCGGAGGTAAATGATTTAATTGCAAAAGCACAGGATTTTTATAAGCACCAACACCACCCTCGCCACGGCAACCTTCCACGATGAAGCAGCTTGCGCCATATATTCCCGTCGGGTGAAACTGCACAGATTCCAAGTCCTAGCAAGGCAGCCCATTGCGACTAACCATCTGCCATCTTCTAGACATCGAGCGAGGACACCGCGGCACTCGTTGTCTTCAAAGATCAAATCCAGAGCAAAGTACTCTATGAAATAGTTACAATCGCATTTAAGCGACTGCCCATAAAGGGTATGTAGCAGGCAGTGACCAGTTCTAGAATGAAATTATTATTATAACTAAGTTCTAATTGCTTCAGACTCAAGTTCACCTGTCAGCCACAGCAAAAACTGTAGCCTCTTTTGCCAAACTGTAAGCTTTGGCCTCCAAACAATCGTTGGTAGATTTTACCTTCAGGCGTGCGAGAGAATGGCATGCCCTAGTTCTTTAACTCAATTACGGCTTTAGTAGCTTCCCGGGTCATATAGTTAATAGCATTCTAATATAACTGAAAGCATTAGCGTCGCAAAAAGCATTCACATACTCCATTGTTTATAAGAATTTTTTACAACACATTTATTCACTTTGACGACAAAGACCGAACTGACTTTTATGTACGTACTTCACTTCACTTCACACTTCAATTCAAATTTTACAATTTTAATTTAAATACGCAACACATTAAATTCCAGAATAAAAGCGTCCTACTTCAAATTGAAGTGCTGGCAACTGAATTTGAAGTATGCAACTGAAAACTATATTGAACATGTTTTATTTTAAAGATGCAGCATTTTTATTTTAATAAAAAAAGTATTTCATATTCGATTTTAAATAGTTCTACTTCATTTTAAAGTATTTCTTGTAAATAACTAGCCACTTAAAATCAAATTAAAGTTATTTGATTTTACGTTGCTATTTTTTTCTGAGTGTACGATGTCGCCACGTCACTGCCTCAACGAGTCATCCTTCTCGTGAAGGCAAAGCAAAAAGTGTTCACAAAACGCATATATTGCCTATATTGATCAATGACTGATCGACAAACCATCCGAATGACCAGCCCAACCTTCTACTGACGGCGACTTGCTTCAAATTGTTGTATATCGAATGGCGGGCGGGTTGAGTACTGAGTGATGAATAAATAACTAGAGTTCTTAAAACACTGAAAACGAAATTTATGCTGATTTTGTTCCGCTGATTTTGCCACTGAAGATTTTGTCTTTGTAAATTTCGTGTCTCTCTCGTTTTTTTTTTCTTCTTCAAGAAAAAATTTTAAATTTTTTTATTAAAAAAAAAATTTTAAATTTTAAAATTTAAATTTTAAAATTTTTCAAAATTTAATTTCATCCTTGTACATATGTATTATATACACATACATGTATAGTATTATCTTTTGTCACAATCAACAATATTCCCGAAATTTTCATGGATTTTAAAATATCGTTCTGAGGATCAAACATTTCAAGCTCCAGTTCTTCTGTCCGTTCCTAAACAATTCTACAATGTATGTAAATAGATGATCAAATTGGACTTTATTTCAAAGTTAAAAATTTTTAACGATTCCGATACGAATTCCAATGCTGCCTTTAAAATTCCGATTCCGATTCCTCAAATGAGTACAATTCGAATTTTTCAAAACTTTTAGTTAGTAAGTGAAACACATTCCTTTTTATAAACACAGTATATTTTGTGAAATAGATTTCTTCAGTAGATTTATTGAAATTGTAGATTTATAAATCTACTATTCGGCCCAGTGCCTCTAATTGGGGCCGCAACTAATAGCGGCTGGCGGTCGCACGACGACGTGGACAGGCGCTGGTGCGGCGATGATTGCGCGATCGGCGCTTGTCCGCAATGATCCCCTTTTGGCTTTGATTTAATAAGGTCCAGGAGCAATCTGCGCTCCCATCGGACGCATTAAGATGAAGGACCCATTGTCCGTATGATCACTGGCCGGGGTGGGCATCGGAATTTGGTCGTTTCGGGATGTTTTTCGATAGGAACTCCGTTGCCAATTGAAATGTCATTACGAACCAATTTTTACACAAAATAAAAATATAAATGTCATTGAACCGGGTATCAAGATGTGGTTTCGACAAGAACGCAACGTTACGTACTATATGGCGACGGCAACCATCAAATTCTCAAAATCAAAATATGGCGATATTGTGTAATTTGTCACCTCTCGATTATTTTCTGTGGACTCACGTGAGGTCACTAGCTTATGCTGATAAACCAGCAACAATTGATGCCTTGGAGGCCAACATTATTCGTGTTATTTGTGACATACGGTCAACGGTGCTAAAAAATGCTATTCAAATGCGATTCATCAAGAACAACCACTGTGGCCAAATTTCGGAGATCATTTTCAAATGTTAATGCCATGTTTTGATCTTTCAAATAAATAATAGAATTTAATTAAAATGAAATTTTTTGTGCTATTTTTTACAACATGAAGCTCTATCGGTCTTAAAAACACACCCAATATTTCTAATTCTACTTGAAAATTACTCAATAAATGTTTTGTACTGTTAATTTTTCTGCTCGGGTGTGACCCCTATAATGGTGTCACCCGGGGCGGACCGCTCCCGCCTCTCCCCCCCTCGCTACGCCGCTGTGTGTGAGTATTTACTAATTTTAATAATATTAATGTTAATTTATTAAATATTAAATTTTTTTAGGCTATCCAAAAATAATACAATCTCAAATTCTCTGCCGGCGTTTCAGCAGCAGCAGATTTTTGACAATTCTTTACGATCGAAAACGGCGAACGACTTTCTATGCGTTCATAACTTTAAGTGTTTTTCCAGACTATTTTTTGTTTTCGTTTTGGCTTTTGTTCACGGCTTTTGGGTTCTGTTTTCATTTAGAAAATTTAAGAATCACTTTTAAATGGAATTTGTAAGAAGTGAATAAAGGAATGGTCGGTGTCGAGTGAGACCACGGCCACACTTCGACGCACAATGAGAGATGAATAGTAATCGGATGCACTTATCCGATGAGTCGAGCAGACCAGGACGCATCGAAATCCGGCTAACAGCCCGAACCAGGGACGGAGAGGAGGAATGTTTACACAAGATTAAAGCGCTCAGCCGGCCTTAAAATTTGTTCTTCGACAATCTCTCAAGCAACGGAAGGAGGTTAAAAAATTAAACGGAGACAATCGCAGACGACGAAGCCTGACAAAAAGAAGAATAGTATGTTTTTCTTCAGAAACTACGGGTAGGTACTTCCGGAGGGAATGGTCGCATTGGTCAACCAAATCAGGTAGACATCAGATTGGGATTGAATAAAAGAGATTGCTAATTTGAGTACGTAGCGAAATCGATTCGAGAAATTGTCACCTGGAACTCAGGAAAAGGTACGAGAAGAGGATTAATTTCTTCGAGGACGTCTCAGCAACATGCGGTTGAAGGCCGCAGTAGAACCTTAATACGATTCGATGTAGCAACAAAGTCGTGTAAATTAAGGATGCACAACTTATGTATGTAGCGCTCATACGATGGTCGTTGGCTTCACTTACTGTGACATCACGATATAAGGTTGAACAGGTTCTGTCTGATATTTTAATCTAAAGCTTGGCCAATTTAATAACATATCAGTATTAGAAATAGAAGAGAAAATTCTTAATAATACTCTTAATTCTTCTTCTTGCTCTTGCAAGTGTTCACTCGCGCAAAGTTAAATTTTTTAAGTTACTGTTAAGTTAGTCCTCCTGTTCGTTGTCTTTCCCGGAATAACTTACAGATTTGTACATCCTTTGTAAAATCTCAAAATTATGAATAAAATTCATTGTTAATTACGAAAGTGATCTAAGTCATTTGTAGCCTTAAATAATAACCGTTCCTTACAAGTTACACACAAAATTTCATTAACATATACATATATATATACACGTATACCTGCTACTGCAACCTGCAAGTATACCGCAATAAAGCACGAATAGACTAATTTTCTTCTATTGAGTAACGCGCTGACCGCAGACGCCAACCAGCATTTACTAGCTGCTCGCACAGAGGCGTGGCTGCAAGAGGTAGGAAATATTAATGGGCCCGTTATAATGGCTTGACTTGATTAAACTTGCGGGTAGGTTGCAGGGAGATCATTGAAAAATTCTCTCTGTAAGCAAAACGAAGAGCAAACTAATGTTGCTAAAATTTTAATTGGGTATTTTTCAGTCTTTTGGAGATTTAAATAATGCCCAGCGCTTTCCAGATCCATTTTTTTAGAGAAGCAGGCAGCGAAAAAGAACCGCATAAAAAAATAATTGCAAAATATTCCATTGTTGTAGCTCCATTCCATTTTTTTCTTATCGGCAACAGATTTTTGGCGACGATTTTCTTTCCATTCTCTATAAACTCACCGTTGTCAGCACATTGTGAAAAGTTTTTAATTTAACCACAGTGGCCTAGAGTCTAAATAAAATCTAATAAATAATAATGATATAAAAAGGTCGAATAAACACGTTTTAATTGTTAAACTAAATTATTATATTATTATCGCATTGTTTCTTAATTCCATGCAATTTCGCGTAATCATTTCAAAGGGCACACAAGAGTCTAACTAAGCTTAACCGAGCCTTAACCAAGCCGAAGCTATTTTCAAGATTTTTTCCGTTTTTCGGAAAATGTGTATAAAAACGGGAAAAATTGTCGCTCTTCCTAATCTTTTTTCTATTGCGCTCCCCTGCTCCTCCTCGTCGATAATAAGATTTTAATGACTGATGCTCTCTAACCTGCCACATTATCCACACAACAATGCGATAAAGGCACCAACCAACACCAACACCAACACCAACACCAACACCAACACCAACACCAACACCAACAATAACAATGTGGATAAAAAGAAAATGGCCCGGGGTCGAAACGAAAGTGAATATGCACATCATTAGGGCCTTAAAATCGTATGCGCCTCACTGATTCCCGAAATGATTTAGTCAGTCGTTTATTGGTTCATTCGTTCGCAACCGTCACAACGGCTGCTGCTCGCTGATCACGAAGTGAGGCCGGAAACTCGCACCATTTTTTTCGACTCAGTACATTTTAACAAATGATCTAAAATGTCCCGAAACATATTGTAACAGAAAGTATTGCGGAGTAAATGGGTACGGTTTGATTGGAACAGGTTTGTGTGTGTGTGTGTATGTGTGTGGCAATCAAGTGGAAAGACAAAAGCTTTAATTTAAACAATACAAACAGCAGCCGCAGTAGAAGTAGAAGTAATAACAGTAACAGTTGGACCAATAAAACGTTAACAACAGCAGCGGCGGCAGCCAAGAAAAACGGCGCATGTAAATTGAAGGCTTTTGATTTTACACTCAGCGGGATTCGCACTTTGCGGGGCGCTGTTGATTTTTGTCAAAATCAATCAACAAAAGTCACCCAGAAAAAATACACTGAACAAAACTAAACAATACTAAAACCGACACTAATAAAATACAATAACTTTTTTGATGAATTTCTTCGCAACCATAAGAGGAAAGAATTCAATTTTTATAGGGGATGTGGGTATATCATCATAGACTGTTTGGTATTCAAAATGGAAAAAATCGGACTAGTGCCACGCCTTATTTTTATATCAAATATAAATTCGAGCTTATAGTTTAATTTCTCAGCTTATGAAGCGAATTTGCAGGTAAAATTTTATTCTCGAATCCACCGTCCACAGTCTTAAATATACTCCAGAAAAGGGGCGTGGTACTGGTTACAAAAACCACGATTACAGAAAAACGAGTAGAAGCATCGAAATGAAATTCGCCACGAATGTTTTCTCCAATATAGGGCTCTAATATCGAAAATGAAGAAAATCTAACCACTGCCACGCCTACTTATGAAGTATATATTAAGGCATATGATTTAATTGCTGCATTTCTCAGCTCGCAGTCGGGATCCAAAGCTTAAATTTCACTGCCACGTTTACGTTATTGGTAGAGTCGTCTCATAAAACTGGGCGTGGCACGCCCACTTGTATATAATGCCGTATAATGAGGTGTTTTTTAAGAAAAGCGTTGTTGTAAATAAGTTATTAGATCAAAATTTGCTATCTGTAAGTGAAATAAAAGTAGGTGTCACCTGCCCACTTTTTATCATGACTAAGGCAGGTGCGGGTGTAGGGTATATGAGCTTCGGTCAGGCTGAAGTTAACGCTTTTACTTTTTTTTTAAAGTTTCTTCTCTTATTCCTAGAAGACGAGGTCACAGCGCCATCAAAAATCAAATTTTTCTCGAAAATTTGATGGAACCAGACTTTCGCGAAAGAGGTATACTTATGTACTCGTATGTAGGAATGCATAGCCGGTCGTGTGTTACTTCTTTCAAGGTGACATGGTGGCATTGGCAACCTGTAGACTTGAGCTTGATTTGACAACTTTGAATAATCAAAGCGTTTTTCTCATTTTACAAGAAATTGCGCTCAGTGCGCGCCGAAGTTACGAAACTGTCGTAGTGAAAACATTTTAGACAATGCTTTTAACACTTCAGCGACCAGCAAAAAACAACAAAATTCACAGCGAGTAGTCATTGTCCTCCTCGGTGACGATTTCCATCCAGGCCGCACGAAAACCGAGAACAGCAACAACACATGAAAACATATTGAGATTTAATTGCGCTGCTGCTGCGCAATGCACTCACTCTGTTCGGTCAGTCGACAACCCCGTCGTGCGCAGCCTGCTGATTCGATTCGCTTGTGGTAATTGAAGTGTTTGTGTGCGTTGTTTTTGTTGTTTTCCTCAACATCAGTCATTCATCTATGCATTGAGCCAACGTAACACAATCGACGACAGCTTCTTTTTTCAATAAACACAGTAACAATTACCATTATCGCCGTTTCTGCAGCTCAAGTTGGTAAAGTTGGTGACAACTGCTCTGCAATGGTTAAACACAATATTGAGAATTCAGTTAGGAGCCGATATTACATTGCAATACTTTGACTCGCCAAACTGTCAAATTGTGCTGGTTTTTCTGTAGAAATCTGTGGAATTTCTGTGGAAATCTGTCAACTTCCTTCAGCTTCTGGCTAGATTTCTATAAAAATACAAGAACAATTGACAGTTTGGCCAATCAAATCAAATTGCATTGTAATATCGGCATTACCAGTTTAGTTGATCAGTTAATGAAACGAAACGAATCAAAACAGTAACGAAGATTGGGCGGTATTTTCGTGGTAATTACTCACCTTGCTTTTGCTTACTTTAAGCAGGTTCTACCCGGTAAAGGTTCCATAAAGATTCTGGAGGTATCGGCGCTCACTTACGACTCTAGAGGTCGTTTGGTTGACGACAATTGGCGAGACAGCCCAAGGAAATTTTACCTGAGAGATGGCTGTAGTTTGTTCTTCGATATTAATCGCTTTAATGGCACCATAAGAACACAAAAAAGGATATTATTATAGTACTTAATTTTATTTTAAGACTATTTTTTTTTATTTTATTTTTTTTTTTTTGCCTCACCGTAGCATACACAACAATTATTTTCTTCTAAATCCAACTCCCGCCCACAACATTCACCCCACTCCCGCCATACCTCGCGTACGAGACGACATTACTCGTACTAATAAAATATTTAATGATTCGTATCATTGTGCGCAGTAAACTAAAGCGTGACCGTAAAAGTTTCCTTCTTTGTTGCTTTCTTATTGTTAATAAATTGCATTGCAATCTAATCGATATAGAAATCGCCCCTCGGTATTGTTGTTTCGTTGTTATTGTAGTGGATTGTTGCAATTATTCCTGTTGTTGCTCTAGGTGTTGTTAATGGTTCTGCTGCGGCTGGTGCTGGTGCTGCTCTTGAAACAAGATACCTGCACATTATTTGATTTTGCTTGTTATCGCAAAAGCGCCGCGCAGAATGGTCGAGGGTTGTTGCCGGAACGCTCTGTCGCAGCAGACGCCAGCTACAGAAATCAGTTAGTCAAGTAATGCCAACCAGCCAACAAACCACCCCCGTCCGCTTGTCTGATTGCGGCTTTGTCGCAACGCGCTGCTCAGGCCGCTTCGGCAGCTTATAATTACCGCATCGAGCCTTTTTCAGCTCGCCGCTCGGACGCAGCCAAGCAATTATAGTCTGCCGACGTAGTCGTTCACCGCGCAGTCGGTCATCAGTGATGCTGTTTAAAGCGCTTTTCAAAACTTCGAGGTTGTCAACAGATTTCACTTTGAAAATATTGAAAATTCAAAAAGTATTTATAAACGTTTACATTTTATACGAGTACAAAATCGCAGTAAACAATTTTTAAATTCGGCATAGACGAGTGCCCGTCTGTGTGCGAGCATACGCAAAATTTGCTATTCATGCGGTATTACAATGTCTCTGCAGCTTAGTCCTCGCCTTCGTTGTTGTTGTTGTTGTTGTTCAGTGATAGTCAAATACTGTGAAAACACCATGATTAAAATTCCAGGCACAATGCGTGCGTACACGAACTGGAGACTGGCCCTGCGCACACTGGGGACGACGGTGGTACGTGGTGGTGCCGCCAACAAGCCCGGCCGCTGCGCGATCGCGGCATTGAAAGAGTGTTATTTAACACTTCGCAGCGCCTTCGTCGGCAGATGAGAAAATGAAAATTGACGTAAACTTGGGCCTGGCCGAAGCTCATATACGCTACACCCGCATCTGTCGAAGTGAGGATAAAAAGTGGGCGGGTGACGCCCACTTCCATAGATCATTTTTAATCTATTAACTCTCAACAAACACTTCATTATACGGTATGGTATACCAGTGGGCGTGTCACGTCCATTTTTTGTGAGATGATTTTCACAAACACGGTAAAGGCGGCACTGAAATTTCAGCTTCAGATCCGGACTACAAGCTAAGAAATTCAGCTCTCAGATCGGATGCATTTATGTATATTTACCTAAAAAGTAGGCGTGGCATAGTAAAATTTTTCTATTTTAGACATTATAGTGTTCTAAATAGAAGAGGAAATTCCTGCTGAATTTCATAATAATGCTTGCACTCGTTGTCCTGTAATCGTGGTTTTTGTCACACGCCCATTTTTGGGAGTATATTTAAAACGGTGGACACGGAAATAAAATGTTCGCCTCAAATTCGCTCTACAAGCTAAGAAATTTAGCCATAAGCACGGGAAAACTCATATTGGCTATAAAAAGTAGGCGTGGCACTAGTCCGATGGCAAGTCCGTAGTCCGTGGCACTGCCTATGATGGCAAAAAAAAAATATGCGTGCCAAACGTCAGAGCGATACCTCTTTTCGTTCGTGATTTCAAACGTGATTTCCACAGACGGACGGACAGACAGACGGACGGACATGTCTAAATCGACTCTAGAGATTATTCTGAGAATATGTATACTTTTCTTTACCTGCCACGCCTCCTTTAATGCGTTACAAACGGAAGCCCAAAGTAAATATGCCATCACTTCGAGTGTAGGGTGTAAAAACTTTCTGCAGGCACAGAAGCCAACCAACATTTATTTACATATGGCATAATTTTATGCTAGAGTGCAAATAAGGTTTAATAGAATTACCCACTCTTTTTCTGCCGCACAGCTCGGCCTGCCCACCCGGCCGCCCCGGAGTTATCTGAGAGCAACGTTTTGTAAAATGTTGCGTCAACACTGCAAAGGTAAAAAGAAGAGGAAAAAGAAAGCGCATAGCAAATACTCGTAAAACGAACCGACTTGACCGTTTTACACAGTTTACACAGACCGTTTTACACAGGCAGAAAAAATTAAATGTTTGCCAAAGCTGCAGGATAGAAGCATATGATAGGTCTCAGTACATGTTCAGATGCTTTACTCTTTTCTTTTCGAAAGAAAAAGACACATTAAAAAATCGCTTTCTTAAAAAATAAACTTTCAGTTGAAACCCCTGAGAAGAAATTGTTAATAATAACTAAAACTTATCATTTATTTATACAGTGCAACATCATAAGATATATCTATTATCTCTATTTTTATTATGTCTAATAACTTTTAACACAGGATTTAATAAAGCAACAGAACAGATTTAAATTCCAAATAATTGAAGAACGATTTTTATACCTACTTTATTAAGTATTTTACTTTATTAGTTGTATGTATAATATATATTTTAGTTATTCTACATATAGTTCGTATTCTATATATACGTCTTTTTTTAAAAATGGTGTGCTATTCCACGTAAAGAAGTCCTTGGATCCAGGTTTTGAAAGCTTTACAGCCGCAGACCGACGCTTTGCTGAGTCTTTATACTTTTCCCGGGTTTCTCCTTCATACCCTGCCATCAGCTGCTCTATAGCCATTTCGGTTTTGGCCTGTTCCAATATAAAAGCATTGCAGAAATGCCATATGTTTGGGTGATCACCACTTAAAAGTTTGTGGAAGCCGTCCTTCACAAACATTACAACAAATAACAAAATAAAATGTTAAATAAAATATAATTTTAAATTCAACAAAACTATCTGTCATTACAATAGCATATGGTACGAAATTTTATAATGCTTTATTATTTCGAAGAACAAAAATTGTCGATTCGACAAAATGGTTTTTCATACGGACAGTTTTTTTTTTGTAAATTGTTTATAATTCATCATCTCTACAAACAAGTTTTTCATTCGACACAAAAATTTTTGAAATCTATGACTTTCTATGGCTTTCAACTTAAGAAAATTTGTTTGGTTCCTCAGTAAATTTGTTCTCCTATTGACAATTATCCTTTTCAGTATAGATTCTGTCGATTCTACGCATGGAAATATCATTACAGTAATATTTTGTGATAGTTTAAAACGCTTCTATCATTGCTTTAAAACGGTTAGTTTATTGCTTACATTAACATAATTTTCTATTTTAACCATTTAGAGAAAAAAATGATTTTCTTCACTCAGAAAAGAAGAATTATCGTTTAAGTAATCTTCTGAAGGTAAATAATTGATCAAAGCTGAATCGAAGAAATACAAAACTCTGCTTCCGGATAGATACGGATACATCTTCAGTGCAGTAACAAAAGTGAATGAATCGGGCGCACGAGAGAGGAAGAGGCAGAGAGCGAAGCACAAAAGCTGTGCCTTTCGGTAAAAAATAATTATCCGCTCTCCAGGGAATGAATGGCAGGCAGTGCTGCTGCGTGCGAGTGGGAGTGGGAGTGCGTGTTGCTTGCGGGTTGTTGTAAATTTGTTATAATTCGGCGGCGTTGACAATGCCTGTCATCCTTTGTTATCCTTTCGTTATCCTATAATCACTGATCACCGCGTCTCACCGGACCGCATCGCACGCGTGTAAATTGTACTGTGCCGCCTTGTGTTGCCTCTGCGGCAGGGCAGGGTGGGCGGTGTGAACGAGATGGGTGGTTGGCGAAGCCCTTTGATGGCTAATAAGGCTTACTTTGTAAATCATCCATTTAATAGAATCATCCGTCCTTCAGCCTTCGTCCTTAAGCGTTCATTCTCTTCATTAAATTATGAGAGCATTGCAGGGCGCATGTGTGTGTGCGTGCGTATGTGCGAGTACATAAAGGATTTGAACATATAACGGGTGACGGGGAACGCAACGTAAGCATTTGCCCCCCTGGCACTCTTCTCAGTCAGTAAAGGAAGAAAAGTGAAAATTTCTTTAAGCTTTTATGACGCCGCTGGCATAAGTTTTAATTCGGCGGCGCTGGTGAGTTATATGACTGGCCGCTGGCCCCCATCGGGCGATTCCTGGCCACCTCCTCTGTCGGTTTAGATGCGTGCCGCTTGCGCCGTGTTTTTGCAGTCTCTTTTGTGGTTGTTTCCGGCTGCGTCAAAGTTAATCCTTGCGAAAGCTGTTTCCTGCGTGCGCTCCTTAAATACCGTTTAAAAGTATTCCGGCGGATAATGCATTCTCTGGGGAAAATGTAGCATTTGCTTCCGTTCAGCCCTCTCACCAGGAAAACAAAAACAAGTATGTACTCGCTTCAGCAGAGATCGGTTTAGAGGTCCGTGTAACAGTAACAACTCCGTATAAAAGTTGCGTTTTATCAATCATTTCTATCAATCTATCAATTATATTTCTGAAACTCTTCCGAGTACACTTAGAAAAAAAAATGCTTGCGGTAAGCACGCTTACTCAATTTTGAGCCTAGTATGTCATTTGTGTTGTTTTAAACATTATCAAGCATGCCAAAATTTTTTAGAAATCATTCGTTTTTTTTCAAATTTTCTACGAAAAACTAAAAATAAGACGAAAATTGCTGCAATTTACAATTTTTTTGCTTCTAGTAAGCATACGACAGGCTTCATTTAAACATTATAACATTATAACTATACTTGAATTAAGAACGCCTGGTCATGCTTCCCACAAAAGCCGGAAACTTAACTCCTAGCACGTCATAATTTTCTGAGTGTAGAATTCAAAAAGTGTTGTAGCTGATGTTTTTGTTAACTCTGATGGCTTTCTAGCCCTAATTTCTATAAGTTTGTGATATCGGCAGCATTTATCCTTTCCACTGGCTTCAGTATTTTCATATATTTTCCAAATTATGTTTTCATAGTTTTGCGAATGTCAACAATACGAACACGCTTATTAAATGAAAAAATCAATCAAAATTCTTTTAAAAAATCGTATTTAGTTGAACATTTTCCTCTTTAAATTGTTGGAATATTTTTATACCCTACACGCGAAGGGATGAGGGTATATTCACTTTGTTCTTTCGTTTGTAACGCATCAAAGGAGGCGTGGCAAGTAAAGGAAAGTATATACATATATTCTGGCTCAGACTAACCTCTTGAGTCCATTTATCCCTGTCTGTCCTCTGTCTGCCTGTCTGTCTGTCAGTCCGTCCGTCTGTGGAAAGCACGATTACAGAGAGCGAATAGAGGTATCGTCATGAAATTTCGCACTAACATTCTCTGTTATCCTAGGCTAAATTCTGATCCTAGGTTATACTGATATCCTGTTTGTTATTGAAAATGGGGAAAATCGGACCAGTGCCACGTCTACTTTCTATAGCGATATGAATTTATCTGTACTTATAATAGCTTAATTTCTCAGATTGTAGAGGGAATTTCGCGAGTCCACCGTCTCAGACTAAAATATAATCCCGAAAATGGGCGTGCTCCGTCCACTGGTGACAAAAATGACGATTACAGCAGAACGAGTAGAAGTATCGTCTTGAATGTTGCCACGAATATTCTCCTCAATTTAATGTTCTTTGATATCAAAAGTGTGAAAATCGAACCATTGACACGCCTACTTTTTTAATTAATATTATTGAAATCAAATTTGGGAACTGATTTTCTCAGATCGTAGTCCGGATCTCAAGCTCAAGTTTTATTGCCGTGTTAACTGTGTTGGTGAGAGTTATCTTACAAAAAATGGGCGTGTCACGCCCACTGGTATACCATATAATAAGGTGGTAGTTGAGAAAAGCAGTGTTGCAAATGAGTTAATATATCAAAAGTTATTATCTGTAAATTAAATTAAAGCGGGCGTCACCCGCCCACTTTTTATTATCACTTCGACAGATGCACAAATCACAACTATTTATAAATTCCTATATCATCTTGTACATATTTTTCCATATGTACCGTTGAGTTCTAATAAAGGTTTTTTTTTAAGTATTATTTTTAAAAATACTTTTAAAGTATTATTTTCAATAACTAAGCTCTTATGTTTATTTTCTCTTGTTGCAACTTGTTAAATATTTCCTTAAAATCTTTTCTCTCTTTATCTAATATTTAAAATCTCTTTATCTCTTTATCTAAATCTTTTTTCTCCTCTTAAATATTTTATCCTTTTTATTATTTCAGACTTAAACTAAGCACATTCATTGCATTATAGTTTTCAAAACAGATAAAACAATAGTGCAGATAAACAGATAAAACAAAAAGCTTAAAATTTTTCGTTTAACGAACCAAACAGAATGAGAATTATTAATTACAGAATAAACAGTGTTAAAATCTGAACAGGCATTCCGAAGAGGTTCGTGCTGTATGTTAGGTATGACGATCTGCAAAATCTTAAATGAACAGGCTTATAGCCTGAACACAGTCAAATTTCGTTGACTACAAATGACGTCGCTAGTGTCAAAATTACATTGGCTCTTATGGGAAACGAGAAAAAAATAAAATTTCGTTGCATTCGTCGACGAAAGCAACGTCGGTAGTCGCTCGTGTTCTAATTCCTTAGCCACATAGTACGTCTTGTTCTTCTTTTCTTGTTTGTTTGACAACTATCATCGCTCATCGCTCATCGTCGACGAAATGACTGTGTTCAGGCTGTTAGTTAGGCCTATTTTAAATACATACATATGTATATTCCTCTTTTTCAACTCAGATGCCAGTTTCTCCATAATCGAATGATAATTCGGAGAATTATCGCTGCATCGTACTATCACTTTATTTTCTTCTATATTAATTTTTACCGCTGGTTTTATCGCTGTTTGTCCATCCCAAGTATCCCAAATATATGTGCATACGTTTAATTTTAAATTGTATTTTCTTAAGCGTTTAAAAATGTCTATCAAACTTTCATTATGATGTCGCAAAGTGCAACCAAATACAATAATATTTGGTCTACGTACAGAATTGCTTCTGAGTCAAATCCGGTCAATGCTATAATGAGCCTTCTTTGGAAACTGTTAGATGAAATCATGAGCCCAAATAAAAACCGGCATGATTGGCAAAAATTGAAGACGAGTCAAAACACGTCCAAGCAAAATAGCTGTCAAAAAATTAACTAAACATTCAAAGTGGCCGAACTTGTCAGCATAAATGAGGGACATGAGTACCAACATAACGCCACAAAATAATTGAAAATCGAATATACGACACCCGCGGGAGTTCAAAATTCGCGATACTTTTTGAACAGACCTGAATATGTGTTCTAAAGTAAAGGAATTATCTTTGACAATTGATATGTCAGCGCCTGTGTCAGTTAATAAGGTCCAAATAGTGTGTTATTAATTTTTACTTGTATATGATGTGTTAACTGGTTTGTAATTTTATAAATTTTCATTCTAGTTGCCCATTGGTGGTCCAGTCTTCGGCCACCTGGTGTGACACGTCATTGTGTTGACTTGGTTTTGGTTTCGTCCATTGAAATTTGTCCGATTTTGTTGTTCTTGTTGTCTGAAGTGGAAATTATTTCTGTTTGTGTTATTAGTGTTTTGAAGTGTTACCATTTCTCATGTTGTTGTAGTCATTGCTGTTGTTCCTTTTATTATAATTCGGAGTGTTATATGATCTCCGGTTGTTGTTGGTGTTATTGTGTATTTGATTGAAATTGTTGTTTTATTTGCGGGTATATGTGTGTGGTCCGTTTCGATAATTGTAAATTGAGTTTCTATTACGTACTTATGCTACTTGAGCGCAGTTTTAATTCTTTGTTTTTCTCTATTTCAAGTGCAAGGGTTGCTGCGTCGGAGAATGTCTTTGGCTGTGAAGCGAATATTGTTTGTTCATAATCTTCATTTATTTCATTCTTAAAGATGGTAAGTGTTTATGTTTCATTTGTTTTGTTTATCGTTGATTTTTGTTCTATTGTCCAGTTGGTGCCTAGCTCTTTTATTTGTAAATTATTTAGTTCAGCTAGCTGAGTCAGTGAAATATGTTTCAACCTCTGTATGTAAGCTGAGCTGACTGACCTCTGTATCTGAGTATATTTTTTTTTTAATTGTTTTTTTCCACTGCTAACATTTAACTTTCCTATTAAAAATATTAATTGGAATTTTATTTCCTCTAGCTCTTTTAATTTAACTAGTATAGTATCTTTTGTATGCAGTCTTTTAACTGATTTTTTACTACTTCTTTACTACTGATTTTTTGATTACTATCGCGGCTTCTAGCTCTTCTTTGAATTAAAATGTTTTGTCTTATTTTTAGAACATTTTATTTTTTTTTATTTTTGTATATTTACACATTACATGTATACATACATATGTATATTATATATAACATATAAGCTACAGTAAATTTAATTAATCAATGATTATTCATAATAACCACTCGGATTTTTTAATGTGATAAATATCTTGTCTCATTCATAAAATATCTCATTTATCAAAATAAACGCTAATTTTAATTAATTTCTAACTCGTAATGATGAATGTGATTAATATCGGAATTTCAGTGGCAGCCTTCGGCCGCGGCAGGGATCATACAGGGTCTTCCTGCGTGAAAAATTATAACTTTTCTGATATTATCTGTCAAAAAAAAAAAAAACCGCATCAGATTTTATGGCCGATGCATGTATCTGTTCAATTGCGTCTTGAAATAATTTAAACAAATCTGCCACCTTACGTAAAACATTGATATCAGAGGCGGAGAATGACGATGGTGCCACTATTGACAATAAAACATTCGATATAGCATCATTGGTTTCCATAATCCGTTTAAACATGAACTATGTGGTGTTCCACCTCGTTTAAACTCCTTGCAATAAACTGTAAGGGCATTCAAATAAGAATTGACAACTGACAATGTTAAAACAAGTTAAAATTTACAATTTCAATAAATTTTTGTGCTTATGCTTACCTTTCTTTCTTTCTTTCTTTTCTTTGTTATATGTATATTTTTCCATAATTGTGTAAAACCGCCAGAAACAGTGCACTAAAGCGCAAAGGACGCGTACGACTAAAGGCTGACCCTAAATAAACGAGTAGCTCATGGTTATTTTTTGTGTGGTTTTTGTGATGTCGCGAATTTCTGAAAATTTAAAGAGTTTAATTGATATATCAGACATTTATTTGGAATATCTGACCCTAGAAAAAAGTTTACAAATTCCAAAGAGAAGAAATAAAAACACAGCGTTATGAGAAACTCGAGATTTTGAACTGTTTCATTTGCTAATGAAATCCATAAGTGAGCAAAAGCTCTTGCATTCTCACGATATGATATGCTCTTTCAGTTAACTCGCCCTGAAATTTAAAGCCTGTAATTTTTTAAATGATACAAGACTTCATTTCTATATAATTTATTCATTTATATTTAATTGAAGATATTCAATATTTATTAAAATAAACAAAAGACTGAATATTAACCTTTATGGGTCTGAGGAGGTACCCGGGTACCTTTTGCATGTTTAGAGCAACATAACTTCGATTCTATAAAACATAGAGATTTGAAATTTTGTGACATCTTAAAACATCTTAATTTAGATTATGATATAATATTGGCGTCTTTCTCTTTTGAAGATTTTCTTACAAAATTCGTCGATTTATTTCTGACACCCTATCATGGCTGACGAGGTACCCGGGTGCCTTTTCCATACAATTTTCAAATTTTGAAAATGAAATGAATATAAAGCTTATAATTTATTGAGTTATGGGTAATGTAAATAATGTATTACATTAAAATTTTTGACAGCATGGGTTGCAAATAGGCGTGGAAATACAGTGTTTATTACACACGGACGTCGAGCATATACAACAGCATTTTCTGGTCTTTTTTTGTTTATATTCAAGGACCTGCAAATATGACAGCTACCTACGAGGTATTCGGCTCCCCAGTCGGGGAAGAGAGCTACGCTCCGGTGTGTTTTTTTCTATTTCCAAATTTTCAAAAATTTTCATTCAATTCATTAATTTGCATTCAAGGCACCCTGTTACCTTGTCAGCCATAATATGTTGTTTTATTCTTCAGTCCCATAAAGGTTAACCAAAAAGAAACTTTAAATAAATAAAAATAATTAAAGTTCATTTTGTACTCTGTATCAAACTATATTTTTGCTTCAGTACAACATACATATATGAGATCACCAAAAACTTAAAGAAAGAACATAAAGGATATTACACTAATTGTAACTTAAACTTTATAGATATTTCCCCGCTCTTTCATTACTACAATAAATATGGCCGTTTTTATCGCATCTTTATGTTGTGCCGTAAAGTCCCTCATCATTGCAGAATTATTTCGCCAAAAGAGGCCATCGGTGGTGCCACGATTGCTTCTGCTATCAAACTTGTCGCTAATTGTTTACAACACGTTTTCGAATGCTTCACTATCTCCCTTTGCTGATCCTTATTGTTTTCTTTTGGAGATGAATCTACGACTGATTCGCTGAGATTTGACTCAAGGTTAGGTTCGTTGCAGCAAGTAATTGCAAAAATCATAATACTCGTATGATATGAAATAATAATTTTTTTTACCTTACTTACTTTCTTCTCTCATATGGTCTCTTAAAAAGCTCATATCGTGGAAGTAGGGCCAGTTCTCCTCGCAACTGTCCCTGGCACTTCGAGATGGAGCGTCCTTATTTAAAAGTCGGCCTTATTTCTCCCTCAGCAGCCTCCAGCGCTTTTCGCATTCCTCTGCTGGAAGTTATTAGTATTATTGTAATTATGTATTATGGCCGAAACCCAATGCAGCATCGAAGCGGTTCAGAGAAACCCAAAAGAGCCAATTACGTGTATTTCTTATGGAAAAATTGAGAGGAGCTATTTTGCTTTCTTGCTCGAGAGACACAAAAATCACGGCGGAGCTTTGGCAGAAAATGTCTAAAATATTCCGACTTCTCTCTCTGAACCAATTAAAAAATGTTGCTTTTTGCGTCAAATAAAGAAAGAACAGAAGAAGAAGCAGTGTTGCGTTTTTTGTCTTGAACTTATTTTTAATTACAAAACAAGTAAGAGCGTTATCTTCGGCCTGGCCGAAGCTCATATACCCTACACCCGCATCTGTCGAAGTGATAAAAAGTGGGCGGGTGACACCTACTTTTTTAAATTTACAGGGAGCAATCTATCTATGATCTCTTAACTCATCTACAACCCCGCTTTTCCTACCAAACACCCCATTATATGGTATAGTATATAAGTGGGCGTGTCACGCCCATTTTTGACAATATATTTTAGTCTAAGATGGTGTACTCGGAAATAAAATTTTAGCTGAAAATTTGGTCTACAAGCCAAGAATTTGATCTAAAAGCATGGATGAGTGCATATTTTCAATAAAAAGTAGGCGTGGCTCTGGTCCGATTTTCCCCATTTTCAATACCAAACAGCGTAGGATAACAAAGAATATTCGTGCCAAATTTCATGACGATACCTCTATTCGTTCTCCTGTAATCGTGATTTCCACAGACGGACGGACAGACAGACAGACAGACAGACAGACAGACAGACAGACAGACGGACGGACATGGCTAAATCGAATCAGGAGTTGATTCTGAGCCAGAATATATATACTTTTCTATACCTGCCACGCCTCCTTTAATGCGTTACAAACGGAAGAACAAAGTGAATATACCCTTAACCCTTCGGGTGTAGGGTATAATTAACCCTTCGGGTGTAGGGTATAATCAATGTAAAATAAATATTGTTGTAAAAAATTGCAATGTTAATATGTGCTTTTAACTAAGAATGTCTTTCTTTGCTTTTACTGTTATGTAGAATTATAAAATAAATTAATTTGGTATAAGTAAACAATAGGTTCCCAGCACCGATTTTTTTTTTAATTTTTGGGGTATAACCCTCATCGCCTCTAGTCCAAAGGTGATAAAAGTTTTTGCCACTATCGTGTAGTTTAGGAGTTATAGGCCTTGGAAAGCCAAGCATTAAGGTGCTGTATCTTTAAAACGAGTTCAGGTCAGAGCTTGAAACTTTTATAACTTATATTAAAAAAGTCTTTGAATAAGAGTTATTCAGTGACTTTTATTTTTAAAAGTCTTTCATAACAGTTATTTAAAGACTTTTATTTTTAAAAGTCTTTCATAACAGTTATTCAAAGACTTTTATTTTTAAAAGTCTTTCTTAACAGTTATTCATAGACTTTTAAAATAAAAAAGACTTTTATTTTAAAAGTCTTTGAATAAGAGTTATTCAAAGACTTTTATTTTTAAAAGTAAAAGTTAACAGTTAACTTTTAACTTTTATTTTTAAAAGTAAAAGTTAACAGTTAACTTTTAAAATAAAAGTTCAAAGTTGACTTTTATTAAAAAAATTTTTTGAATAAGAGTTATTTTCAGGCTCTGGTTCAGATATCAACATAACATTGACGCCGTTTAAAAGCTTATTTTCAGTCCTTTCTTTTATCTGATAACAACTTTTGTGATTACGTCCCCTATTATGGAGATAATTCAACTTTTAAAAAAATTCTTACTTCGTTTTACAAAATAATTTTTTTCTTCCTTAAATAAAAATTAAGGTATAAAATAGAATCACCTATTTTATAGCCCATGATATTACCTTTCAAACGGTATATAATATGTTTAGGTAATTTTCGTATTTTTGAGCAAATTGGAGTGTGTTCTATGACAAAAAAAGTATGTTTTAGGGTTATAATAAAAATTCTTTAAAAAAAAATCTGAGCTAGACCCCCTATCCTAGCTTGTTTCAAAATCCTTTTTAATTTTAGTTCACAAAAAGCAGATAAAACAGGATTTGTAATTATTAAAAAACTGGTAATAAAAAACTGATCAATTTCAGTTTAATGATTAAATTATTTAACGCATAACTTATAACGGATAGATATAAACTAGATGTTTTTACTGATGTTTTTTACTTGAAAGAATTGATATTTTTCAAGTTATTTATTTTAAACTTCTAGTTTTCAACTTCTACCCCACTCACGTTCTTATAATAATTTTTCGCCCGTATAGCCACAAAAATTTAATTAAAAATACAACCGTGGTTCTCTGTTTTGAGTAGAAATAAAGTATTTCACGATAGCAGCCATTGGGTTTTCAGCTTTGAGCATTAAATACAATCACAGCAGCGAGAAGCAACTTCATGTTAGGGCACAGCAGCACCTTCTGGCAGCAAAAAATTGCATATGTCAAATTGAAAACAGAGAATAATTCTAACCTATGTATATTATCAGGCTACTTGTTAAAGCAAACAGCCAGTTTGATATTTGGCAGAAAAGCGAAGAGCAGAAATAAATTCCTAAAGAAATTAATTTGTAAAATTCGAAAAAAGCCAAGGAAAGTCAGAATTTTAAAATTATTGAATAGCCACTGATAAAAAAGAAAAAACGTAGACTTTTTGCCTTGTTGTTTGCTAATTTTTGCAGATTTTTCACGAAATTTCTTTGGTGAACGAGGAAAAAAATGACCGAGGAGGATGCAGTGAAGGCTCTCCAAGCACTTACCCAGTTGACGGAAATGTTTTGCATGGCGAAAATGATATGGAAAAAGTGCGTCGGAGGTGGTGAGTTCACCCCTTAACCTGTTAGAGATGTCGAGGCCTTTTTTGAAACTGGTACGAAGCAGCTTATGTTAAGCGAAGAAGAACATTTCTTCAAGGCAACAAGGCTGGATCCTGCTAATTTCCAATGCTTGCTAGTGCTTTTGCGAGAAAAGTTGGTCCGGAACTCCCAGCGTAAAACAATTGCACCGTATCTTAGGCTGTCAATAAGTCTTCTGTAAGTATTTCTAATCAACAAATAAGCAAATTACTAACGTGTCCATGCTTTCAGATACCTGGCGCAAGGTTGCAATGTGCAAATCCTCGCCTGGACGCATAAATTGGCATTTCGACGGTCCGGAGAATCATCTACGAAACATGTGAAGCAATATGGAGTGAGTTGCATACAGTTTATGTAGCGCCGCCAAATTTAAGCGATTTGGCGAAGAATGCAGAAGCGTTTTTCCCGACCGATCGACGGGAAGCACATCAACATTAGAAGTTCCAAAAAGAGCGGCTCACTCTATTTAACTACAAGCGGTACTTTAGCGTAGTCCTGATGGCAACCTGTGATGCCAATTACTGCTTCACTTTTGTTTGATGTTGGAGGTTTAGCAAACCAGAGCGATGGCGGCGTTTTTCGGCGTAGTAGGTTTGGGAGACAAATTTTGAATGGCAAGCTGCCAGTTCCACGGGATCGTCCGTTGCTAGGTAACATTTCCGCGCAATTTTGTCGCGGACAGCGCGTTTCCATTGAAAACAAATATTATGCGCCATACCCTGGATTTCATTTGGCGGCGGCCAAGCAAAATTTCAACAAAACATTTTCCCGTGCCTGTGTGCATATAAAAAATGCGTTCGGTATTCTTTCAAGCCGCTGGCAAGTTTTAGGCTCGCCCATACTTGCCAAGCCTGAAAATGTTAATAAAATTGTGTTGGCCACAATAGTGCTGCACAATTTTTTGATGCTTAAAAAGGACACGATCTATTTTAATGGCGAAGATCCGGACAGGTTTGGAGACGAAATTCGTCTGCGTCAAGTTCGTGTGGCAGCGGCAAACTGTTCGACATCGCATGCCGTCGACATGCGAGACACACTAAAAGAGTATTTATATCAAAACAGAAACATTTAACTCCTTACTAGTTAAACTCCTAGTTTAATTCCTTCAGATAGATAAATAAAAACAAATATTTATAATTTTCTTTTTTATTGGATGTTGCGCGCGTTCCAATTACGCACCGCGCCAAACACCATCGCTTGGACCTCGTCTATTATAGCGAGCTCCATTCTATCCGGCATGACTGCCGCATTGAGGATTCTTGCCAGGCCGGAGAACGCCATGTCGACCCTCGTCCCCTCCCTGCGTGACCCGAAACGCTCTGTTATCTCCTTAATCGAGGCCGAAATCTGGTTCGCGACCGGTCCGAATTCGTCCTGGATTTGGCGCTAAATAAAAAACACATAAATATTTACATACGAATATGGTATGGTATTTACGATTGTGGTATCCGTGCGTTTAGCACGCCGGTAGGTGTCGCGGAGCAGCTTCCATTTTTTCCGGCAACTGTCTATTTCAAATATGGAAATTGAAATAGAAAACTAAACGCTCACTCTTACTTACCATCCAAATTAAACTGCCTCCCAATCTCGCTCCACACTGCGTCTTTTTGGAGCATTTTTGTAAAAAAAGGAGACGCCAGGTTGTATAGGCAGCTTTGCGATTTCACAGCGTTTATTGTGGCTTCGTCTATATCCTTGCTGTAAATATATATTAAAATTTATTTAAAACACTTAAATCCATAAATTAATTTTTCTTAATTTTTCAGAAAATCGAATGTAAAAATTTCGTTTGTTTACAAAGCAAACAGCTGTGGAAAACAACAAAAATGCGTTTTGCTGCTGCCAAAATTCGAATTAACTCGACAGCAACATGAAGATTCAGCAGCAAGTAAGAGCAGCAAAATGGAAATCAAACTTTTTTCTCGATCTCCATAACAGCCCATGTAATTTTGACAGTTGAGAAATGAAGTTGCATCTCGCTGCTGTGATTGTATTTAATGCTTTAGCATCGCACAAGAAAATTTATTAGTGGTGGTTGGTTACTTACTTGATTTTTCCACTTCTAGCCTTTCCTTCATTAATATAAAGCGGATTGTTCTTTTCGTATTGATTTTTCTTCTCTAACTGCGCTAATCAATTCGAAAAAAAAAATTCTCCATGTTATCTAAAATAAATTATGACAAATTAAATATATATAAAGTATTTCACTCAAAAGGGACACAAAACTGTTGATGCGTCATCAAAAATTGTTGATGTGACGAGTAGCTCCGCATGGCTGTTACGGAAGGCTACGTACGGTTCGAATGTTTCGTTTAAATTCGATCAGTTATGTATACTCATTTGGGGCAGCCATACACACATCGTACCTTACGGAGGTATTCGTTCAAATTTGTTACGGTCTAAAAAGCGAGGGGAAATTCATGAACAAAAGTCTACTTCGTGGATGCTGTTTCATTCTGTGTACGTTGCCACTATCATGAGAGAAACAATTGCTTTTGGGTGTTTTGAGTTCTTTTTGGGGATTTATATTTGGTAATTTGTTTACCGACCTCTTTTGTTTCGCGATTTATTTTTTATTTGCATTATAAAGTATTCATTATTGTGTCAATTATTGTTTTTATTAAAAGTAATAATATTATATAACATAAATGAAAGAAAAAATCTTATTTAATAATACTTCGGCCTCGGCAAGTATTCATTTTTGTGTATATTATTATTAACAGTTATAATAGAATAAGAATAAAAAATTTTTGTTTCACTTTCACAATTGATAATTTCCTACTTCTTAATTGATGAAATTTTCAATTCCATAATTTTATTATGGGAAAATGATCTTCCTGTTCACTTGCGTAAGTCAAATCCATACATTCATTCATTCAATTCATTCTGTCAAATGAATACATTCTGTAGCCGGCGGAGAATTTATTATAAAGAATTGGATCCTGCTCAACCAATTGTATTAACAATTCTTCATTCATTTTACTTTTGTTATTGATTACGTTTTTCTACACTTTTTTTGTACAATATGTATGCCAGATTGATTAGTATGCTTCACTTTTAAACTTTAGTGAACCCCCATACAATTTTTAACAAATTTTCTAAGTGAAAATTTTATAAGGTCTGGTTACATACTTATTGTAATGAGTAATTAATTGAGGTGGCAATACGATTTTCAGCTGTCATTCGGTTTGACATAGAAAAAATATCAAAATCATTTTGATATTCGTCTCGGCTGGTGTTATACCATGCCATAGCAGTACACAAACAAACGAACCCCATACGGTTTATGGGAGTTTGACAGTTCTTATGCCATGCCAAGCTGACAATAATCAACGCTTTACGGAGCTACTCGTCTATTTAGAATGAGCCTTGAAACATCAAAATGTGACAGTTACAAGAGTTGCCCTCTTATTCAATTGTGTAAGAGGTGTTAATAAACAGAGTGTAGACACAATTAGAGTGAACAACGACAGATCTGATGGTGGAAGCAGAAGGTAAGAACATAAATTAAAAACTATCGAATACTATCGATAGTACTGAAAACTATTGATGAAGAGGATCGCAGAAAAGGACGACCTTCCTCCTTTGGAAGGACCAAGTGCTGGGTGATCTGGCTACATTGGAAACTTCTAACTGGCGCCAGCGCGCGCATTGCAGAGGCGACTGGCAAAGGCTTTTGGACCCGGCCAAAACCGACCCCAGGTTGTAACGGCCATATAAAGTAAAGTAAGTAAGATAATTTAAGCTTGCTATTATACATAGAAAATTTATTTCATTAAGATCAGTGCTTTATTTACGGAAAAAAGCGATTTTTAAAGTGGCAACGAACTACTTTCTGCAATTAATTGTTTATACACTTTTTCAAGAATGCGACTCTGGTACTATGCACTGTAGAATAATGGTGTTGGTGTTGTTCTGATGTGATAGAGCTTAACCTGCGGCGCTTAACGCTTTTAAAAAAGGCAAGTTTTGAATACTGAAGTTTTTCAAAAATGCTATCTCTTTGTTTATATTTTTGGTTGCCCTAAAAAGGGCAGATTTTTCAAATGCGATATCGACTTCATTTCTTTATAAAACGTCGAAGTCTACCGGCTCCTCGAATTATATAATTCGCCTGCATATTAAAAAAATTCTAGCAAAATATCCTGATTTTGTGCCCGACACAATCTTTTAAAAATAAATTTTGCTAGATACCCGGGGAAAACACATTTCCTCCGGGTATACTCGGGCAAGGAAGCCTTTACGTGTCTCCACAATCCTTCAATGTTATTTGTATGAGCGCCGGTTTCTGGGTCCTTAAAGTGAATCGAATGAACCTCGTCGCTCAAACAATCGTAGGACTGAAAAGGAAAAGAAAATAAAATTTTATTTTATGCAAAAACGAAAACAAAATATACCATACCTTCCCGCAATCAGAAATAATAGTTGTCTGCGGCTTTATACATATACTTTTTAAACAATACGTCTTTGCTCCTCTCCTCCACAGGGATCAAGAAACAACGATTTGTCTCTCTTTCGATGCCACCGAAAACCCACTGGCCTTTTACGTGGTGCCCTTTATGGTACTTTCGTTTGCCGAATTTCGACTCATCTATTTCCACTACCATACCGGGCCCGCCAAGTGGTTCTTGTTTTTCGGTGGCATATATTACAACCTCCCTGTTTAAAGAGGCTTAGTCCACCGCCGTCTTTCCAGATATATTAAGCTGAAAAAAAAAAAATATTAGGGGAAGTGTGTCTAAAATGACCCCCCTAAGGGAGAATTAAATTTTCAGTACCGAAACTAGTGCTATTAGAGAAAAATTTATTATTGTCATATAGTTTACTAATTTCGCTATGTATGCATTTGCATACCAATCAATACAAAATAAATTTGTGTTTTTATGCAAAATTAGTTTTCCGAAGACCTTACCAAAGGATCATTTTGTACCGGGCTTGGGGTAAAATGATCCCAGGGGAATAATTTTTTAAAATTTTAATTAAATAATATCTATTATTAATTTTATTGTTTATAATCTGTATTAATTTGTTTATACATTAACAATTACATTATTACATTAACGAATTCCACATATTTTTAATAGTCCGAAATAGGGTAAAATGATTCCTGGGATAATTTTATACTACTGACGAGGGATCATATTATCCAAAATGTCAACATACTTTTTTAATAAAATAAACTTTTTTGTTTTAAACTTATTAGTTTCCTTAATGGCACTAACACGCACTCAAATTTTCAACAAACTCACGGGTATGACTGGCAAAGAAAAGAACCGTTTCGCTAGGAAAATTTGAGTAGTCAAAGCAGACCATGTTACTAGATCAAACCATGCAAATTTGAATTTTCTTCTGTAAACCACAACTCCATCTAGCAGTCTTCCTGTAGTTTTGTGTATTGGCTAAATACAGCACTACGGAGTGTTTAAGTATGAATTTGTCTAGATGGCGCAAATAGATTATGAGAAAAAGGGGGGGATCATTGGACCTGGAGGGATCATTTTAGCCACACTTCCCCTACAAAAAATTTTTCTGCGTAAAATATAAAGTAATGCAATATACCTGTTTCTTTATAAAGTCTAGCGTTACCCCTTCGAGCCATAAAATCGAAAAGGCAACGCTCGTGTACAGTGACAATCGCGACCTCTCAGAAAAAGTGTTTTTTCTAAGCGACGCGCTTGCTTTACAAGTACCCTTTTTTATGGGCATTCCGGAAATATTCTGGGCATCTCCACGAAAAGCCATCCCTTGCCTGCGTGTCTGGCCGTAAGAGAAATTCATGTCCATTTGGACATTTTAAATGCACTTGGAATTAAATTCCAGTCCTGCAACATTTTTATAATGTCCACGGTTATAACGCCGTCGGCTTCACTATTAAAAGCTTTAAAAATATTATTTAAAGAAGTTTCACATATCGCGAGTAACAAGCACCAAAATTCTAATAAGATATTTGAGCGCGACAACAACAATAGAAGAAATAACGGTAACTCCCGCCATAGCTTAAACTTTCTAAGAACCAACGTTGCATACTTTGTAAAGTCGCACTATTAAAAGACTGCATAGTAGTAAAATTGGAAAAGAGTAGTTTATACTTACGCTAAAAAATGCATTTTCTCCGTAAAAAAAGCACCAATTCGAATGAAAAAAATTCTCTAAGAAAGCTCAAATAATCTACTTTCTTAAATTAAGTGTAATTGCATGCATTAATTACACATTTTATTTAGAAAAAAATTTGTTTACGGAAAAAAAAGTATTAAAAATTTTAAATTGCGTTTATTTCAAAAACTGTTAACATTTCGATGAAATGTTTTTTTATATGAATTAATGATATTTATATTAGCTTTCTAACGGTACTAATATAATCTGAATATATCTTGTAGTTTCGGAGATATCGCTGGTTATATTTCAAATTTCAAAGGGCTCCAGCCCCGCCCCCAAGAGAGAGCGACAATTTTTTTTATGCTTGTTGGGGTCAGGAGCAAAGCAAAAAAACACTATAAAATCGACAAAAAGATTGGGGCTGGTAAGGAGATGTAAATTTGTTCCAAATTTCCAATTCTGGTATTTTATATATGGTTTTTTATATTATATAGGATAGGGGGGAAATTTGTGAGTTTTTGAAAGAAAAAAGAATAATAAGAAAACCACAAAATATTAAAAAAACTTATAGTGCGTCAAGCAACAACAAAAAATTATTTTCTTCTGATAGCCATTGAGACAACATTAACCTATAAGTATACCCGGTTTTGTACCCGGCTGACCACGTCCCTGCGCGCTGGAGGCCTTGAAATTAACAAAAATTTAATTTTTCTAACAAAAGTACCCCAAAGTTTACACCTATACTATATACTCGTATAGGGTGCTCCGCTTAAGATGCATTTAAAGGTTCGGGCGTGTAGCTTAAGTCGATTTCCCTCCGTTTAGACACTAAAGCGAATCCTTAGAAAGACGAAAATGGCTGAAATTGAACACCCATAATTCTAAATCGACCTTTTCCAAACAACTTATGTATCCAAAGAACTTACATATACGAGTATATACCAAATATGATATTCAAGGGTTGATGCAAAAATCAGTGAAGAGTAAATTTTTCGCACTAATGTGTGAGCATCTTATAAAAATGTCAATGTAGAAATCGGTTATAACGACATTGAAGGGACCAGAAAATTCCGTCGCTATATCCGGATGTCGCTGTATCAAGTAGTGGTACAAAAATAATTAAAATGAATATAAACACAAAAAAAAAAAAACAATTATTCATATTTATCATATAGTACATATATATGTATCTTTATTAACTGAGCAATCATATAAAAAATATGATGCAAAAAAATATGATTGCAAATTCGTTGGCCTTTACCTGAAGAAGGGGTCCATTTATTGGAATACTAAAACTGCGTTGATGATTAAACCATTCAAGCAAAGCATTCTCTATTTGGCCATATTTAGAGCGTCGAACGCGTTTAAAAATCAATGAATTTTCTTCAGAAATTCCTTTAATTTGATCGCAATTCTTCCAAATTGTAGAAAGTGTGGAGTGGCTTACACCGAACTCCTTTGCAAAGTCTGCGTTGCACTCACCGCTTTCAAGTCTCCAGATGATATGCGCTTTGTGTTCAATATTCATTTTTCTGAGCCCTTTTTTTCTGAGACATTGTTAAGTTAATGCGATTTTTAAATGAAAACGCCGAAATAATGCTGGGCAATTATTTCTTAATGCACTAAAAATTTGACACTCACCCCAAAATATTTATTATAAATATCATATTCTTATTATGATAAGCATGCAAAACGTAAAAACATGTAACGGGAGTTCTTAACGGTATTATCAACTGACAAAAGCAACTGAAGAAAATGGACGCAATATCCGATGTATGAACCAAATATTTGGGGAAAAAAGGACGTAATAACCAATATTTCGTTATAAGCGATAGTTGTTATAACCGGTAGTTGAAAGCATGCATTTATATGGAAGCTGAAACGGGACCTTAAAAAGTGGACGCAATAAACGATATGTCGCTTTAAGCGGTGTCGTTATAATCGATTTCTACTAGTTGCAACAGTGATTTCAAAGAATTGTTTCATTTGTTTTTGCCACTTCTCGCGTGCCACTTCTCGCTCTCAAAAATGTTTTTTACACAATAGCTGCGTTCCTTTTACTTCGCATTAGAACAGTTTGAATACAAATTCCAAATATGATTAGAAATGAGTAGAAATTCCAATCCAAAGGTACTTTTTTGGATTTGACGCTTAGATGGCGCTGATGCAAAAATTTGTGAAGGCACTGCAAGGCACATTCCTACGTTTTAGTCTTTCATCTTCCAAATTTTGGTGTATGTGATTAAATTTTCTGCAGTTTAGTTATTTCGTCTTCCAAATTTTGGTGTATGTGGCTCAATTTGACCATTTGCACACAATTTTCTCAACAAATTTTGTCAAACAAACGATGTCAAACAGCATCCTTTTTTGGTGGTGTTAGTGCTGACACCTGCTTGTGATTTATCTTGCTATTAGCTGTGTTCCTTTTACCTAATCTAATCCGGATTTAAAAAAGGAACGGCAATATAAAACACATGCAGGTGTCAGCACTAACCCCACCAAAAAAAAAAGAATCAGCTGTTTGACATCGAATATTTGTTGTAAAAATTGTGTGAAAATTATCAAATTGAGTCACGTGCACCAAAATTTGGAAGACGAAATGACTAAACTGTAAGAAATTTAATCACGTACACCAAAATTTGGAAGATGAAATGGTTAAAATGTAGGAATTCGCCTTTCAGTGCCTTCTAAAATTTTTGAATCAGCGCCATCTAAGCGTCAAATCCAGACAAGCGACTTTGGATTAGAATTTCTAATCGTTTCTAATCGTAATCGGGAGCAGGATTAGAAATTTGTATGCAAATCCAGATTAGATTACAGAGTCCTAATAAAATTTTGAAATCAATGAAAATATGATAGTGGCACATTTTTGTATTCTATAATCAGTCATCGTCTAGCCTCCGCTTCGTACGGTCCTAGGTTTCGATCGCTCTCTCGCCGCGTGTTCTATCAGTTAATTCTTCCTCCGAATTTTCTATTTCTCGCTTCTTATATATCTCTGTTTTATATTCTTTCATCCTAATAGTTATATTAATTTCCCTGCCGATCGAAGGCAGTGAAATGTCTACGTCCTCTCCGATCCCTTCGGGGAATCGGTTTGGTTTACTTTCAGAAACTACATTGACTAGCCCCAACGCTAAAAGGAAAAAAACTAACAATAAAAAAGATCCATTTCCAATGCTTCAGGAGCCCCGTTCTTTTAATATTAATTCGTGTGACCCCAAATTCGTGGTGGTCCGGTCGACCGATCCCAAAAAACCGCTAACTTCCTTCAGCGTATTCGCGATAAAGAAAGCTATTGATTCCATAAGCACGCAAGTTCAATCTACTAATATTATACGAGATGGCGGCATACTAATTCTTACGAAATCGGAAAAAATTGCGAATAAATTTGTAAGCACCAAAAATTTCGGCGGGTTGTGCCCTGTTTCGATCTCCCTCCACGAGTCACTCAACTCCTGTAAAGGAACCATTTACGACAGGAATTTGATTTCAACAAGCGAAGAAGAAATTTTAAATGACCTAAAAGATCAAGGTGTAACTAATATATTCAAATTCACCAGATTAGTTGAAAACAATAGAGTCCCTACAGGTGTTATCTTACTGACTTTTAATTCTTACAAGGTTCCAGAAAAAATCGTCGTTGCTTGGTACCCAGTCCATGTAAGGGAATATTTCCCAAACCCCATGAGATGCAAGAACTGCCAATTACTGTGCCATACTCTAAAATTCTGTAGAAATAACACAGCGTGCGTAACCTGTAACCTTCCGCCACACAATCCAGAACCCTGCAGTAGAGTCATGTGCGCAAACTGTTTAGACGATCACCCTTCATCCAACTCTGATTGCCCTCGATATGCCCAACAAAAGAACATTTTAAAAATCAAAACCCAACAAAAAATTAGCATGGGTGAGGCTAGACGTATTTTCAATCGTCAGAACCCTGTATCTGAAACTCCCCGTTATTCTGATGTTTTGAGACACGAAACTTCACATACTACAAAACTACAAATACAGAAACCTGTTACAGCCGAAAAATCTTCACATGCTAATTCTCATTCCAATTCCTCCTCTTCTACTAATATAAAATCCGATGACTCTCCTTCTAAATCTTCTTCAACTACTACTTCAACTAAAAACTCTATCTCAGAAAACAAAAATTACTTAAAATCACATCGCCAGTGTTCTATTAATCTCCCACTCTCCCAAAATCGTTCTCATGATAATAACCTCACTTGCGAAAATCTCTCCCACTCTCTCTTTCAACCAGAAGACAATCACAATTTAAAATTCGACTATTATCCCCTCTCTTGCAACCAAAACAACTCAACTCCGCCAATCGATTCTACCTCACCGGATGATCTCTTTTCTGATAGTCCGAATTTATTTTCCCATAAAAGTAGGTGTAGCCGCTCACCTACTCCTTCTCCAATTCCTGATGACTCTTAAAATCCCACTCCAACCAGTATCATTTAATAATTTCTTATTTTGTTCTCCAGCACTTTTCTCTCCTCATTTTTCGTTTTTGTATATTAAGTATACATTAATTGAGAATTTAATATGAGCAGCTTTAATATTTTACAGTGGAATATTAAAGGCTTCATACACAATTTTAATAATCTTCAAGTGCTTATTAATGAACTTAATCCTATTTGCATATCACTTCAAGAAACACATTGCCCCTACTCCTTCTCTGCCCGCCAATTAAAAAATTACTCCTGTTACCTTAACAATAGTATTCAAAACACCCAAGCTAAACAGGGCGTAGGTCTTTTTATTAAAAAAAAATATTCCCCACAAAGTCGTAAACATCCTTTCCCCTCTTCAAGTCATAGCTATAGAAATTTCCTTAAATATTAAATTTACTATCCTTTCTATTTATATTCCTCCGTCCCAATCCTTCTCTACCCGTGATCTAACTAATATTTTCGACTCAATCCAAACCCCTTTATTAGTTACTGGAGACTTCAATAGCTGGAACACGCAATGGGGCTCCGCAACCAATAACCACAGAGGGAATGCTACAGAAAATTCCTTCATCTTATCCAACCTTTGTATTCTAAATGACGGTAGCCCCACTCATTTTTCTACACACAATACTTTCTCCCACATCGATATTTTCTGCTGCTCCTCTTCTCTAGTTCCTTTCGCTACCTGGGATATCCTTGACGATCTCCATGGCAGTGATCACTTTCCAATAAAAATTAACCTTTCCATTTCACCTTCGCAGCAACCCTCTCCCCCCTTTCCCAGATTTCTATTTCATCGCGCCGATTGGCCCAATTTCCAAAAGTTTGTCGATGAAGAATTAAATAACAGACCAAGAACTGGTTGTAGCAATAAAGATGCAGCGTCCATTAGAAAAGCTATGCATATCTCTGCTAACCTTTGTATCCCTCAGTCACACACAACCATCAATCGTTCTCTCCCTTGGTGGAACAATAATCTGTCCACTATGAGGAACAATAAAATGCGAGCATGGTATACTTTCAAAAACAACCCCATCCTTTCCAACCTGATCAATTTTAAAAAATTGAACGCTCAATTCAGAAAAGAAGTAAAAAAGTCTAAAGCCCTTAGTTTTAAAACCTTTACCAGCTCTATAAACAGAAACTCTTCCATATCCGACATTTGGAAAAAAATCAATAAATTTTCTTCTTCCAAACCAAGCTCTTCCTTAGTAGCAATTAACTCTACCCATGGAGTTCTAACTGACCCCTCGGATATTGCTGACTACCTTGCCGATTTTTGGTCCAATTATTCTTCTGATCACAACTTCTCCTCCAATTTCATCTTCTTAAAAAGTAACCACAATCTTTCCCCTCCATTATCCCCACTCAATACTCAAGCTAAGTTTATTGAACAAGACATATCTCTTCCTGAACTTAATGCAAGCCTTTATAATTGCAAAGGTAAGACTCCAGGAGCCGATAAAATCTCCTATATAATGATTAAATCCCTATCCACTGCCAGCAAATATAGATTGGTTGACCTTTACAATGTAATTCTGAATACCGGTGTCATTCCCCAATCTTGGAAATCCGCAATAATTATTCCTATCCCTAAAGCTAATAAAAATATCCTTAACCCCAGCTCCTACCGCCCAATATCCCTTCTTTCTTGTCTCTCCAAATTATTAGACAAAATTATAGCTAAAAGGCTTTCTTGGTTCATCGAGTCAAGAAAGGTTGTCTCAATAAATCAAGTCGCGTTTAAATCTGAAAGAGGCTGTGCCGATGCATTAATCCACCTCGATTCCTATATTTCCAAAGCTCTTTCAGCACGTAACCATGTTTCCATTCTATCTATAGACTTTGAAAAGGCTTTTGATAGGATTGGTATACATGTAATATTAGACTGTATTAAATCATGGGGTATCGGTAAAAAAATGTTTAACTATATTAAATCATTTCTAAGCAACCGCAAATTTAAAGTAAGAATAAAAAATCACTTTTCTAAAATATTTTCTTTATTTAATGGTATCCCTCAAGGTTCTCCACTCTCAGTAATTCTATTTCTAATTGCCTTTAATGAAATTAGTAAGATTGTTTCAAAAAATAAATTCGTTGACCATGTACTTTATGCCGACGATCTCTACATATTTTTAAAGAGAAACGACAACCTTGAGACAAGTGATTTATTCTCTTCCCTTTTATACGAAATTCACACTTGGTCAAAATCGTCTGGTGCTTTAATTTCACTTGATAAAACAAAAAAATTTCATATTTGTCGGAGACACAACTGTGATTTTGCAAGTTATAATATCTATATTAATAATACCCCTATTATTGAAGTTAAACTGTTAAATATCCTGGGAATAATATTTTCCCATAGATATTATTGAAAAAATCACTTTCTGAAACTAAAAAAATCACTAGCTACCAGAGTTAACTTAATTTGTTTTCTTTCTCGAAAAAGTTATGTTCATATCAACTGTTTAATTTACCTAACTAGAGTATTAGTCTTAAGCAAAATTGAATACGGACTTTTTCTCTTCGGCTCCTCAACTAAATCCAACATCAATATCATCAAGCCACTATACCATCAAGCTATTCGAGCTAGTTTATACGCTTTCCGTACAACTCCAATCTCTAATCTTCTGGCCGAATCAGGACTTCCATCGATCGAGGAAAGATATTACGCTGTTACCGCTCAGTTGCTCCCGAAACTTCTCTTTCCAAAAATGTCAGTAATAAACAACGACGTTAAGAAAGCTCTGTCATCCTCAAGAATTCCACGCATAAAATCTACTATCTACAACTCTCTCGCTATCGCCCAGGATCTAGATATATTTCTCCCCACTGCAATAAACAGGATACCACAATCTCCTCTTCACTTTACTGCCTGCTCAACAGCTTGTGACACAAGTCTCAGCAATTACAAGAAGACTTCAACATCAAATGAACTATTTAGAACACTATTCTATGAACGCAAAGTAATGTTTGACGCTAACAATTGGCAGATACTCTACACTGACGGTTCAAAAACTGATACGTCTGTATCTTATGCAGTAGTTAATAACAGTCACTGTATTCTTATGAAAACTCTTGTGGGATTTACGTCAATCTTTACCGCTGAAGCTACCGGCATTTATCAAGCTTGTCTTTTTGCCCAACGTAGTAGATGTAAAACAGTAATCTGCTCCGACAGTCTATCCGTTCTGCTGGCAATAAGTAGCTCACATTCCAACAAATGGGACATTATCACAAGAATCAGAGAAACTCTCTTTATAAATAAAGCCAAGATCAAGCTTTTGTGGATTCCTGGCCACGTCGATATCCCGGGAAATGTCCTTGCCGACGAAACAGCTAAATATGCCTCTCACGCACCTATTATAGTAGATCCTACAATTGAAAAATCGGATTTTCGCCAACTCATCCGTTCATTATTGGTCACCAAAAGGAGAAACTTCTGGAGTAATTTCACCCATCATCACTACTCACACATCAACGAAAGAAGCCAAGCAGCTATTTATCCTGTCGACGCTGAAAAACATAAAATACAAATTTTCTCTAGATTGCGTCTGGGGCATTCTATAGCTACTCATCTATATCTATTGAGAAATGAAACTAGTCCGAACTGTGCCCGCTGTGGAGATCAACTCACCATGAAACATCTTCTATCTGACTGTCCGTATTTTCATTATTTAAGATCATTTCTTTTCAAAAACATTCCCGCATTAGAAATTTTAAGTTCAATTTCATCACATAATATTGATATTATATATAATTTTGTTAAAAAATGTGATCTTCATATCTAATTAATTTTACTACTATCTCCATTCGAGCCGATAGCCCTGGCAGCTAGTGCTCCTATATTTATTACTCTTAAGATTTATCTTTAAGATTAATGTAATAAATAATAATAATAATAATAATAATAATAATGTATTCTATAGTCTTTGGCTCAGTACTTACGCTCTGAACATAAAAGCTAAAAATTTTTAGTGCGGTTTATTTGTTTTATGTGGTACATACATAGAGCATAGATAGCAGAGATAAGGAGATACGACACTCGATGGCTGTTCTCAAAAAAATCTGTTCGACGCGTATTTAAGCGTCCATTCCTTTTTCGGCAAAATCTGGCCTTTTTCGGCAGGAACGGCAAAATACTCGTAAATCACAGGAAGATGTCAGCAATAACACTACACTAAGAAAAAGGATCAGCTGTTTGCCATCGAATATTTGTTGTGAAAATGGTCAAATTGAGTACGTACATACACCAAAATTTGTAAGACGAAATGACTAAGCTGTGAGAAATTTAGTCATGTACACCAAAATTTGGAAGATGTAATAACTAAAATGTAGGAATGTGGCTTTTAGTGCCCACAAAAATTTTTGCATCAGCCCCATCTAAGCGTGAAATCCAGAGAAGCACTTCGGATTGGAATTTTTTAATCGTAATCGAAACTACGATTAGAAATTTGCTAATCGTAGCTGCGTTACTTTTACTTCGAATTAGACCAGTTTGCATACAAATTTCTAATCGTAGTTTTACAAGTCGATTACGATTAGAAATTCCAATCCTATACAGTGCACGCGCAGTAGTGTGAACACCGTAAAATATGAACACCCCAAAATATGAACACTTTTTATTTTGTATTTACTACTCTAAAGAGTGAACAAGACTTGAAAGCTCTAAAAGATGAACAATATGAAACATATTTATATGAATGTTTACATATTGAAAATACATAAATAGACGAAATTTTCGATTTTTTAATTCGGGGAATTCCGTATTATTGCGAAATGTGTGTGTGTTAGGCTTAAAAATTACAAGTTCACGCGTGTTCAGGTCATACGAATTAATCCATACGCACTTAGTTCGGGCACGGGACGGTTTGGTTTTTGCTATAAGTTCCAAAAAGTTTTTGTTATTAAAAGAAAAAGCAAAAAACAATTACTGATTTTTTTGTGTAGGTACACTACGCGTTTCATTCTTGTGAAATAAATACTTAAATATTTTTTAATAAATATATTAAAAAATTATATAGTTTTTAATTTATAATTTAGCCGGTAATTACTGGTATTTGGTTATTTTTTTAATAAAATTAAATTTGGTTTCGTAAATGTAAATTTCCATTTTAAAATGCATAATTAGGATAAAATGGGAATATGTTTTGCCTTAAATTTTGACATTCGCAAAAGTGAACAAATTCGAAACTGTGAACCCGCGTGGTTTTAATTAGTTCACACTACTGCGCGTGCAATGTATTTCCAATAGAAATTTCCAATTTATATACGTGAGTAAATAAAGTGAATACTTAAACTAACTTAACAACTTTGGGATAGTGGTTGTGTATTAGGTTGATGTCAATACTAAAGCCAATTGATGATTTTAGTGAACAGAGCATTTATACACTCACCAAATAAAAAGTTTGCTGCCATGTCTCAGCCACTACAAACTTGATTGACTGCGCTGTTTCCACACCAGATTTTCCTTAGTATGTGTTTCTCGACATGACAATGAGATGGCGCAGAAAATTACAGTTTTAGCGGCACTGTAATTCAAAAGACCTAATGCAGGACAGTTCGATACTAACGCTCCAATATTTCATGGGAAAATCTTGCAAAAATTGGACAAAGATCTAAACATTTTGAACTTCGTGCGATTGTTGATACAACCTACAACTACTCACCATCGACAACAACAACTTCACGGGTATAATTGATAGTGAATATTAATAATAATTTATTCAAGTTATACGACAAATTGCAACGATAATGGCCTGCATAAGAATGGAACAGACGGCAAAGAAAGTACAGTATGCTCCCGATTATGTGGGCTACAGATGGGGGTAAAAAATACTACATATACAATAATATGTGTTAGGTATTATTCGTGATCAAGCGCAAGAACAAATTTTTTTTAATTGAAAATCAATTTTTGATAAATCGTTAGATCAATTTTTGGCAAATCGTCTGGCCGTTTCGGAACCAGCCAAGGTTCCTCATATTGGATGCTTGTATGGGGTAAATCTACTGGGATAGATTTCTATGGCCGTTGTTGTTGTTTTTGCCGCTGATCTCAAAAATAACAAAATTTTTGCCGCTCTCATCTGGTTTAGAAGTTATAGCTCTTTAAAGTTTGCAATTTTCCCGACTATATCTCCTAAACTATAATAGGTATACGGATGATATAGATACCTTTGTATTAAGGTATTAAAAATATCTCATTTATGTGAAATATCATTTCATAGAAAATCGTATACTTTTAAAGAAATCTTCAATTTATAATTTTTAGTACTATTTTTTCGCCCATTCATTAACTTTTTTCTGTGTAAAATGTACATTTAATTAACCCATTTATTGATTTCAATATTAAGAAAGCCGAGGCTCTTAGCTTTTTAGTCAAATTGTTTTCACTAGTGTTGGTGCGCAGCAACAATTGTTGCCTTGAAGGCCAACATTAGGCCTCTCGCAGACTGAAGAGCGCTGCGCAGCGTAGCAAAAATTATCCTATTATTGTAAAATGTCTATGCTACGCTATGTTTGCGGTATGCGCAGTATAAAAAAAACAATGGATTAAAAAAAATATTACGCTGCGTTACTCTGCGCTACGCTCTCTGGCTGCATGAGGTCTTATTCGTGTTATTTGTGACACGGCCAACGGTGCTAAAAATGGCAAAAAATTTGACGTCCAGAACGCGGACTATGCGATTCACTACGCAAGAAATTTAGCTTGAATATTCAGTCATATGTATATTGTTTGGTATTGAAAATGGGGAAAATCGGACCAGTGCCACGTCAGCTGTAGAGTGAATTTGAAAATGGAATTTTATTCTCGAGTCCACAGTCTCAGACTGAAATATACTCCAACAAATGGGCGTGGTACGCCCACTGGTGACAAAATTAATGATTGCAGGAGAACGAGTAGAAGCATTGTCACGAATATTCTATCTCATTATGTCGAAAATGCAGCAAATCTGACACTACCACGCCTACTTTTTAAGTAAATATTAATGCATCCGATTTGAGAGCTGAACTTCTCGACTGCAATCTGGATCTGAAGCTCTGCTGTGTTTGCCGTATTGTTGAAAGTCAACCCAGAGAAATTGGGCGTGACACGCCCACTGATATACTGTTCCGTATGACGAGGCATTTGTTGAGGAAAGCAGTTTTGAAAATGATAATTCAACTTTTTTGTTTTGGTCAGAGAAGGGCTCTGAAGAATAACTAGCAATAACTTAATAATTTTTTAAGAAAAGTATGAGATGTTATACCCATTTTGGAAACTGCATAAAGTAGGCATATTTTTAAAATATTTGGTCACTTAGGTTGGCATTAATTTTTCCCCCCACTAGAAGCTTTCAAACAGAAAACCAACTTCTGTTTTTAATCGTTTTTGGAAAAAATCCGGAAACAGCTAGTCATAAATTGTACTGCGCATGAGTAAAGCCCAAAGTACAGAGATATAAAAAAAAAACCACTGCTAATTCCCAAATTTGTGGTTGTAGTGCCCAATAATATGATTATGGGCAGCAGAAAACGCCTTTTTTCCAAGTGGCATAGCTCTTAGAGTAGCTTATAAATTTTATTTTATATCTTTTTTCTGAGCAGCCGGGGTAGCCTCTACAAGTACACGCCGGGTTATCCATTATTTACCGAGCACCCTGCATACATACGTTTATGTATATGTATAAAACAGACTCTATGATACAGACGCAAATGCAATTAATAATAGCCGAAGTGGGTTTTATTTCATTGTAAAAATGAGTGTTTTTTGCTAAGAAAATTAAATATGTAAGGCCGGATTTGGGGTGTTATTTTATTTCAATAAATTTTGTAATTTTCTAATAAAAATTAAATGAAGCCCGAAAAAATTAAATAAGGCCCACTTTTGCCAAACTGCCTTAAATGCAGAAATAGGCTAGAAACGAAGCAGCTCACGCAAATAGACTTTATGTGCAGAAGAATTTTAGTAATCGAGTAAATGTTTGACTTACTAACGGATTGAATCTCTTCAAGCGGCAAAAGGCCGCTCACGCAAAGAGAATTTATGTGTAGTAAGTCCAACCTTTACTCCGTTACCAAAGTTTTGTTGCAGTCTATGTATTTTCGCTTTTTTGTCGAAAATGAAATAAAGTAAAAAAATTTTAATAACACACAAACCTAACGGTAAAAAAAATTACCTATAAGAGACCTACCTTGTAGAATTCTCCAATCAGTAACTGAATATTAAAGGTGAAAGACATTATACATTATACTAAATATCGATTAACTTTTCAAGAGACCTTTTAGGCTTATCAGATGTTTGGCGTTATGGAAGATGCAAAAGCAGCGAACCTTGACGAATGTCAATTGAAACACCAAAATGGGATGCAAGCAGCGGGATAATACGAAATCTCCCTCTTACTGCGCTTACACATCAACTTTCCACTATATAGAGCAACAATCTCTATATACTCGACTATGGGACTACGTATACCTCGTTGCGACCTTTTGAAAGGATGGATCCTGCGAATTTTAGTTACAACGACGCTTGAAGCCAAATGAAAAAAAAAAATTGTGAAGTTTTCTGCATAAATATTTTAATCGTAATATATTGTATATGCATATATTTTTCGCATTTCTTTGTAAGTAATAAATTATTTATAAACTTTTAAATAATATAAAAATAAAATTTGTGATATGTGCGATTTTATGACGTTTTTGAGAAATTATTATAAAAATTACTACATAAATTGAGTACATTAATCAATAATAAAAATTAAAAGCGTGGTGAAGTATTTTCAAGTTAATTAAGAGTACAAAAAGTTCATTCAGTTCATTCGATACATCCTTTAAAAAACCGAGCGAGTTTAACATGATCACTAATTTTTTGCTAAAAGTGTTTTTTCTTCTCAATGGTTTTTTACGATTTCATTTGTTCGATTTAGAAAATATTTAACAAATTTTGCAATTAGTTGAAACTAGAAGGTTAAAAACGTAGTGTTAAAAAAAATGTTTGGATTCTAATCGTAACCACTGGTTTAAAAGAGATCTAAGAATAAAATGAAATAATCTTTTGTTTAAAAATTATTATTATAAAACTTAAGCTTAAAAGTATTTTTGGTTTTTTGTTTGATTTGAGTGGACTGAAATCAGCTTGATTACTTATGATCGTGTTTTGTAGTTTACAATGGAGTTCGATTTCTTATTTTTTGGAATTTTTTTAGTGCTATACAACTCTGGCAGATTATCAGATCGTCATTTAGAGTATAAATATTTTTTTCACCCCTTCTTATCGGGCGTGCCTTTGTCGAGACGTCGCCGTAGTTTTTTACGTATTTTGCATGCTAAAGTAGTTATTATATAGTTACAAAATCAAATCGGAATCGTATTCGGAAAACGCGTATTTCTTAACAAATAGAGAAGTTATAGAGAAGTATCTACTTCGAGGACCTTGAGATTTTTGGGAATGAAATTAAATTGAAACTAGTGTTTTGGGAAAAAGCTCGTTGATTTTTGAGTTCGATACACAACAGATTTTGATTAGTATTTTCAAAGATACTATATTGCAAGAAAGTTGTCAAAATTGACGGCTGTGGCGATTTTTTAAAACCGTCCGTCCGTCCGATTTCTTTTAGCAAGAGACCGCAATAATTTGGTTGCGTATTTAGGATCTTGTGTGAGAAGAGGTTAAGTTGGTACTCGTATATTCTGTCAAGTGTACCACACTGGTAATAAGAATCACGTTGCACTGTTTGTGTTTCTAATGACAATAGATTTCATAGTGCATGGCTATTTTATGTTACGGCGTTGCTTAAACTGCCTAAAACTAAAGAGTTGTCTTCCGATTTGTTGCCACTTATTTATTGTACAGATGTCTATACAACCAGATATATGTATACTACTGTAGTGTATTCCAAGATCTGGTGAATTTTATTTACTTAACAATTACGCAATAATTTAAAATAGGTTTAATTACACATACACACCTACGTAATTAATTACATATAAATACCAGTGACGTAGCTGTCATGGGGTACACCCGGGGCGGATGTGATGGTGTCACCCCTATGCAGTTTTTGTACCATGGCAATTTTTATATTTTTTTGCAACAAATGTGAATAATCTGCATTTTCGTTTTGCAGAAAGCAACCAATCCACAAGAAACTTTATAGAATGTAAAATAAAGCAAAATTTTTACAAATTATGTTTTTCTAAGCCTATTTCAACTGGACCTATGGTATAAGGTGTATCCATTATTAATATTTTACCCCAATTTTGATGTTTATAAAAAAGTATTTTTCAATATTCTGAAGAACGCGCTTGTTGCGGGTTAGTGTTAAAAGTAGCCCAAAATTGGACGTCGAGAATGCCATATTTCTGAAATCATTTTCAATTGTTAATGTCAGGTATTGATCTTTCAAATGAATAATAGAATTAAATGAAAATGAAATCTTTTGTGCTATTTTTTACAATATGAAGTTCTATCGGCCTTAAGAACACACCCGATATTTCCATTTCTACTTGAAAATTACTCAACAAGTATTTTGTACTGTTAATTTTTCTGCTCGGGTGGTCACCCCTGTGGACTGGGGACTCTGGACTATATAAGCTGGGTTCAACATTAGTTTAGTTTTTATTGCTACTAAATACATAATAAATGGTTTTCATTTTAGTATTTCAAACTATTTTTTGCGCTATTTATTGGCTTAGTTTGCTCGGGTGTCACCCTTTAAATTGTGTCCCCCTCCCTCCCGCCACCGCTACGTCACTGCATATACGAGTACACTACATACGTATAATTTCATTCGTTTTACTGGTTGGTTGTTTGCTTGCTTGGCTTAAGATAATCTTTCATAACAATATATTCATTATTGCATTATTAATTTTGTAAACATCTTACTCGCTATTTTCAACGTTACTATTTTTCTATTGTTACAGTAACCGAAACTAATGCACTATTTTCAAAAATAATCTCGCTCGTCCGTCGGCTGGAGAGTTTTTGTTGGTGTATCTGTCAAGACCAGAGACGGACACAGTGACGTAGTCATCGAAGGTGGTCCTGCTTCGTTGCTTTAAAAAAACTCTCGCGTTACTTTCAAAATCTCGTTGTCTCGTTACTTTCAGAGAATCATAATTTTGAGCGTTTCGTTCTGTATTACTATTACTATCTTCGAGTAAAATAATTACAAAGGAAGTTAAAAAATGTTGAACTCGACTCAGGGTCGGACCCTGAATCAGCTTAAAATTGCCATTGGACGCAACATACTTGTGCAAAGCGGCAGATGACTTCTTCCACTAAAATTTAATTGCATTAGTTAAATTTGTTGAAGATTAACTTGAGTTTCTTCATCTCTAAAGTGAGGACTTCACTTTATTTGTTTTTTCTTTAAAAATTAATCCTTCGCTATAATTAATTAAATAAAGTCAACGTTTAAACGATACTCGTACTTTCATTAAATTAGCTTCTAATTATTATAGTTATTATTATTATTATTCTTTGTTGAGTCGTTGAAACAAATATTTCTTTGAAGTATTCGTAGATTTTTCAATGAAACTATTAACTCCAGAGTTCTTAGTGTGAGTTATTCGTTAGGAGTATTTCCGGTCGCTGCTACGATGAGTTCTGAAACATTTAATGTTCTTCTGCTGCTGCTGACTGTGCAGGATTTCATTGAGGAATCACTAGACCAAAAAAATGTCTGAGGTTTCGGACTTGGTGCATGCACTGCCGGTGGGCGAGGCCGCCGATGCGAGGGAGTTGGCGCGCGTTGCGGCCAGTGGAGAACGCATGTCCTGATTAAGAGTAGCTTGATTTTGGCCGCCACCTTCGTAGTAATACGACGAGTCTGCAGAAATAGAATAGAGCGCATGAACACATGAAATAACAGACCAATGTTAAATATTAAAAAGTGCAAATTACACTAAACTAAATTACATTAAACTAAACAAATAAGTTTAAGAGAAACCAATCCTTATCCAACTCTGTGGAAGGCTTAACGGACGCTTTCACTAATAATAATTAATAGTGTGGCCAGCTTTAAAGGTAACAGAACAGGGCCGTGGGTCGTGCTATCGTGCGATCGTAGTGTCGACATTTCATCAAGTGTTCAATTTACGCGATCTATATGGTTTTTTTTTTAAATTTGCGGCGGGCCGGATAGAACCTTCAGGCGGGCCGTTGTTTGCTCATCTCTGCTTTAAGTAGTGAAAAGTGAAAAATACTGAAGGCTATGGATTTATGTTTTCTAAGTTGTGTGTTGGTTCGGTCAACACTGTGTTTAGTACCAAACACTATGTTTAGTATATAGCTTGTTATAGATATAAAATAATAATTTAATACTGTTTTCAATGAAACAGAAGTACAAGGCAACGCACTAAACTACAAATAACAATATTGCAAATAAAAATGCAACACAGCAAGTATTGATGAAGAATACTCACTGTTTACTTACTAAGGAGTCCGCCGCTGGTGCTGTATCCATAGGAGCCGTAGGCGCCGCCGTATTGTGGGTATGCAGGGCTGTACGTGTAGTCGGAGGTGGGTACCACGGAGCCGCAGCCTGCCGGAGAATCAAGAAATATGAAAAATATGAAAGCATTTTGACACAAGTGGAGCAGCAGGTTAAGATTTCATTGCTTTAGATAGACTCGGTGAAAACGGTCTACGCAAACTCCACAGAAGTATTGCGAAAATCTTAATAAATTTTTCTAAGGCGAATCGAAACGAATTTTTCTTTCTTCTTCCTTTCGTTCGAACTCATCTTCTTCCGCTTTACGTACGTACATGCGTACAGACTGCTATCACTTCGTGTATAATAGACTGAACATTTATAATCAATATTGTGATTGTGAAACATACATAAGTTAAGTGTATTAAGCTTAAGTGCTTTCAATGAGTTAAGTGTACAAAACAATTCTAGGTGCAGGGTGATGCCAAAGCAAAACAAAACTGAGTGAACGACTAACTACCTGTAAAACTACCAAAAAACAAACAACGCCGTCACCACTTTTTGTTGCTGTGTTAAAGTGAAGCAACAACCATTGCTGCGCCTAAGGTTAGTGCTATAAAGTCTTTGCAATTTACGCTAATGTGCTGAGCACGCACACACGAACGCACGCATCCGCAGCGCATTGTTGCCGGAGGTGACGGAGGCGGTGCGTGCCGTAGCCGAGGTCCACCACAACCACGGTAGACAGGTGCTTGGTGCAACGTATTGTAGTCGAAGTTGGTCGAGTGGTATGGTCACTTGCCTGAGGAATAGTGACTGAAACTGGGCAGCATCGTTGGGTAGCCGCTGCTGTCGCTCGCCAGTGAGCTCGACTGCAGCAGGATCAGGGAGCTGTCGTGGTGGGCCTGCTCCTGCTGACCGTTGGCGGCGGCCACTGACATTTCGTTGTTGCTGACCGTCTGGGTTTCGCTGCTGCTGTTGGCGTGCTGTGGCGTGTTGGTGTTGGCGGATGCTGCCACATTCGCTGCCATACTTTTGTCCATGTTGCTGGCCTCGCTGGTGCCACTTCCGCCGCTGCAGGTGGCAATTATCGTCAGCGGCAGCACGGTGGCAGCCATAGTGGCCGCCGCGGCCGCTACTGCCGTCACTGTTGCCTCGCCGTGCGAGTTGACGACGTTGCTGAGATGCGTGATGGTCGTTGCGTAGTTGTCGTTATCGACCACTATTTGTTGTTGTTATTGGTGGATGTAATCGTGTAGCGGGGGTGAAGAACCACGTTAATAGCAGAAGCAGCGACAGCCACCGTCGGCGGAAGAGAAAGTAAGATCAAGACAGACAGAGAGGGGGTGTGGTTAGTGGGTTGACTTATGCAGGAAGATCCCGTAATATCGTATTGATTTCATGAGCGGGTCACGACCCACTATTTGTAATTTCGAAATCGGCGACAACCACGGCGAAAAAATTGCGAAAATCGTGCGCAACCCCCACAATAATTTTCAAGCTTGTTGCCCCCCGTTGCGCTAGCTACCCCAAGTTCGCACACACCTCCTGCCCGAGGGACGGCTTCTTACCTGGTACGTTGTACGGCGACATGCTCTGCTCCAGGAGGCCGCTGCCCATTTTCATGTCTTGCATGCCGATGGGTGCGAGGGGCGCCAGGGAGCCGACAGCGCCTGCGCCCGTTTCACGGAATCGCAGAGTGAGGAGGAATCAAAAAATGGCGACGGCAAACGGAAAACGTAAGCGGAACACATGCAAAAACAAAGACGAGGAAAATTAAAACAATGCGAAAATGTTAAAAAGCCGTTAAATTATTAAATTAGGAGCTGAATACGCAGCGCAGTGGTCTACAAATGGAATCCATCGGCCAAAAATCTGTAACTTTTGAACGGATAGGAATTGTTTATGCGGTTTTTTTGCAATCGACAGAGAAATGTTTCCAGATTTAGAGGTTTCCAAGAGGTCAGAGCTGTAGGTCAGAGCTTCAAAGTTGAAATTTTTTAAAATTGTTAAAAATTTTTGTAAATTTTTTGTAGTTAAAAGTAAATTTTTGGAATTGTTTTTTGCTTATCTATTCATTGAGATTAATATTCGTAATGATTGCGAAATTTCAAATTGGATTTTGTTAACTTTTTTAGCCTCTAAAAAGGGGTATATTTTTGGTTGCTTTGAAGCTAAATATCTTCGCCATTTGTTAAAATTTCGATTTCTGATTTTTGTTATGTTATATAGGACAGAGGCTAAAAAAAAATTTGAAACAAATTTGTATGTTTTTGGAAAAAAAATTTGTATTTAAAAAAAAAAAAAAAACGAAAAATTAAAAAAAATGATAGCGCAACACACGGCAACAAATAAAATATATAAATATTTTCAATAAAATATAATAAAATAAAAAGTGCGCCTTAAAGTGCACCAAAGTAGAATTTTTTTTAACATTGTGCCCAGAAATTGGTATATAGTATAAGTATATTATATCTGGGGATAATTTGTTTTTTGTATAGCCCTAAATATGACCTTTTACAGAGTACCCGGCTTGAAGCCACAGAAGCAAAACTGTATAAAATTGGTATGAGGTAAAAGGCGATTTTCTTATCTACAAGGACGAAGTGTCCCCTTCTTTGTAGTGCCTCGTTAAAATAAACAAATAGGAATTTCTTTAAAAAAAATTGCCATTAACTACAATTTTTACGCCGTAACCGTTTTACTGTTTGTGTCTGTGGCCTCAAGCCAGGTACCTTTTAATAGCTCATGTTAAGGGCTATACAAAGAAGGGCTATCAAAAGAAAATAATTTTTTTTTTTGCCGTGTCAAAACTATATATGTACATTTTTTCTCTTTTTTTTAGCCTCCGTTCTATATATTCAAACTTTGCAATATTACGAGTATTAATCGAGGTTAATAGAGAATTTAATTGAATTTTAACTGCCTTTTCGTACAAAAATTTTGAAAAATTTCTACTTTAAAACCCCATAGTTCTGACCTTGATACCTCTATGGAGAGATATTTCAACATCACTTTGCTATTTTTTGATATTTCAAAAATGTTTGCTATTTCAACATTTCTCTGTCGATTGTGCGCCGGTTCGGATGAGTTCCTGTACCTACCAATGGATGCGCCAATAGGCGGCGTGTACAGCGAGCTTTGCGTCTGCGACATCGTCGTTATGCTGTCGTAGAGAATCGCATCGCTGGCGCCGTTGCCCGCTGAGCCGAAGCCGTTGTGCGATTCGTAGTAGCTGCCGGCGGCGCTACCACTGCCGCCTACGCTCACACCTACGCCGCCATTCACGCCCGCACTCCCCAGCTCGGAGAGCAGCTTGTGCTCGTCCTTGATGCACCATTTGCCGGACCAGATCTGCAATGAAAACCAAAACGGCATTGTACGAAAGACTTGCGGCAGGGGCGTGGTGATCTCGGACTCACGTTGGAGTAGAACTGTTCTCCGTTGTACGTCAAACGTTGGCGCTTGATGTCCTCGTCGGGATAGACGTTGATGTCGCGGTTTTCGTCTGCAATGAGAATAACTGAAATTTGCTTGAGCCACTGTTGTTGGTGTCGCGTCGTTTACTTCATCTTTAAACTTCATCTGAGGTATCTTTCCTCACTTCCGTCAACGCAACAAACGAAAATTGTACCTTTAATTAAAGGTATCTTTGCCCAGTTTGGTTTAAGCCTAATCCAGTTTAATTTAAAACCGAAAAAAGAGCTTTTTCACATTCCGGAAGGAAACAAAGTTTGGACCTCTTTGGTGCGGAAAGCCGGAAAGAACCTCTTTTGTGCGGTTATAAAAGGTATTGTATGTATTACACTGCGAGTATAAGTTAATCATATTGATGTATAGTAGTACCCATCGCTGTGCTGTCTTTAATCGGATTTTACAAATTTCAAAACTCACATTATCTAGAATTTGACGAATGGTGCAACCCTGTGTGCATGTGGAAGGGTGTGGCACAGGGCATTAGGCCATGGTGTAAACAGCGTGAGTGTGTGTTGACCGAAATGTCAATAGAAAGCTTTCAAGTTGAAAAAATTGGTGAAATGACTTCAAAGCCGTTTGCGAAATGTCGAAAGGGTTAGTTGAAAGCTTGTTGGGAAGTTTTTCTGCAAAGTATTTCTACAAAGTATTTTTTTATGAAAACAATTTCCAGCGTAATAAAAAGTGACGACAATTGACAACAAAAGTAATAGTATTGAGCACGTGGCACTTAAGTGCATTTCGAAATTGTGTATGTATGTATGTATGTATGCGAGAACGCCTTTGACAACATGGTATATGTACGTGGTATGGTACAAAATGAAAGCAGACGCAAATACTTGGAATGACTGCGTGTAAGTCAAGAAGGCAACAACCTTATTTGGAATAAGTAAAATGTTAATCCAGCCGAAGCACCCACACTCACACACAGCCACAAGCAGCCAGCTACTTAAATTGCCCAACACATAATAATATTATTAATGTCGTTGCTGCTGCTGCTGCTGCTGCTGCTGCTGTACTCATGTCCGACAACATGTTTATTAGCAACGAAAGTGAGCGACGCTGCGAGGATGAGGACGTGCATAAATCATGATACAGAAACGCCGCCGGGGGAGAATTATAGCCCGACGAACACATCAGAGGACATTAAGAGGAATGCTCTTGTTGTGGTTGTTGTTGTTGGGCAGAGGGTGGTGGTTGTCGCTGCTGGAGGAGCAGGAGCAAAATGGGAAGTTAGAGAGAGCTGCGGTGGAAGCTGAGAGGGCGAGAGGAGGGATGAATGAGGTGTCGAGATAATAAGCTGGTTTTTGATCGTAATGAAGTGCGGCAAGAGTGTACTAGTAAGAGTGGACAAAAGAATAGCAACAACAACAACAACTTCAGCACACTTCATGCCAATGCTTCTTGATTTGTGTGTGTGTGTGTGTGTCCAGATGCTCGAAAACACTTTTCTAAGTATTTCTTTTCATAATATTCGCAGTTTGGCAATTAAGGACTCTTAAGGACTCTTCCTAGAGTCTTTCAGACGATAATACTCGTACGTAAGACGCTGCTTAGAAGACTTAGAAGACAATGTCGAGCAGAGAGTTACTGCCGCTTACCGCGGGTGGAATGAATCCATTACTGAGTTTATAGAGGGCTGCTCGTAGTTAACGCATTTTCGTTGAGAGAACAAACTCAATCGTGTATGTTTAAAATTTGTTGTTGTCTATTAAATCTGAATTGAGCTTCCCTTTTTGGGTCTCAAGGTATTAATTCCATTTCATTTGTGTTGCTCAATCGCTTGCAGTGTCCCGCCCACAGATTGATCAGTTTTATTAATGGCATCTGTCTTGTTTCGAACAAATCCTGCGGCAAGAGATGTTACCAACGACGAGCTATCTAACGGCAAATAAAGAGTACCCATCATGGCAACAGAAAAGACCGACCGACCGACCGACCGACCGGCCGGCCGGCGAGGGTGCACATTTACCAACATCTGTGCTAATAAAGTAATTGAAATAACGTCACATCACGCCCACTTTGACGTTAACTCATTCGAACACATTGGCAGGGCTTACCGGTGGACTTTCACCCTTCCCCCCCTCGCGTGCTGCTTTGTTCACTTGTGCCAGACTAACCTGCCACTCGCGTCACATTTTGTGCCATTTTCAGCCTAAAAAGATTACATTCAACGGTCCCCAGGGAGGAAGATGCCGTCGCTGAAACCTCCCAATCACGGCCTGGACAGCACTAGTGCGGCCGGGCCGATACTTTTTATCTAACGTTTCTGTCATTGTTGCTACTTGTACTGCGTCGATAGTATCAAAATAACAGATGCTTGTTATGTCTCAATTGTTTTCGTTTTCCCTCCGTCCGGTGCAGGAGCCACCTTTCAGTCTCTTACGACCCTTCACCACGGCCATCCATTCCATCCTTTCGTTCCTTTTGTCGAAAGCAACAATTCGGGTACGATTGAGCAACCCTCCGGGGCTCAAAAAAATCACACGCAATAGAATTGACACAAAGGATAACAGCCGAAATGGGTCAGGCTGAATGGATTCCGGCCTGGTCGTGGTGGCGTTGTAGTGTGGCCAGGGAAGGAGCCAGGGGGAGGGTATGTCATCATAATGCACTTATTTACAATTATTACTATTTGATTGACAGCGACAAGTGCGGCGATTGCGATTTGCGCGACGCGACCTCCGCACGAATGCATCGCGTCGCCGCTGACGGCGCTGACACTTATGGGAAGATCCATTCATAAATGTGGTCATGTTACCAGCCGCATCTGCCCGGCTTATCGCCAGCGTCGATGACGATATGCAAAATAAGGGCGTGGAAGGACGACTGCGGAGGAGGAATGGAAACTGAAGAATAACGAACCTTCACAGAATGAAGTAAAAATAAGCAATAATGAATTTCAACAGGTCTGCTATAAGGAGTTGTTTATTTTAATGTCCTTTTGTGAATATGATGAACCAATGATTTATTTGCGGTGTTGTCTTTTCGTGCGTATCATTACAAGCGCATTTTTTGGGAAGAAGTACTTCGGGGAATAGTCTGAAGGTCTTTGATGAAGCTTTTTATTTGAATAAGTACTTTCGTGAAAGAAGAACGAGCATCATCAGAGAAAGAGCATCATCAACCCTTTGTTTATTGTAATAAACAATATTGTAATAAACAATAATTATGGACATTATTGACATTGCTTCTAAAAGTGTCTGCAAAGTCACATTTGCAAGGCTTTGCTCAATTTTCTTTTGCGCAAAATTTTTAACTTGAAATTCATCAATATTTTGTGATCTCAACTCAAAACTCAAACTATCTCCTTATTAACAAAATTAAAAAATATAAAAAAATAAAGGTATAAAACCGTCATTAGTAGAAATATATACTATCAAAAAAACCCACAAAAATATGTGGAAAAGGGTTATTTAATAAGGAAGCAACGCAGGAATTTGGGTATCACGGTAAGTTAACACACTTGGGGTACAATAAGGCTGTCGGACACTGTAGAAAACATTTCGAAGTCAGAATGTTAAATCTTGAAGGGTCGCCTGAGAAAGTGTGGAGCCGCATGTTGTCAAGCCTGCTCTAGAAAATTTATTGGTGTAGGGCGTAGGGTGTAGGGTGTAGGGTGTAGGGTATATGAGCTTCGGTCAACGCTGTTGATTATTACAATTTCCTTTTAACTATTTTTCCTTTTTACTATTTTAATCATATTATTATTTTCCTTTCTATAAAGATGTACATACTATATCTCAAGAATGGGACGACCAATGTGGATGCGGTTCTCCATATTATGTCGTACGTTCTTTTTAAAGAGTGCCAACTATATAGAGCCTATAGTTTAAAAAATTCTTTGCTGGAGGGCGCTTATATACTAAAAAAAAAACCCAGAGGTACCGTCAGTTCGAAAGCTTTAACTTGTGCAGAAGTCAACGAAATGTCAAGCAATTTTAACAGCATCTAAGTCGATAAGGTTGGTACTCTGGGATTTTTAAGGGCGTTTAGTTTAAAAATTTATACGTCAGGCCAATGACCGTGCAGCCCATGAGTATATTTCAGTGACATATTAGTACAAAATTTGTCTACGTAAAATGGACCTCTATTTTAATGATACGAAACCTTCCACTTTCCAAAATCAAAGTGGTTTATAAAAGCCCTGTGTATTTACTATGAAATACGTACGCATAATTCAATTTCAATTTTTACTTTTGGTATTTCTGAGACGATTTTAAAATCGGCTTCATAGTGCGCCTGCCGGCCTGGCCTGCCGGCGGCCAGTTATCGTAGTTCTTCGATTCGGTTACCGTTACCCATCGTAGCAATTTCGCTAGAGCACTCGCTCTGGAATTGAGCATATTTGTGATTTTTCGGGGCTACTTCTTGCTTTGCTTCCAGCGTGAAGTATTCAGAAACTTTGTTTGAAATTGTTTTTTTTTTGTTTTGCTCTCTCCGTTTTTCTCGTAATGGATAAATTGTCCCCGTTGTTTATGGGCTTTGTGTACATTGTGTTTTTTCTGTTCGCGCCAAAGTACAAAAGTTCGAAATGAACTGCTGCAGTCAAGCGTAAACAGTTTAGTTGCTTGTTTTTTCCGGAACTTCGCGCTCTCCTTCCTTCCGGTGTCAGTCTCAAACGGATTAACCCATAACATATTGTACACATTTACATATATGTACATACATATCTTTGTTCTCTATCTATACAATATACAGGGTGTTGCTCATACTTGTAATCAAGAAGATCTCTACCAAAATCACGTTAGATGTAGATTTTTTACAAATGAAAAAGACAAAGGGGAAAGGGGGGGGGGGGGGGCCCGACTGTCGACGTTAGAAGTGAAAAGTTTTCTTAAAGGAAATAATGTTTCTCTTAACTAAAAAGATTATTGACGTTGGATACGAGTACAAATCAAAGTAAACTGGTCTTGGAAAGGACGGTACTCACCGTGATCATCGAGACGCTTTCGCTTAATGCTGTTACCATTCGGATCGGTGGCATGGTGTATGCCCAGGATCCCATTTATACTGTAGCCAGTGGAGCGGTTCTCGGCACTGTTGCTGTTATTATTGTTAACAGCTCCGGCTTCATTCGCTGAGTTGAGAACGCTCTGCTGTTGCTGCTGCTGCTGCTGCTGGGCATGAACTTGTGTTGGTGTATGAGCAATCACAGAAGTAGTGTTGTTGTTGTTGTTGTTGTTTCCGCCGTTACCGTTAGCGTTACCGCTGCTGTTGTTTTGTTGACTAGCACTGTTGCCGCTCAGGCCGCTGCCTGTACTGCTGCCGCCGGCGTGTTGGGTTTGCTGTTGATGCACGTGTTTCGCCTTCTCTGCAGCCTTGTTGCGCACGATCCTGCAATGGTTTCAATGTGAAACGCAATTAACAACTCAATTATTTGATGATGAAAATGAAAATTTATTTTTGGGAAGAAAATTTAAAAAAGCATTCAACAATTCATTTTTATGGGCGTCGTAACTCGTATCCGCGGAGAAAAAGAAATACCCAACGGTCCCAAAATTCACACAAGGCGCTCAAGACACTCGGTATGATTGGAAACACATCCGATTGCGGAGACATCTCCAGGAACTACACAACCCTAACACGAATTCATCAGGATACTTTTCATGCAGCGAATTAAGTAACGTGGCGTACTGCAAACACAGAGGATCGTCCCAGGCTCCCAGAACCAGTTCAATACGTACCGATTTCCTCATCGGTCCCTTACCCACCGGTGCTTCATCTTTCATCGAAGACGTTTGGGCCATTTGTTTGAAAAAGCCGCTGATGGTTTGCTTGAGCCAAGTCAACAAGATTCATACACAAAGGTGACATGTCATGATTGATTCGTTTACGAGTATGTTTTATTAAACGACAGAGTATTGCAGATTTGCACACACCTACACGATTATATATGTATGTATATTTAAGCATACGACACACGACTGAATACGTGGATAATCCTGAAATACATACTTCAGCCTCGTCGCTGAAGAGCTTTGTTAACGCACGCAGAGACGTGTGTAGTGGAATTCTTCCGCAGGGAGATACACATTGTGCGAAACGAAAGGAAATTGTAGCACTCCGCGCCGCGCCGCGCCGCACCACACCGCTCAACGAGAACGAGAATGCTTCATTTGTGCCAGAGTTTTCTCCGTGTGTAGCGGCTGTACTTTGCTTTATTATTTTTCCTCTTGTTGATTGTTAAATTGATCGATTGTTGCCGCGGTTTTGAGGTCATCCTCAATCATTGTTGCACACACTCACACGAGCGTCGACGTGCTGGTTGACGACGTAACTCATGCATCCCGAAGTTAAATGGATAATTATCACAAATTTTTTGTTGCAGTACTTTCCTCGAGGACACAAGGCGGGAAGTGAAAATTAAATCCTTAATGCTTCGGGAGTATTTTTCGGGTATTTCTAATCTCGTTTCGACTATTTATAAACGTAACCAAAAGTAGCTAAAAAACGGTATACGTTTCATTGAAATGGGATTAGCAGACCACTCTGAAAAGGGAGGGACATTTTTTATGTGCCGTATTTAGCTATAGATTTCAAAAATCACCATCAAAGTAGACAGTAATAGAATACGCCACGCTCATTAGCAGAAGATGCTTCAATCGGTTCAATTTGAAACCTAACCAGAATACTAAGTAAACTCGGTCCATGATCCATGCAATAATTTCCAAATTGTTTATCAAATCAGGATATTTTTTCAGAAAACTTCCACCTGACGCTTCACCTCTATTGGAAATAATCGAAGCCAGCCCGGAATGTGTTCTTTTTCGTCCACAGCAGCTACAAATGATCGAAAGGGTGGTACCTCTGGATTAAGAAATGTGCTCACTGTGCCATGCCCGTCGCCAAGTGAGGATGGGATAACCCTTACACTCTACCCTTCTTTCTTAATAATGGCACAAGAAGATCTTATGCTCGGTCTTTCATTAAATTTTCCATTAATTTTTATCAACGAATTAGTAATAATCACCAAACATGCCATTTTTATTTTTCCAAAATGGCATACCGTGCAGCCGTTTGGTGGGTCATGCACCAAACAAGTGGTAGCGATATATTATACCCATTAAATAGATTGCTTTGTGGTGGTCCCAAATGCGCTTCCGCATGAATTAGACTTGGTGACGGTACTTGTTATCCTTTAGGACCAAACGATGGGAATATGAAGAGCATTTTCGGCCATGGTCGACTACTTGATGGGGATGAAAGGAGCAGCATGCCAGTTACTCCATTTGTGCACTTACCCTCGCAAGGTGGTAACCGAGGCGTCAACCAATGAACCAAAACACCACCGCCAACAACATCAACAACAACAACGACGGCCGCAATCTACCAAGATATGGCTCACAATAATACGAGTACAATGTGGTAGAAGTGGGCTGGCTTCTAATTGGGCTGGCTCCAAGTTGGGCTGGCTACACAGTGTTAGTTCGTTGGTTGGTTGGCTCGGTTCGTTGTTTTTTTTGTAGCATAAAGCTTTCACTGAGGGGGTGGCTTTGGTCCGTAGTTCGGGGTAGTTCGCTTTCAGCGGTAATGCTCGGTAGAAAGTACTCTCCGCATTTGATACGCATGACGCTTGCCTTTGGTATACCCTACAGCCGAAGAGTTGAGGCTATATTCACTCTGTTCTTCCGTTTGTAACGCAATAAAGGAGGCGTGGCAGGTATAGAAAAGTATGAATTCATCCGTGCTTATAACACAATTTCTCAGCTGGTAGAGTGCATTTTAAGCTAAAATTGTATTTTCGAGTCCACTGTCTCACACTATAATATACTCCAGAAAATAGGCGTGACACGCCCACTGGTCTACCACACCATAAAATGAGGTGTTTGTTGAGAAAGGCGTTGTTGTAAATAAGTTAATGGATCAAAATCTGTACAATCTGTAGGTGAAAGGAAAGTAAGCGTCACCCTCGCACTTTTTATCATCACTTCGACCGATGCGCGTGTAGGGTATATGAGCTGCGCATCGTAAATGCATGTAATGGACCGCTTTTTGGGAGTTTGGAGCGCTACGGTGTGGTGTCTTTTTCTTACAAGTGATGGCATTAAAGACTGAAGCTTTAAAATTTAAAGTTGAATGAAAATAATAGACTGGAAAACTACATTTTACATGCAGATGAGGACTCCAGGATATCACAAAATCCACATCCAAATCGTTTGGAATCTAACAATACAATAATGATTTCTTCTTTTTTCTTTGTTGGCATTTGTGGTGAGCCCCAAACCAATCAGACACAATTTATGTCATCGATTCATGCCATGCCATGCGAAGGAAAGAACGGAAAATTTTAAAAATTTTCGAGAACAAAATTAATGTGATTAATAGATAAAGCCCAGTATTTTCATTTTTTTGACTTTCGATAAAATTTCGAAATTTTAATCAAATTGTTTTATTAATTCGAAAGATTAATACATAGTAGGCATTAAAATTTGAAAACGATTTCGGCCATGTGGCCACCAAGCAGGGCTGTTCTTAACCAAGCGCATTTTGGACGCTCTTTTTTGTGCCTCTTTATCGAGCTGACCGTGACAGAGGTGTCAGAACGCACGACCTTAGAGGCCAATTGAATGGCCCATTTTCCGAAACCAACTTATTGCCAAATTTTGATTTTAATAAGTTTCATGGTTGCAGACTCCATTTGGCACGTAGCGCCATCCTACTGAAACAACATTTCGTCAATGACATCCCTATTTTCAAACCAAAAATCATTGATCCTGGTGCAGTAACGATATCTATTGACTACAGCGCAAACTTCGGCCTCATTTTGAAAAAATATGGCTCAATGACCAGTGTGCAAATCGCACCAACCGGTGCATTTTGCTGGGAGACACACAAAATCTCGAATTACAAAATCCAAAAACGAAAAAAATACCGAAACGACAAAACCCCGAAAAATTTTAAATCCCAAAATGGAAATCCCGAAAATTTTTTAATCATAAAATGAAATTGGGGTCACAGTTTTTCCCGAAGCGAAGTTGCATAGTTGTAATATCAAGAGAATTTTGTTGTCTGAGGGTTATAATCCTTGCCACGGCCAAAGGCCGCCACGCATCAAGACTTTTACTGCGAAAAGACTTTGCATTATGGAGAGAATTTTGTTGTCTGAGGGTTATAATTCTAGCCACGGCCGAAAGCCGCCAAGCATCAAGAAATCCCGGAAATCCCGAAAATTTTTTAATCATGAAATGAAATTTGGGTCACAATTTTTCCCGAAGCGAAGTTGCAAAGTTGTAATATCAAGAGAATTTTGTTGTCTGAGGGTTATGATGCTTGCTACGGCCAAAGGCCGCCACACATCAAGAAATCCCGGAAATCCCGAAAATTTTTTAATCATGAAATGAAATTTGGGTCACAATTTTTCCCGAAGCGAAGTTGCAAAGTTGTAATATCAAGAGAATTTTGTTGTCTGAGGGTTATAATTCTAGCCACGGCCGAAGGCCGCCAAGCATCAAGAAATCCCGGAAATCCCGAAAATTTTTTAATCATGAAATGAAATTTGGGTCACAATTTTTCCCGAAGCGAAGTTGCAAAGTTGTAATATCAAGAGAATTTTGTTGTCTGAGGGTTATGATGCTTGCTACGGCCAAAGGCCGCCACACATCAAGATTTTTTATGCGAAAATACTTTGCATTATCGAGAGAATTTTGTTTATTGAGGGTTATAATCCTTCCCACGGCCAAAGGCCGCCAAGCATCAAGACTTTAAATGCAAAAATACTTTGCATTATCGAGAAAATTTGGTGTCTGAGGGATATGATTCTCGCCTCCTGATAGTGGCTAAATTGAACTTTGGTAATGGTTGTAGTCTGTTCAAGAGGCTCGAGAATACCAAAAATCTACGAGTAATTTTGTAATTTCGGGACTCTGTCGTTTGGGGATTTTGTCATTTCGGGATTTTGACGTTAGAGATTTTTTGGGATTTCGTCTTTCGGGAGTTCGTGACCAGCCCATTTTGCTAGATAGAATTTATCGTAAAAAATCTTATTGATTTTTTTATGGTTAGAAAGAACTTTGACAAAGGGAGGTCTTCAAATTGAACTTATCAACTTCTATCAACTACTGTACTTCTATCAACTGCCGAGTATTTTCGGCCACGGCGATACTGTAGTTCACTATGGAAGAATCGTCTAAATTTATTAACTTCAGCTCAGACAAAAAGGCGTGCAAGTAATATTTTATTTCTGCTTCATGGCAATAAAAAAAAACCGTAAGTCCGAACTTGAGGTCGAAACACTGAAGATTTGAATCGACAGTTGAAGGATGCCATGCATCCTAGGGTTCAAAATCTTGAGACTAGGTGTGATGTAGGTTTTGTGGTTGGCTGCGACACCTTCTGCCAGCAGGTTCGTTTAACAGTTAACGGATCATACGACCATCAACAATCGAATTTCGGCTCGGATCGAAAGTGTTCAATCAAAATCGAAGGAAGCCAAGACATAGCAGAACAAGTTAGAGCAAGTTGGACTTGTTTTAAAAACTTATAATAAGACTTCATCAGACTTGTCCTGATGAAGGTATTTTCATATCGTCGGAGAAGGACACAGTTTACCCGAAAATTCCTGACTTAATATCGTAAATTATGTTGGTTTTTATTTCGTCTGAATTTTTCATTTCGAAGACTTATGTTATCTACCGCGATTTATGCAGAAGCGCACAATAAACGCTTGCAAACGTCACAATAGGCAATTATCACAATAGAGAAAACATTCGAAATGTTTTCGAACGACAACGACAACAAAATGTGCAGTTTACCTACGGCTTGGAAGTTTTCACTTTCTCAGCCCTTCCCGCACGGCCAATGCCAATGCCAATGCCAATGTCGTTTGTGACCCTCACCGAACAACCCCTGCTGCTGCTGTTGGACACCCTCCGCTTCGGCAGAATATGTTGCTGCTATTAATTTATAAATTATGAGCACCTTTAGATTTATATGGTTCTTCGTATGGGCTTGTTTTGTTTAGTTCAGTTCAGTTCAGGCTCTCATGGTTGTTCTAAGCGGTGCTCGCTGGAGAAACGGAAAAAGCGGCGGAAAGGTGTTCGTTCCTTCGCCGCGCGTTTTGAAAGGACTTTGCAGTAAAAAACGGAAAGAGCGCCAACGAAAACGAGGGCCGTTGGCTGATGCTTGACTGCGAAATGTCACTGGAGAAATTAATTAATACCGACATTCGATTCCGTTTATGCGCAATCCCTACCAGAGTTTGACGTCCATGAATAAATCAAAATCAAACACGACAAGAGGACACAGAACGACCAACGCCCTGGGGAAGTTGGTCCATGGAATTAGCGGCCTGTGGGGGTGGTGGCGTTGGGTCTTCAGTCTGACTGCTGTGGACCCTTCTTTGTTATTCAAATCAATAATTCATAGACACAACTTCTCACCTCACCGGCTATGTGCGGCTCTCTCTGGCAGCGATTCTGTCGCCCTATGGCTGTAAGAGTAGATGTCAATCGAGAGGTAGATAATTTTTCATCTTCAAAGGATGACACAATGAAGGATGACACTATTAGAATGTTCTACGTGACGTAATGCGTATACATTGATGCTCGAGAAAGGAGCTCTCTGCGGACCCAAATAACGTTCAAATCATATACTCGTATTAACAAATCGATATTTCATTTTATAATTAGAAATTCTTCCACAAGATGGCGTATACTATCGACTCACCAGCTACAACGGGCCCCTCGGGAAGCAAATTCGGTACCGCGGAATAGTTTGCACGGGTATAAAAAATCGACTTGTACCAGCTTAGAAAGAAGAAAAAAATAAGAATTTAAATCAGATTGATTCAGAGAAAAAGTTCTTCTTTCCTTTCTTACGAAAAAAAGATTTTTGAAATCGGTTTGTTTATGAGGATCATCAATTTCAAGGATTTTCGCAGGACCTACTTCTCTCTTCTGTTCTCTTCTTAATTTTGATGAGTATACTATATACGGCTTATTGATTCTGGCTGGCGCTGGCGTAGCCGTTTGACCGTTTCCGGGCCGAAAACTCATTTTGTTTCCTCGTAAATGATAGTTATTGTAGTCGTATTGTCGCAGAAATCAACTTCTGTCCATTATTGAAACTGAAAAATGCGTCATGTCCACTTCGTCGTGTCATTCTCAGCATTGTTGTGCCTCTTTTTGTTTGTGTTCTTGCTTTTATGTTGCTTTTCTGTTGTTGCCGAATCTGTCAATTTCCATTGAATTCGAATTAGCTTTGTTCTTTTTGTTTTCATGGGATGCGATCGATTTCATTGTGTTGCCGGGACCGGCGGCGGGGGGAACATGAACATCGGTACTCAAGTACCGATGGCCATACTTGATTTAGAAATAATAGCGCCACTAGTGGTAACGTGCACACGACAGTAATAAACGTAAATTCTTATCTCGGCAGGACAAGAATCTTCGTTCTGTTTTTCTGTTCATTTTTGGTTTTGTCAATCTGTTGTCGACAAACAGCTGTTCAGCGCCGGCAGCAAACAGAAGCCATAAACATCTAAAAGGTCTTGGGATTACCGTTGCACTGCCAAATGGATTAAGTGATTTTTTTTTCAATAACCATAATCAAAAAATACCAAACCAGGACATTAGTAATAAAGTCCTCTTGAGACGACGATGTTGTCGTGCTCGTACTCTGGCTTTTCTCTTTCACGTGACAGCAACAAACATGTCTGACTGACTCTCTTCCTGGCGTTTGAGTGATTACACGAAGTGCCGCCTGCCGCTGCGTAGCGACGCACCTACAGAATAATGCTGTGAACACATAGAAATCGGCCAGCGCGAAAATTCGGCCGAATTGTCAAAAATCTGCGGTCGTTGAAACAGCGTTTGTTAAAAAAAATTTGCTATTCGAATTCCTTTCAAATGGTTTATTAATAAATTAACATATGAATTACATAAATTTGAAAATATTATAAAATACTCATGCAAGATAAGTTCACACAATTTTGAAGTTATTTCTTAAATTGGTTGTTTTTACTGAAAATAACAAAGAATTGTGAAGAGTGTTTTGTGTTTTGTGTATACCGAAATGTGTACAAACGACGAAAACAATGACCAGAGCAACAGCACGCACCAGAAAATAGACAATTTCGCAGTTTTGTCGCATACGTCGACAGAAAGCCTGTGTTACTTTGACAATTCGGCCGAATTTTCGCATCTGAAAGTATGCGAGACACAATAAAAATACTCGAATTTCGCCCCTGCACACACATGTCATACGTGCGTGTGTGTGTTTGCGTACACGATCGCACACCGCCGCACACTCTTCTGGGTGCTTAAGGTTATTGGCTTTTAATGTGCTTATCCAGAGACTTAAGTGCTTGCATTATTAGGCACCAGAGATAACAGCAACAACACCAACAACAATAGCTACAACGACGTCGTCAATACGTACGAAATAACCACCCCGTAACGAAAGGGTAAGAACGGCGTTGGCAAAGGGATTGTCAATGTTGCACTGACTCGATGGCTGCGTTCGGGGTCGACAATCACTTTATGCTGCTTGTCAGCGACAATCGTGTGCTCTGAACGCGTTGTTGTTGAGACAGAATGAGCTGAGCAGATTCAGCGTAAACCAAATTTTATATATTCCACATATATATATATTGGTAAAATCGAAGCAAAACCGAGCCAAAACACGTCCAAGCAAAATAGCTGTCAAATATTAACTGAACATTCAAAGTGGTCGAACTTGTCAGCATAAGTGAGGAACATGAGTACCAACATAACGCACAAAAACATTGAAAATCGACTATACGTAAATCGCGGGAATTCCAAATTCGCAATACCTTTTGAACAGACCTCGTATAATTTGAACGAATTTCCAAAAGTCCTCCATAGATTTTGATGAAGCATTTGAATCTGTGAACAAATTCAAAAGCAGCAGCTTCAGTTTTGCTTTTTAACGATTAGACTTGTCAATCTTATACATATGTATGTTTTTTACGTTCAGTCCCGATTCGTTTCATTTAAGCCATCCCTTTTGGGTGTTAACTAAGTTGCCAACAGTGAAAGCAAGATACCGAACGAACCTGTCCCTCGAACGAACGATTTTTAAGGATTGCAAGCGATTTTCAAGGATTACAAGCAATTGATTTTCATTTACAGAGAGCTATTTCTTAAGAAAACTATGTAGTCACAATCACAGTGCAAACAAATGAAACTGAGTAACCGAGTGAAGATGTTTTCTCGAACTCACCGAAGCTTCAGTTCGTAATTCTGTGGGGCAGACGCTCTGAAACCGTTCGTAGCCTTAAATAAAATAGTGCTTCTTAGCAAAAACCCTTCCTTCCTGTCTTTTAAGGACAAAAAGAATGTACATATATAAGAGCGTGCCGGTCACCACCGCCCACTTGGAATATGTCTACTCGTAAGTGTATACTCGGAAATGCAATTTTATTTTCTTAAGGAAGAGGTGATGCTTGAATGTGCCCTTTCCCTGGTAATGGAAGTACTTTTAAAGCGGTGCTCGAAAGTGGTGGCTGCTGGAATTAGACGAAGGCCAATTGCTTACAGAAGGAAGAAGAAGTGTTCTGAATTTTCACTGTGATGCAATCGATTCGAATATTTTCTGGCCGTAGCTAGAAACAAAGGCTTGAGAGATAAAAAATCCAATAAAAATTTTGAAAATGTCTCGAAATGTCTACGACCGTGAGAATTGTATTTATTGTATTATCCTATTATTGCAAAATTTCTACGCTACGCTATATTTCTAGTGGTATGCGCAGTACAAAAAAAAACAATGGATTTTAAAAAATATTACGCAGCGTTACTCTACGCTACGCTCTCAGTCTACATGAAGCCTTATTCGTGTTATTTGCGACATACGCTCAGCGGTGCTAAAAGTGGCCCAAAATTGGACGCGTAGAATGCGATTTATCAAGAATAGATGCTTTAAATGTTAATGTCATGTATCGATCTTTTGTATGAATAATACAATTTTATTAAACTTAAATTTGTTGTGTTATTTTTCAAAATTTTAAGTTCTATCGGGCTTAAAAAACGGGTGTGTAGCTGAGTTTATTATCAGCAACGCATTATATATACACACATATACTATACGCTGCGTTTAAAGACAATTTCCATTGCTACTTTATATATAATAATTTATTTTGTGCTTCATATATTCATTTTACTGTTCGGGTGGCAGCCCCTTGAAACACTAAAAAACTCTTCTTTTGCGCTGTTTATTTGCTTAGTTTGCTTGGGTGTCGCCCGGGTGCCTCCCCCCCTTGCTGCGACACTAGCTGAGGCATACATTTTATGCCTCGAAAAGGCTTGAATGCGTTTAAAGGGCCGTTGCTATTGTTCTAATGCGCAGCCAAGAAAATTTCCTTGACAAAATTTTCAAGTTACAGTTTTAAGTTTCTCTCTTCTCTTCTCTTCTCTTCTATTCTCCGCAGCGGAAGAAGGTTTACAAGCAATTTTTCTTCTTCTCTTTCACTGGATGGCCGGCCGGAAGTCCGGGCTCCGGCATCTATGTCTTCAGCGAAGACGCACTACTGCCGGATGGTGCTGCACCGAGTGTCTTCGAAGCACAGTTTGGAGACATCGCTGAGATGAGTTGAGTTCTCTTAAAAGGAATTTTAAAGTGATATCTAAAGTGGTAGTAGCTGTTTGTGGAACCATGGCTGGAATTCGGGCAGTCCCTTGGGAGCAGCAGCAGCAAGGAAGGGTAGCTGTTAAGGAAGCCGCTAAAGTTGCGGGAAGTAGGAATTTCCTCGTTCGGAGTAGTTTTATTTAGATTCTCCGAAAAACTTCGAATTACTTTTTTTCGAAATACTTTTTGAAGAGCTTCCTCTTGCCTTAAATGAAAGCAATAAAGACGGTAATAACGCGGAGTGTAACGCATGATCCTTACATAATTAATAATATTGGGTGATATGAATTTATTTCGTTTGTCTTTTAAAGAACATTAAACACTTCAAGCGACTTGTAGCGATTTTACAAGCGAGTTTTTGTAGCGATTGGTGCTCAAAGCGTTTATACTTATGGATTTGTCAGCCAAAAGAGGCATAGCAGAAGCATAGTTTCTGAAGCGAAAGCTTTGTCGAAAAGTCGTGGTGTTTATACGTTGCTAATTACGTGTGCGCACATGACCATGTTCATTCTTAATCGACCTCTTCCCGCCCTTGCCCTTCGAAAGCCCTGAAGTGCTTGTGTTTGCGTATTGTTGTTGCGGGCTGCAGGTTGTTGTTGTTCTATTTTGGGATTAGCGATCATCCTCTTAATGAAATGTCACAATGTCACAATATTTGCTGCTGGCTGCTGCTCGGCTGCGTCGCTTGGCCGAACGTATTTAAATTAATCGTTTTTTTAAACCGAACGCAATTCGTTCTATATCTGAAGGATACGAGCACATGTTCTCAAACGCAATTATTGTTTCGGTAGCTGTTGTATGTGCCCGCGACAGAGAATTCTTCTTGTATGGCAAAGATGTAATGTACCTCCGTATACCTTTAATCTGCCAGGACACCAGCAGCAGCAGCAGCCTCAGGAGCAGCAATGATAACGACAACAAAACAACGCAAACAACAGCGCAGCGACAAAAACAATCAAACATACGCTCATCACCAGGATGTACCTCGTTCGAGTGGTCCCGAAGGACTCTTTCTGAAGGCTGTTTTAATTTGAAATGTTGTCGTTGTTGTTGTTGTCGTATTAAAGTTCTGTTTCTATGCTTGCTAGTTGTTTTTATACCCTACACGCGAAGGGATGATCACCTCCTGCGTCAATTTAGCCCTGTCCGTCCATCTGTCCGTTCGTCCGTCCATCCGTCCGTCCGTCCGTCCGTCCGTCTGTGGAAATCACGATTACAAGCGAGTACAAATAGAGGTATCGTCATGAAATTCGGTACGATTATTCTCCCCCATGTAGAGCTCTTTGCGAATGGTGAAACTCTAACCACTGGCACGCCCACTTTTTAAGTTAACATTAATGCATCTGATTTGAGAGCGATTTTCTCAGCTCGCTAACTGGTTTTGAATCTAAATTTACATTGCCGAGTTGCCGTATCGATGAAAGTCATCTCCCGAAAAATGGGCGCGACCCGCCTACTTATGTATCATACCATCATATAACAAGGTGTTTGCTGGGAAAGCGTTGTTGTAGATCAGTCAATAGATCAAAATGTACTACCTGAGTGAGTGAAATGCAAGTGGGCGCGTGACGCCCACTTTTTATCATCACTTCGCCAGATGCGGGTGTAGGGTATATTAGCTTCGGCTAGGCCGAAGTCAACGGCCTCTTACTGGGCTTCTATTGTCGTTCATGTTCATTGTTCTTGTGGCCATCTTGCCCGCTGGATGGATGGATGGATGGATGGATTGATGGATAGACTGCCTTTGGCGCATTTGTTGCGATTGTGAGTGACTTTTTCGACAGCAGCAGGAGGACGAGGTGGTGGTGTTGTTGGCTATTTGAAGCACTCACGCACTCACTCACACACACGCTTTAGTTTTTACTTAAGTCAAATTCATTTCAACTGAATGCGTTTTCATGTTGCTAACGCGAGACTCGGTAGAGGCCGGCGCGCTTCTTCTGCCCCACGAATCTGGTCTCGGCCTTATGGCCCACGAAATCCCAAAAATCTGCACCGACTTACAAAGCATTTCACTTCATTAAACTTCAGCTGTTTTTTTTCTAAACACGGACTACATTAAGCATGTGCGTATTGTAGACTGCACTTGATGATTAAGCCATCTATGTACGAGTAGGTATGCCTTTGGTGGTGCCTGTTGTTGTAGCAAAAGCGATTTTCAAGTGGCCCATAAGTTCATACAACAATAGTTCGTGAGATACGACAATCGTTCAAGTGATGCCGTCACTTGGGCAACAACAAAAGTGACCGACGTTCAGCAATAGCAGTGGCATCATCACCCTGGTTATGAGCTGTCAGAGGATTTGATCGATTTGCAGCAAATGCACAAAAGTGTGTTGAAATTCTTTTCATTTTCAAGGTAGCGACAATTTCATTATAACGTATCTCTTTCGGTTAACTAATCTGAATGGAGAACAGTTTGAGCGAGAATCTACTAAACGAAAAGTACTATTCCGGGGCAGACAGAAGTCGACTGAAGTCGATGAAGGAGCCGACTAAATCCGCGCTGGAATTCCTGCAATTAACCTGGCTTTTTGGGCTTATCGTGGCTTAGCATAGCTTTCCGCGGCCGAGAGGTTGTCGCAGAATGCAGCGGCGAGTATATAGCCACAGTCAAAGTCATATAACCGCTACAACATCGTGCATATGTACATATGTATATACCCTTCTATATCTGAAGTTGCCATAATGTTTACCTACTTTTTTGAGAATTTTTGTTCGATTTGAAGTAATTTTTTTCGAAACTTCGCCCTAGCTCCTTAAAGGGGGGATGATAACTTACCCTTTCCACACTATTTTTTTCTTATCTCCACCCAACCTACACGCGCTAACCTTTCTTATGCGGAGCACCCTGTATATCAAGGGTGTTATTTGTTTTAACGTCGTTCAAAATTAAACTCACTTTTCAAAAAGTGAGTGCCGTTGCTAAAAATTTTCCAATAGTTTGTTTCAACGACGCGTCACTAAAACTTTCCTAAAACGTCACGACTTTTTCACTGGATTTAAGGATTCGACTTTTTCAGATTTCAGGCCTTGCAAGCGTTGACAGTTACATTAATCCCGCGGCGCTCGGTTCTTTTGTGTTCGAGTTAATGTCAGCGCATGATAGCATAGCGTGACGAATTGCTGCGAGTGTGCCGCCGGATCTCGGCCAAGACGCTCGGCCGAACGTGTCTCTGCAACGCGCACCCACAGCCGCTGCGGCACGTGCCGCTTGTGTGGACGCGCGCACGAAGTTAGGCCATTTTTCAACGCATATCCGTTCATGCGTGCGGCGCAGTCAGTGCGACGTCAGTTCGCCGCCAGCGTTGTCAGCCAATCGTAGGGCAATAACAATATTTTGAATTTTTGACAATCAGCATCCGCCGCCAACGAAGATTAATGTTTGCGGCCGGACGCAGGAAATCTTTGCGGCGGCCGTGTGTCCAACTTTAGGTGGCAATTATGCACTGGCGAAATGACAGACAAGACACCAACAACAGCAAGAACAACATTCTCCACTGCGCGGTAAAGTTTTAATGTTTAGCGCCGTACAAAAAGTTGCTGTTGAGTTGGGGCCTGCGGTACAGGACGGTGGGTGCTGAGTGGATGTGAGCGCATAGAGCTTTTAGAACGCATTGCCAAAAATCGCCAAACAGACATCGGCTCATTTCACGTTTTCTAACACTTTAATTCGGACAAAAACGATGCGTACGCCTGCAAAGGTGCAGACAAGTTCGAAAATCGGTACGCTCAGCAGGTCGAGAAGCACTGAAAGGCTTAGGAAACACACTCACCTGTTTATGGACGACACACTTGGGACGTTGTCCTGTGAGCAGATGCCCTCGGCCAGCAGTCGGTCCCGTATCTCCCAGGCAAACATGGTCGGATTCTCGCGCTTGTAGTTGGCAATAGCGTCCACGACGGGCGGCGTTGCCACCTTGGGCTTCGAGCCGCCGATGACGCCGGCTTTAAAGCTACCAGTCTCATAGTATCTGTGAAATGCAAAAAGGCTCATTAAGTCACCAGATTCCAATTGCCACTAAGTTACTCAACTAAAATTGTTGGAGGGCGGAGTCGCATGAGCCAACTCGCCGCAGGAAGAAGCATGGAAGGAAGGGGCGAAAAGAAAGCAGGGAGAGACGAGAAACAGTCTCAATTAAAAGTGGACATTTTAAGCACTCAGAAGCTGACAATTTTTTTGCCTGGCTTGTCATTTCCGGCCACTCGGATGCACGTCCTGATGCCTGATGGCGGGTGCCTGGTGCGGTCTCCTGTCTGCCTGCTCGCACGGGCAGAAGGATGCCGTGATTCTCATGACTGCTCCAAGGAAATTGAGCTTAATTGCTCTTCTGGAATGTGTCTGCAACTTAATTTATGTACGTATTTGTGCCTGTGTGTGTGTGTGTGTGTGTGATACACACAGAGCTTTGCGATGATGCAGGGCACCATTCGTACACCAAACGAAATAATTGATTATGACTAAAATAATAACTCCAGGATTGTCCGCTTACCCTGCGAGCAGTTAAAACGATAACTCCATTCGTAAACCGAAGCTACTTGGTACTCGCGCCGGAGGAAGTCCGGTGCTTGAGCCATAGTTCGAGCCAATTGAGCCCTGGGTGAAAACCATTTCGGGTCATAAACAAGAATGACTGAACCAGAGACACTTTATATTTCGCTGGGAACTGGATCGGTACAAAGACTGTTCAAAGTCTTCTGAAGTTGAACTGTCACCCAGAGACGATAAAGAGAGAATCGGTACCCAAATTCGAGAGCGTGAGATTATTGGGATTTCGGAAAGTTTTCTGGGGGGCCGCTGGATTCTATGATTAAAAGTATTGAAATATCGCAGTTACTTCTCTCGGTGTAAGTTTGAAGTGCAGAAAGTGTCGGGAACCACATCGCATAACGAACTAGAGGGACTGTTTGCCCCTTCACTGGTAGGTGGTGGGTCATCGAGGCCCACTAACTTTTGAAAAAGACAAAAGGCACGTGCTGGAGGAGTGTCGGGGTGTTGGTCGGGAGCTGGCCTTTGTGGACCATCTCCTGAAATAGCGGTACACCCACGAAAAAAAATACTCCCAAAAGATTTGTAGGTAATATGTTCACAAAGTGGCCTTCGTGTGTACTGAAGAATTGTTGAGCGGCGGCTCCTTGTCTCCGGTTACACTTGAGCAGGATAACGCCGCCGCCGCCGCCGCCCGCTGCACTCGCCTCGCTGACACTTACACCTTGGGAATAACTCAATCGTAATTAATGGCTCCTCGGAGGACTCCCAGGTTTTACTTCTGTGGATACAATGTGGATACAACGAATGCAGCCAAAGGCATGTGAGCTTAATTGAAAATAATTTATCGCTACGCCACAACACAGAAGGAAGGACTACGTACGTACTTGTGACAAAGCGGCAGTGCTCTCGAGGTTACACATAGGTATGCCGTGTATGCCGAGGACTGCCACTTAAACTTCAAAGGAAGCAGAAAATCGGGGAGAATCTGAAAGAAATTTGCTAATGAACAAATGCATAATTTTTATGTCAGCGCTTCAGAAACGTTTCCTGAACGTTAAAGTGGTCGTTTCGAGGCGGGCCTTTTTTATGTGGAAGTTGACCATACCGAGAAAAAAATGGGCCGGGTTGGACGGCCTTATAGAAGAACCTCTAAACAGAAGGGGCGTGGAAAGTTTTGCATAATGAAGACTTCTTGGCTTCAGAGGAATTTTTATGATGCACTTTCTACCTGAAGGTCTCTTTCAGGTCTCTTTCAGTCTACCTGATGCGCTTTCTAGCTCTCTTGCTTCCTTCCTTCCTTCTTCCTTCTTTCTTTCCACACTTCCACAGCTTCCACTAAAAAAAGCTGAAAAATGATGCATACCTCGATAATATTTTGGACACGCAGCCGTGACTGACTCTTAACTGTCGCGAGATGTCGCACGGCCGGACGCCGTTGTGGGCCAGTTCCACTATGCGCTGCCGCACCACGTCGGGCAGCGGACGTCCGTTCACGAAGACTCCGCCCAGCTGGTTGACACCGCCATGACCTAGGATTTGAGATAGTTGTTAATTATTATAGGTTAGGTTAGGCTGTAGAGGCAGCCCGCAGGATTGACTTAGACCTCTATGTTTACTATAGAAACTGAGTACATAGAAACGATTATAGCATAGTATAGCACACGACACCTGATGAGCTGAGAAGTTTCGAGAACTGTCGACATTCTGAGACAGTTGAGGAGACAGAAATATCATACTCTGCGGCACTAGTTCGGCGGTCTTTTACTTTTGTGAAAGTATGTATATTGAGCACCATTGAAATCATTTCATTTATGCGGTTTTCTTGCATTTGCAGATTGTCAATCAGTAGATGTTATTTTTTTAAAGGAAATTTGAAACTGACTGACTGTCAAATAGCTTCAGTTGAAGACGCATGCATACATTCTCCGCACACACACACAACACGCGTACATGGATCGGCATCGGTTTTACGGGGCATGTGCAGACGACATGGTTTGCTGCCGACAGTGTAAATTACCGCCGTCACCGCAACAGAACTAAAAAATAACAACATTAACAACACTACAAATAATAAAACTTATGCAAAACTCTGCAAACAATAGAATCGTCCATAAAATAAAATAAAATTTCATTTCGTTTACGTCAGAGAATTGCGTAAGAGTGTATGCATCGAGCTTGCGTATGCAGCGGAGCGGCAGAAGCGCCGCGCATCATGTTGTCAACGCGCTGTCAACGCATGTGCCGCATGAAACGATTTTTTAGCTGTTGGCACTTTTTTAATTAGTCACAAATTAACAAACGCAATTAGAAACCGAATGAGTGCGCTCTTTCGGTAATCGATGAACTGAAGTGTCAGAGAAAAGCAGTATTCAAAAGTAGTACGAGTATGTTCCTGGTAAAATAGTGGTAATAATGGCAACTCAAATGAAGTCGTCTTTAATAGGCAGAGGAACCTACGAGAGGATCCATGAGGACTCCAATCGAAGCGAATCCGAGCATTTTGAAAAGTATTAAGCAAAGGAATAAAGCGATAGAAAAGGATTGTGTAAAGCTCGCAAGTGCTCGTATTATCCGGTAAAAGTGGGTGTGGCCCTTATCAACATCGACTATAATTCTATCAGATTATAAGATTGTCGCATAATCAAGCAGCAGCAGCAGTTAAGCGGCGTGAAAATCTTCTCTTGTTTTTAGCTATTTTCCGTTTTTAAAACTGCTTCTGATTTTCTTTTCTTTTTGTCCACATTTTGGCAAATCCTTTACGATTTGTGTTGATTATTTTGACTTTCTTCGGAACTTGATGATTCCGAATAGTTTTGAATTCAATTTTTGTTGGTGATAATTGCTTTTAATGCTGCATTGCATTCGTCACTTTCATTGGAAAACTGAGGGCGTCGTCGTCAAGCCTGCCGTCAAATGCGCCCGGCGAAAGACAAAAATAATGTTCGCCACAGCGACGGAATCGACATAATGAACAAGGAGAAGGAGAAGGAGAAGAAGAATAAGAAGAAGAGGAGCAGCAGGAAGAAGAAGGCAAAATAAACTCGCACAGCTCATTAAAATTTGTAGCAATTTTCTTAAATTAAGAGAGTTTTTTGGCGAGATTGCGAGAATTTCGAGACGATTTTTGCCGTTTTTAGAACTGTTTCTTTTAATTTCGTCGCCCTTTTTGCCGCAACATTTTTGATAAAATTTGCACTAAAGAAGAATAATAATGCTGCTCTGGTTTTTTATAAAATTGAATACTATCGTCTTGAAGAACTACTCTTGGTGTTGTCAATATCGCGTTTTTATTGACAAATTTTGCGGTAAAAAAACTGCGGCTTTTCGCAACAATTGCGTTTATATGAGAGTACACACTTAGTTCAGCAGAACTTTACCCTCGGGGGCCACCAACCTGCACACACAGTCTTTTTAGTTTGGAAGACTCTGGTTGAAGTTTCCATCAAGCATTACGAAAGAACCTAGGACGAGATCACTGTAGAGTTTACGTTAAAAACGAAAGTCTTATTAAGCAGAAAACTGGCCGTTTCAGACAGTTCGAATGCTATCGATACAATTCGATATGAAAATAAGAAGAAATAATAAGAAAAAGGCACAAAATTTGTAAATTCTAATTTTTTCAGGCGAGTCGTTTTAATTTCGAAATCATGTCATGCAATTGATTTTTGGCAATTTTGTATAAAAAAATCTTCCCTCTTTTTCCTTTTCCTATGTTTTTTTCATAGAGAAGTCTTATTAATTTTATAAAAAAATTCTTATTGTCTTGAAACAAAAAGTTGATCTTATTAATTCGTGATTTTAATTAGAAATTCATATTAATTTTCAGAAGGAATTATTTACTTCTTATAAGAAAATATTCTTATATAAAGGGTGTTTTTTTAGCTTAGATAGAACTTCCGATAGGGACAACTGTCAATACAAGCTGTCTTTCTGGCTGCTCTTGTTGTTATTTATGTTCAGTATAGTCTGGCAAATCATCATGAATAGAATCACGCTTGAACAACGCTACCAAATTATTCAAATTTACTTTGAAAATCAGTCGTCGATTCGAGCAACTTATAGACGACTTCGTGAATTTTATGGCGCACATAATCGTCCATCTGAATAAGCAAAATTGAATCGGAAAATTGACGAATCCACAAGAGACTCTACAGCCTCCATTGCATACCGAAAAATGCACCGTTTGGTGCAGTTTACATGCTGGTGGCATCATTGGACCTTATTTGTTCAAAAATTAGGCCGGATCTCGCGTTACAATCAATTGAGATCGTTACCGCACCACGATCAATGATTTTTTGTTTGAAAATATGGATGACATTGATCCCGACGAAATGTGGTTCCAACAGGATGGCGCTACCTACCATACGGCGACGGCAACCATCGACTTATTGAAATCAAAATTTGGCGAAAATTTGATTTCGAAAAATGGACCTGTCAATTGGCCTCCAAGGTCGTGCGATTTGACACCTCTCGATTATTTCCTGTGGGTTCACGTGAAGTCACTGGTTTATGCTGATAAACCAGCAACAATTGACGCCTTGGAAGCCAACATTATACGTGTTATTTGTGACATACGGCCAGCAGTACTCGAAAAAGTGACTGAAAATTGGACGTCCAGAATGCACTACGTCAAGAACAGTCGCGGTGGCCATATGCCCGGAATAATTTTCATATATTAATGCCATGTCTTGAGCTTTCGAGTGAATAAAACAATTTTATTAAAATTAAATTTTTTGTGTTTTTTTTTACCATTTGAAGTTCTATCGGGCTTAAAAAAACGCCTTTTATAATAAAAATATTCCTATATTTATATCGGTTTGACCGGAACTTTGGCGGTACCTAATATTTTTGCTGTCAGGTTTAATTCAGATCTATAATTCGTATTGATTGTTTTACATTGGCATTATTTTAAATGGACGATCTTTAAGCTGTGCGTAGTTTCCGTCTTTATATATACAATATACTTCGCAAACAAATAACAAATAATAGCATATTACTGTTCGGCCTTAGCCCATGAAATTTTGTGAGTATTATGATTAATATTCTTGAAATCTTGCAAGAATTAAATGAAATAAAACAATATGGAAAACCATAAGATTTTCTTATTGAATTTGTATTTTGATACGACTGTCTTTCTAAATTTTAATAAGATTTTCGGTATGCTTTTAATAAGGCTTCCTTCTGGCACGAAAAGTAAAGAGAAATCTGATTGTTTTTCTATTATTTTATGTGGTCCTTTTATGGCTCTGTGTCGAGACGAGCGACGTTACGTCTAGCGATCGAGTAAATGCCACAAAATGCCAAACGGTAGCTCAAAGGACCAAACATTGCCAGGGACGAATCTTTTGAGTTGAGTTGAGTTTGCTGCCGTCGGTCGGTTAATCGGTTGGCTGATCTGTTGTTCGATCGGTTGGCTGTTGGTAGGTATTTCATTATATCTTAATTGCATTTCCCTGCCTCCTCGCCCTTCGTGACGCTCGCTCGTTGATGTTGGTGTTTGCATTGTTGCTAAGGCGACAACCGACAACCGACAACCGAGGCAAAAGGAAGCAGGAGCTGAATGCACACAAGGACAATTTATGCAGCACCTCCCGCTGAGCACTTGAGTGCCTGCCTCTGTTGCTGGCGTCTGGAAAAGACGTGCGACATTCAACAGGAAAGTGCTGCCTGCGTACGACGCCGTGCAAATCTGGCGCGTCGGGATCGCCTCCTCCCTTCCCCCTGCCGTTTTGTCTGTTATAGGCTGCGTTCCATGCGCCTTTGGATTCAATTAAAAATGCAAATTACCAAATCGACAGGACTCCGGAATCGTATGCGCAAAGTTCATCTGGTCCAATTGAATTAATTTCCAGATTAATTTCCAGATGCTCGTTTTTCAAAATCGATTTTGGAATGCGTTTCGATTATTGACGATTCGCGACTGTTCACTATAGCTCTTGCATAGGACTGACAACGGCAAGAGAGGGTGAGGAGGGGGAGAATCGATTCACTTTAACGCTCCGATCAGGCCGAAATTAGACAGTGTTCTAAAAGATTTAAACAATTCCTAGTAACCGGAAGAAGGTGCCGAAGTGAGAATTTATAAGAATAAAAAATGGATAAAAATTGAGCAAGGTTTCGACAAACAATTTTCTATATTTTGAGTTACTCAATGGCAAAAATAGACGGCAGGAAGACCATGGAAGGAAAGGATGTTCAGAATTAGCCGTAGAGTGCTTTCGTACTGAGTTACATTACATAACAATAAAACGTTTTTGTTAGGTTCTCGAAAAAGGTTCAGCTGTTTGTCCTTCTGGCACTCGATTCGTTGGAAAATGTGGCGACTTTTGTGGATTTGGCGACAATGCCAAAGTAAAGCCTGACTTATCTCCTGACGTAAGGCGGATGAGTTTCTGTTTTCGGCTGAGGATCAGACCACACTTCAGCCGATTCGTATTTGTCGTATATGATTTTTGCCTTTACAAATTAGGAAAAACTTATGGAATTGCAATGGAATTTTCTATGAAAAAGAATTTTCCCATTATTTCGAGATTAAGACGGAATTGATGACGCAGCTGCGAGGATTGATCAGAAGTCTCTATAGAAGTGTCCTGTAGATGCCGATCACACTCGGTAAATTAAGATTTAAATTAACGTTTTTCTGAGCTGAACACATTTTCATATTTTACTAGCTTGTAAATGTTTGCCTTTAGCCTGTTTACAATCCTAGAAAAATGTCAATTGTGGTTACAACTTCTCTCTCAAGTTGCAAGACCACTTCTACTCGTAATATCACTTTTCAATACCACATTCCAACATCTCAATGCATGCAAGAGTATCAATAGAAGCCTAAATGTTCAGCCAGGACATGTTTAGTTTTAATCCGGAGATTTTTTCCTTGTAAAAAAAAATGGAAATCGGGATTGTTCATTCAAACAAAACTGAATTAGTAACATATTTTTCTTCTATATTTTTTTTTAAAGTGATGCGTGTTTCGTTGAGCCGTTTCATGTACTCCAAAAGTCTAGGCGCCACAGATGCGGCCAAAAAGTCAGCTGCCGTAAGAACTGGCATTTTGGAGCGCACTAAAGGCTTTCAAAGCAAATGTTAAGCTTTTTAAAAACAGATTTTTACGCAAATGTTACGAAACTTTCACCAACTCAAAAATTGTCTACAACATTTGATGTGTCCAACATTTTATGTTTATATGCAAAAACATTTTATTTTTTCAAGAGCAAAAAATGCGACGGTGCCGTTTTACAGTTGCTTTTTTTTCACAGTGGACAAAAGAATGCATTTTTTCACTGCGTTTTTAATATTTTTTAAAAAATAGATAAAGACAGCGCAAACAACTTGCTATCAAACAACTAGATTTCGGTTCGACAAACAACACAGATTTCGGTTCTTCTTAGCAGCAGAAATCAAATGAAAGCAGAACGGCTGAATAGTTGGTAGCTTAAAAACCAAAAACGAAGATCTCGTTCTCGGAGACCTGTTAGCAAAAAGTGTAATTCGATTTTCGAGAAGCAATCACTGTTACGCTCTCTGTATTCGCTGCTTCGATCCTAGAACGCAGGATCCTCTGAGTTAAGAAATACTGTTATTGTTCGTTCCGCAACCGTTACCGTTCATAAGAAATGTTCTGGGAAACGGCCGCTTCAGTTCGACACGCAATCAATCAAAGCCGAAGATCGACCAATCCTCTTAAAATGTTCCACTTTTGTTTTTATAAGTCTGCAAATACCCACAAGGACTAACTTAGACAGAATCGCCATCAGGAGATTTCGATTCTGGGCATTTTTAAGAAACGCTTCCCTGTTATTAACTCATGATCATGTTTTTTCATTGATTGATGCTCGCGCAGGCGAGGACTCTTTGAGGCGAACCGCATCAATAGAACGCTGCAATTTTTTGATCGTTTTTGGTGTTGAATTTTGAATGAACATTAAACGACTGACTGACTGACAAATACACAGATACAGTTAGATATTAATCGGATCCTTTACATGTGTAATATTCCATCATGTTTTGATTGTAACGATATGCCGTTGATAAATCCATTGTGCGGCTGCGTTTGGCTGTTGGTCTTCTTAATTCCAAATTAAATTTGACGGGCGGGCGGTTTGCGTTCTGAAATCACATGTTGCTGCTTATCCTCAGACGTTTGTTGGTGTCGTTACTTGTTTATTCTTTTCTGGGCACGTTACGTTAATTAAAATATTGCACTTTGGAAAACTATTTTTAGGATTTTTATCAATTTTTTGGTACCTTTTTAAGATTTTTTAAGAATTTTGCACACTTTTTTCAATTTTTCGCCGTGGATTGTTCCTTTTTTCGATTTTGAAACTGTGATTTTAGTATTATGAACGATTTTAACTTTTTTTTTGCTTTTCTCCACTATCATTTTCCCGTTTTTAGAGGAAAATTCTATTTAATTTTGACGGAATCGCGTGAAAAGCCATGCTGTGGCGCGCGTTACGTTGTTGCGCTCGTCGGTTTTTGGTTTTCGAAACTTTTCCTCACTGCCTTTGACAATAAATCGTGCGCGAATTCGTCAATCTTTTCGCCGATCCGCCGCCGTCGCAGTTCTCGTGGTTTGTCCGCGGCGAGCACGCTTTCTGCATTGCGTTGCGAAACTTAGTCGACCCATCGATCTCAGCTGTTGCTTAGTTTCCTGCGTGTTCGCGTCGGCGTTGTGTTCAGCACTGACGGGCGCCCGACCGGCTGCGAGCAGACACGTTGTCGCGTTTTTGTGTCAAATCAGGACTCGTGCAAACAGCCAACTAGCGACGCAGCCGAGCAGAAACGCGGCCAGGATCATCCCTACTGAGAGATGCCGGTGTTATCTCAGCATTAGCTTCAGTCTTCGGTTAACGCTGTTTTTCTGCTGCTGCTCCTTTGGTACAGCTTCGATTTTCCGGTAGCTTGTTTTCGCTCGCTGTCTAACGCACACCCCTTGTGCCATCCTGAGGGCCGCATCCTTAGAGGGGAAGCGCTGTGGCCGCTGCCGCCGCTGCTTCGCGGACCAACGGGAACCGTGCGGCTGCTTTGGAATGCGATCAACGTATGGCGGAACGTGTGGCGCTGCAGAGAGCAGAGAGTGCCGGACCTTGACATGAAGCTGACTGTATACCACGCAAAACCGAAGCCGACCGTACCGTGCGATTCGCTGACGTGGCGTGTTGTGCGTTGTCGGTTCGGGTTCGACTTGGGCAGTGCAGATGCTGTGCCGCAGAGCCAACGCAGATCGCCAACCCAGTCGCAGCCACAGCGGTAGCAACAACAACAACCATAAAACGACAAGAGAACAGCAAACAGCAGGGCAAAAGGAACAAAAAACAGCAGAGAAAGTAAACTAATGATAAAAGAACAACGCGTTGCACTGCATCTGTTGAGATATTTGCCAGCGTTGAAGGACAGCAGCAGCAGCAGCAGCGTGAGCAGTAGTAGAAGCAGGGTTGCCACTGCGAGCAATATTCAAGAGTTTCTGGCTCACGTAAAATACCTGGGCAATACCATCGCCCAACACCAACAGCCAACTCGAAACCTTGGTGAAATATTTTTTCAAAGCTAAACAATTACATAAATATTTTTAATTAATTTTTTAATTATTTTAAAATGTACTAATGTAATATGTTAATTAAAAATTATCGGCCAACAAGGTGCGCTGCGGTACTCTTTTGGATCCAGGTCATAATTTTTACACTGTACTTCACCTACGGATATTGTGATGAAAGAATGCGATAAATTTTACGAATATTGTGATGAAAGGATGCGATTTCGTAAAATATATTTGTGCTTAACTGTTTTTAAGAGCAACAGGTACCTCTCAACGGCCCAAGAAATGCATTGCTGCAGCGCCCAGTATTCCTTGAAATGAATTCGAGGTACCCCTTACAAGTTTACACTTCCTCACCGCTTACCTAAATGTCCATAGACCTCTGAAAAACGTTTTATCGACTTAAACAAAATCCCAAAAGGCGACCTTCCGAAGCCGCATCAACCCCCGCCCGATTTCAGCCCCGACCTGGTGGCAACGCCGGCTGTACAGCTCCAACTGCGCGCAGCGATGGCACCTTCTATTTGTTGCATGGCTGCTTTGTCTTGGTTGGTTGGCTCGGCGCGCTTCGAATCAGCTTGAAGAAAGGCGACACGGTTCGGGTCGACCTCGGCGACGATTAGATGCATACAACCAACAAGAGCGTCACCATGAGATTCAGCATCAGTATTAGTATGAGATGAAGTCTCTTGCCGGAGGGCGGGGTGACAGCGTGAGCCTGTGCAGAAGGGGCGGGTAGGTTGGACGACGTGTTGTGTCTGTGTTGCGCATACATAGTGTTGTATGTTGTTCTGTCGGTCCTTCGGTTTTGGTAGCCATGCGTGCGAAGTGCTGTTACTTGATGCCGTTTGCAGTGATACTTGACTGCACTTCTGTGACAACAACAGAAGCCGAAATGCGAAAAGAACAGTAAAAGCAACAAAAGCTGGATGAAAGAAATCGTGCAGAACAAGAATGCGATATCTCAGGTGTGTAAAATGTCTTCGTTCTGTCGTCACCATAATCAATGTTGATCCATTTGTCAACGAACGCACTAAATCTGGCACGCCACAAATCACAAACACACATACGCGCGCACACATGAGTACTCTTCTCTACAAGACTTCACACTTCAGACGCTTCTTTTGCCGACCAACCAACCACGTTCCGCTGTGGGTTGAACTCGCCAAAGGCTCAGCCAATCAAGGCGGCACATTTGAGCGCTGAGAGAAACGGTTTTCAGTCGCCAGAGAAGCAGCTGTGGTCCGGAGAGCAAGCGCTCACCGGGAGAGCGATACTGAGAACGAAAGCGGAGCCGGGTCGTTGCTGGCCGCGAGAAGGAATCTCATCATGAAATGAATGAATAAAAAACAAATCTAGCGATATATAATTTCGGTGTAGGAATTTCAAAAACATTAGATTTGCAAAAGAATTAAGTCAGCGAGCGAGCGAGCGAAAGAGGCATTGAGAAAATAAGACCTAACGGTTGAGAATAAGTTAGCCAAGTGGAAATAAAGAGGATAAGAGAGATGACGATGAGGGCGTGATGGCAAAGAAACATGAAAAATATAAATATAAAAAATATTAAAGTAAAATAGAGCTGAAGTAAAACGAATGAAAATTCCAACACATTAATTAATAAATAAAACAAAAACCAATATAAATGAAAATAAAAAAAAGACACAATAAATTTGAACAAAATAAATAATTAATTTAAATAATGAGTTTTTTATATTCCATACAAAAAAAAAAGATTCCATTCATACAACAAAGAAATAAATAAAACTGAAAATTTACAACAGAAATTATTAGAAATATAATTATTAAAAAAATTTTTGAAGTTGATGTTAACAGTAACATTATTATTAATTTACTTTAAAAGGAAAATGTTTCTTTGCTTTTTTTTGTTTATAAAACTCGAAAATCAATTTTAGGATTGAGTCGATGTCCCAAAAAACAGATGCTTTGAAAGCTCCGAGCGAAATTTGCAAGATATCGCAGGCGAACTTGTTGCGTTCGAAGAATTAAGAGAAATAAGAGGCGAGAAACAAGCTTCCATTTATTTTAGTGCAAAAGCGTCAAGCGTAAATCCGTCAAAGGGCCAATGTCGGTTTCGTACTTCGTTAAAAATGGTTTCACAATTTAAGGAAAAGTGTTCAAACTGAGCAACATCTCATCTGCCATCGTCCCCTTTTGATCGCTTTGATCTCCTTTGCGGTCCCTTTCAAATTATTCAAGATTCCTTTTGCGTACAGCACCCTCTGCCCTCCCACAAGGCGCCACTCGTACTTAGCCTGAAAGCCATGTATAAAGTTGGTGCTGTTTTCTCACTCTGGCTGTACCTGTCTTGATTTATTTTATTCTCCTTTGCTTTTTTATGGCAATAGAGGGTCGCAAAAAATACGAACAACATAACAAAATATTTTGCTGACGGAAAATTTGGTGGCTTCACCCAAACGAGGAACAGTTGAGTGCGCCTAGTGCGGTCATGGCGCTCATCAGGGGTAGAAATAAAGAGAGCAAGAGCGAGAGAGACAAAGACATAAAGAAAGAGAGAGCAGCAGAGGAAGACATATGCATGAGTTTGCTGTTTTCTTCAGGGTTGTCCACGCAAGCAGTGGACTAAAAATTATGCAATAAATTAAAATACATAAATTTTAAAAAAAATTGAAATGAAGGAGGGGCTAGTGTAAAACCAGTGTTGGAGGGATCAGGCTCTTTCTTAAAACCTTTTCCTTAAAATACGAGTATGTTGAAAAAATAGGACAGCGCGGCCGATGTACCCGGTTAAAATTACACCATGAAATATCGTATATCCAAGGAGCAAAAAAATGTGGGTAACTTTTAAATAAAGTGTAATAATACATAAGTAAAATAATATTGAATACTTCTACAAATTACTCATAAATAACAGTAAAATAACAATACACTTCAAGTTAAGCCTTTGAGTATACCATTCATGGTTCTAAAGAAGGCGTGCCCCATCATTTGATGCACACTTCTAAAGGCCTCTCTCTTGTGGTCTCTTGTGGAGTGATCTCACTACATTTTGCTTGTTAACAGACCCTTTGGGATAAAAATTAGTTAGTTCCTCGCTAGTTTCCAACACCTCTAGAGCCCAATCGGGAAAAGAAAGATGCGTAGGATGGTCTCTTGGCTTCAGATCGTAAAGCAGCTGGATCTTATACGGGCGTAGGCCAAAATCTTGGCGCAAAACTTTTCATGTAGTGGACAGTATCGATGACGGACGGTTTCCAACGTCACTTATTATAATTTGCCAGAGTATACTGATAATAAATGTCAATGTCAGTGAGCACAGTATGACAGCTCATTTGACAGTTAACTAGTAGATAAGTTCTATCTAAGCTAAAAAACCACTTAGTACTAGTAAGTTCTTTCTAAGCTAAAAAGCATCCTGAAATTTAAAGCCGTTTCGTTAAAATTTCGTTAAATTTTGCTTGCATAGCAAGGAGCTAAACTAATCGTACTTTCTGTACGGAATCAGCTGTGGGTACACTGCGATTAATAAGTACATTATAGCCCGTGTACTGCATAAGACATGAAGCCGGTTCACTTCTGACATTAGCTTTATATACCTTTAGTTTTCTTACTTGGAATGGTTTCTCCTTCTCAGAGTAGGTACTACGTCTATGTGCTCTGGGTTATGGAGTACCATTATTTCTCAGACTATTAACAGCTTCAGCGCCGTCCTGATTTCAATTCAAGTCGCTTCAAATCGTAGGTGCTACTTTTTCTGAGTGCAACAAGAAAAAAATCGTGGTCAGCGAGTGTCTTCTGGCTGTGCGGAAACAGCGGAGAGTCTCTATGTCACAGCTGAAAACCGGAAACAGTGACGACCATGAGAAATACTGCTCTTATTCCAATCGGAATGCAATCAGAAACTTGGCGCTGTGACAACGACTCGGGCTCCGGGATCGGTCTGAAAAAGTGCCTTTGCGGTTTCGCTTGCGTCTTTTTCAATTACACGAGACACTTGAGAAGCAAAAAAGGCCGCAACGCTGCATCGCAAATAATGACGATCGAGGACGGATGGGTTGGCGCAAGTGCAAGTGCGATTGAATTTCTGAACTGACACGACAATAAAGAAATTTCTCAATTATATTGAAATCGAAGCCAGAGCAAATAAAAACCAGAGCCGAACAAAGCAGCAACGAATTGTAATGAGAAACGGACCCACCGACGACGGCTCGGACGGCTTGGACGGTTTGGACGGGACGGGCGTACGTGGACAATGGTCTCTTTCTAGACACAGGCGAAGCGATGACAAATTTTGAGCTGTGAAAATGATCAGATGTTCAGAAATCGGTTTTCAAATTAGTTGAATAAAGTTGTAAAAAATTCGAGAAAAGTCTCTAATACAATTTTTTGGCAAACTTTTTTTAGAACTGAGAACAATTTTGCGTTCCAAATACAAAAACCATACCGAAATCACGAACCGTCGCACCATCACACCGTCCATCTGACCGTTTCCTGCACGACTAATCGGAATAATACCACACAGTACTCGTATAAAAGTACCCTTTTGACCAATTCACAAAATCACAAAGAAACTCATCGAACAGATACTGAAACCGCAAGCCGGTGAAGTGAGAAAAGGTTCTACCAACACTGGCTCGGTTACTAGGTTTTTGTTCCTTCTACGGTTGTCGTTGTTCTTTTTTTAAGCGTACGTCCTCGTTGTCGCTGTGCTATTGTTATTGGCGATGCTTGTTGTTGCTGCTTTTAATGTAATTAATTCATTTTTGCTGTCTTTAACTCTTGCTTTTAGCACTGGGACCTCTGTCGTTTAAATTATTTTCCCACTGGTCGTCTTGCCCTGCGCAGGCAACCACTAACGGCAACAATCAGAGCCCGCATCAGCATTCGGCTTAAGCGGATGAGGCTAAAGGCGTACATACTAAAGTTTGGCTGAAGAGCAAAACTGTTGGAACAAAAACTTTCTTTGTTTTTGCGGCGTGGTCACTTATGGATTATATACGTGTATTTGTTACATTATAATAAATAGTATTATACATATGTATATAAATATAACTATCCGTTTTTTTGCCGTTTATAATTTAGGTTTCTAATTTAGCCTAATTTCTAAGCCTGTATGCAACCTACAGGCCAAAAATATGCCACACTTTCAAGGATACCACACTTGTTAAGATCCGCTTTCAAAAGGAAGCGAAAGCTTGCTCAGGATACTCCAAGGAGTATCCAAAGGAGTGTCCAAATCTTGCCTTCTTGGTTTTTGGCCACGCTTAACCGCTTTTTCATATGATCAGATTAAGAGGAAGCCATCTGTACGTAGCTCCAATGTAGAACCTCACGGTAATAATGCCACGGTTATCTTCTGTTCAAAAGGAAAGGAAAGGATGAAAATTTCAAAGGATTTCGTAAATTCGAATTTAGCGAAAATTAAACTTTTGTTTAGTCTTCAAAATGATAACAACTAGCCGCCTACACTACGAAAATATCTTGGAAAATATCTATATATCGGTGTCAGTCATCATCAGAATCGGCGCTCCATCGCAATGCACGAACTTAATGCTTCTCAGTTTTTCTCACACGCTGAAACGAGCTCCGAGGAAGCCAACAAGGGGCGTCTTCACGACAGCTCCAGCAAGCGATTGTTATAAAAGTGAAATGAAGAAGTTCTCACGATCAAAGCTTCGCTGTCACCAACGCATTTGCGAAGTGGAGAGGCCACTCAGGCTCACCATTCATCACCATTATCCGCATCGACGCACAAAAAATATGTACAGCAAAAACACGCAAACGTGAATTGATATATGAAAAATTATATATTTCACGATTTTCTTGGCGATTTTGATTTTTTTGTAAACTTCGAGGAATTTATTTAAACGAGGGCGGTTTGAATGGTGAGTGACTTTTTGAATTTGCAGCGCAGTAACTGTAAATGCGACACTGCTCCCATTAACATCCATCTATTAATAGACTGCTGTACAATTTTGAGCAAGCTGCGCCATTTAGTTTGTGTTTGACAGCCATTGAAAGCAGACAACCACGTGAATATTAACGAAAATGGATAGAAGTGAATTTCGTGTGCTAATTAAGCAGTTTCTTGCGTAAAAAACATCACCGAAACCCAGGAAAGGCTTGATAAATACCATCCGGACTTTGGATATTGGACGATCGGAGAATGAAAAGCATGAGGTAGCTGAGGCTATACGCATCTCAACAGAGCGGGTACATCACATTTCACAGGAATACTTGGACGTGAAAAAGCGATCCGCGCGATGGCGGCCGCTGAAAGGTATGACATATGACTTCTCATATGAGTTTTCATAAAATGTGTCAGATTAGTCAGAGAGTCATAGCGTTTTCTAATTTTCGTGTTCTCACTGTTATGTTTTGTTGTACCACATTCTGTCAAAAAACCAAATAAACCTCTCACCTTTACCTCATATTTTTAATTGTACATATTTATATTCTTAATTATATTATTTTATAATTTTGAGAAATTATAACTCTTTTGAGAAATATAAATGTCTTTACACTATGAAAGCTGTCAATTTTGAAAACTCATACGAGAATCATATCAGACTTGGCAGATAGTGCAAAGGCGCTTTAACTACAACAACCGCGGTGACGACGACAACAAAAACAATAACAACAACAACAACAACAACGAGAATAATACTGTTCATGGCCGGTCATTTCTAGTGGGATGGCCTGCGTCGTCGCCTCTCGTTCTGTCGTGGCGGCTTTAGACGACCGTTTGTAATTTTGTTGTTTTACTATAATTGTTGTTGTTGTTGCTGCTGCTGTTCGGGGAGTTTAAAAAACTTTTAGTTGCAAAAGGAAAATTTAGTTTTTTCTTTTTTGTTTTGTTTTTTCTATTGTTTATTTTTGTTTTGTCGCTATTGTTTGTGTGCGACACTGTTGACTTGATGTTGGCCAACCGGATGTTGCTTGACTTCGCAGTTTAATTGTTTGTCCTTTCGCTTCTTGTTTCCAATAAGAACGAGAATGGATTCTGTGAAATAAGGCACGAAATAATAATGGAGCATATTTTCAGGGGCATTAAAACCGAGCGCGACCATTTGCAGTGATAACGTTGGGAATTTTTAGAGCGACAGTTAAATTTTGAGGTACGTACGGTTTGGGTTAAGGCGCTCAAAATATCGTGGTAAACACTGTTAAATCGGGTGAATTGTGGCAACCCTTTTCTGAAGTTTCTACACACTTTGCGTTGCCACCGGCCGACCGGCCGACCGGCCGACCGACCGACCACTACTGCGTTGTCGTTGGTGTCATTGTTGTTGCTGTTGTTGTTGTTGTTGTTGTTGTTGCCCAGGAGTGGCAAATCGTTACTTTGAAATGACATCACTTAGGGCGTTTCCAAGGATTTTTCAAAATTTTCTTATTAAGGTTGAGTCCGCTCCGCCGTCATGCTAATCAGTTCGCACGCAGTAATGCGGTACAGCCGGCCTTAGTAACCGCCATCAAACTCCCACCAGCGGCCCAGCGAGCACCACCCTTCCGGTAAACTACCCTGCCACAGCATTCCCCCTCCCCCTCTGGCACCGTGCGTACGAAATGTTATGGCCAACGCTTGCTCTTGTTGATGGCATAATTTTTGTTGTTTAGCGATGCTGTCGCTGGCGTTGTCGTTGTCTTTGTCGTTTGACAAGCCAACATTATTGCAGCATTAGCAGGAACCACAGCAGCACATGTTGCCGCCCACCAGCGCCAGAAGCCCCGACTCGCTACAGCGTGCCGTCAACAAGCACCCGCAACACCGAACGACCCCGAGCACCCGTCCCCACCCGGCCTGCCACCGCCGAAAGTAACCGTGCAGCGCGCTAATGTTACCCACTGCGATTTAAATAAAATTACCGCTCGTTGCTTGATGGGATTTAGCCCTCGCTTGCCTTTGCTCTTCTTGTTGTTGTTGCTCCGAAGACAACCAGGGAATAATAACAGTAATAATAACAATAATAATAATGAAATTAAGTGTGAGGGTGGAGGGAAGTGAGGGTGTAAAAGTTACGGGTCGGTCTGCTTTTTTTTGCTCTTTACTATTCATAGTTTTTTCCCCTCCAGTGGCGGGGCGCTACTGGAGCGTGGGGTGTTTGGGGGTGGGGTGACGTTGAGGGTGAGGGTGAGGGCGAGGGTGTTCTTCTTCTTCCTGCGACCTCTCGTGGATGCCACATAAATTACGAAGTGAAGTACCATACAATTTGCGGGATTGGTTTATTACGCATCCCGGGGATTGCGGATACCGTCTACGGTGGAGTGAGGTATACTCGTATACATTATCAGGGTTGTTGTTGTTGCTGTTGTTGCTGCTGCGGTGCCGTTCCATTTATGCCAAAAAGAATATGGCAAATAAGTTGCTCCTTAGTATTTTTGAAGTCTTTCAGAACAACTTTAAAGTCATTCTTCATGCTTTATGCTGCCTCTAATTCGTATACTCTTAGAAGAGTCTCTTATAGTATCGGGTAATATGTAAACAATTTTGTCAGTTCTTCGTCAATTTGGTTGTTTGAATAGTACGGTGTCGTTTTCCGTTCCTTTAAGAAAAGACCTAATCCTTGGGCACTTTTCCAATGACGTCAACCCTTTGCTGTACTCTCGTTTAATACTCAATATAATGTATTCAGAAATCTTGCAAAATTCAGAAGCAGCAGCACCATCGATTAATCGAATAAAGCAGACCAAAAACATTCTCTCGCTGTTGAATAAATTAAATACAAACAATTATTTCAGTATATGAGTCATAAAGTCTCATAACTTATAATTTTCTATGAGAGTCAGAGAAAGACAACATGCCATAGTTACTCTTTTTTCTCCAAATTTTCCATTTTTACACACAAATATTTGAAAACGAAAACAAAAGTTCGTTTATTCGTGTGAGCTTGAAGTTTTTAGCTACTTTCGTTTTAGAAAAAGGAAAATTCTTACGCTCTCGCTCGGAAAGTAAGCGATCGTCAACGCATACAGTAGAAGTTCGTTTGAGAAAACGAACTGTTACTCGATAAATTCGTGTTTCACACGAAACGTTCGCATTTCATTCATTTTACAAAAAGAGGCCGTTAATGTCGTTTAGTCTCTTGCAAAAAAACCGCGGTCACTGCGCTACAAAAACAAAAACTTGCTGTCAGGTCCTTACAACATTTGTTTGACTACTTAGTAAAAAACTGAACCGGTTGAGGCTGGTGCAGCAAGAGACTGAAGCTAGCAGCATCATAAGATTTGCTCCGTGCCTTGAAATATATACTCAACAACTACGGTTGCACAATAAACAAAGTCATTCCATGCTCCCAGATGCGTAGAAGCTCAAAACCGAGGCGATGATGAACTAAGTGGTGCAGTAATGGGTTTGCCCAATTTTTTTTCGTAGCGGCGAAGAGCGGGATTATAATGATCCCATGAGATTAAACATATTAAAGTAATTTGTTTATCTTTGCTTCTGTACATTTTGCTTGTTGTACTTTGTAAAAAACTTGTCAAGAAAACTTTGAAATTTTAATTTAATTTTAATTTTAAAACTTTTTTGAAAATTTTCTTTTCTGATTTTGTTCTCTTCATAAAGAAGAGAAAAAGATTGACTTCTTTTTTCTTAAAGAAAATAAAAAATACAACAAAAACTCCGCCGTTACGCCTTCCCCGACACTCTTCTTCTGCTCTATCTATCTCTCTCCTTCTCTCCTTCTCTCTATCTAATCAGCCAGTTCGACGGAATCGCCGACGGAATCGTCTTCTATGATTTACCCCTGGCCCAGACGAGATACTAAACCGCTCGATTTCGTTGGATTTAGTTAGTTCTTCCCTGAAAGACTGACTGTCCACTTGCCAATCCATGTGGTGTCCAGCAAGCAGACCTTGCTTAGCAGTTCGGTACGCTACTCGGCTGGCAAGCAGCAGTGCCGAGCCTCTAGTCGCTGCCGCGCTGTGTACAGTAAGCATAAGCTGACGTGCGCCTTCCTTTCTCAACGAGACCTACTCATTGCTCATTTTGCATTGTCCCTATAATAAATATACCTATGTACATATGTATAAAAAGGTTTTACTGTCGAAATGGCAAAATCATTCGGTCGTTGCGGCGAGTTTAGAATTCGAACCGTTAACACAAAGAGACTTTAACTTCATTGAGTCGTTTAACGTTAAAATGGAAGATCACTTTGATTTTATTAAACTTTCCTTGGAAAAATCTAGCAAGACCTATCCGTATCTATGCTCTTGGTCTTTTTTAAAAAAAAAAAAAAAAAAAAAACTGGTTTATTTTAAATAAGAAAGTTTTTATCTTGTCGCAGAGGAACCTTCGTGCTCTAGAAACTGCAGGACCTTCTATAGATTTAAAATCGTTGGATCTTTTGTGAACGAAATAGACCCCGAGGTAGACAGAGAGATAGAGGTGTCTCTTCCAATTTTACAGCATAATTCGTTTCAAATATTTGAAGGCGACGACGATACTGATAGTATGAAGATGATGGATGATGTTGAGTTTGATAGTATTGAGAGAGACCGTTAGATCAGAAAGAGAGACTTTTACTCAGAGCTTTTGGACAGATTCGATATTGATTTGAAGCAGAAAGGACCGCGTTTGGCGAAGAAAAAAGTACTGGTCGAATCACTGAAACAAACGCCTATTGTAAGGAGCACTATGAAGACTGTAAACGGCTACTGCTCATTTTCCGAAATTGGTACGCGAGTTCAGAGGCCCCATATTAATAAAATCTGATTGCTCCTTTCGTGTTTGTCTGTTTTTGCGAAGAGCTGCTTAACAGTCGTTGCGAAAATGAGCTCAAGTGGAAGACGCTACGAGGCGAGAAATTGCAGTTATCTGCGCTTGTAACTGATTGCGGCTACAGTAGGTTGTTGCTGTCGCTGCTGGTTGTTGTTGCTGTTATTTTTGTTGTTGTGCTGCCCTCTCCTTCATTTCATATTCGACAATATCAGAAGAAATAATCGCAGAGCGAAGCTGCGACGACGATTAAGACAAGAACTAAAACTCCTTTTTAGCGGTCAGGTGGATTTTGAAGCAGTGCCGGCTGCTTGGCGGCTGCGATCGTAGTCCGGCCAATTTTATAAAGGTACTGGCGAGCCCCGTTGGGATTATTTATTATGGCACACGCGGGGCATTTGAGCTGCCCGCTGTATGGCGAATCGATTATTACCACTTTGCACTTAGAACCAATTTTTACAATAAATACATTCGGTGGCACTTGATACGGCCGATCTATTGGTCGGTTGGAGGATTGGTTCATTTGGCGGCCGGGAGACTGGCGTTTATGGGTTGAGCCGTGTTGCCGTTTTGTGGCGTTGCCCGCGGCTTTTTGAACGTTGAAAGCGAGCGACTGATTGATTCGGCGATTCCAGCCAGCGCGAAGTGGGACAAAATTGATGTTTTTGACTTTCTGACGACCCAAAATGTGTAATCCTTGTTCGGATTAAAATATTTCAATTTATAACATGCATCATAATGCAGACCTAAGTTTCAGAGACCACACATTTTTTTTATTTTTTAAAAAATGTCCATGCTTAAGTTTTCATATAAAAGTCGCGTCAAAGAAAAAACGTTTTTCACGTATTTACACTTTGATTATTAAGTATTATTCAATAATATGACAAAATTGATGAGAAAATTTTAAACCCAAAGATTATATTTTAATAAAAACCATTGTAGTAGCGATATATGTTAAGCCTAAATATAAATGTCAACTTGTGCCTACGTCTGAAGATTCCGAAGTAGAATACTTCGGTGTACCTCTCTCGGATTCGTCATTAAAATTATAGTTTTGGCCGCGACCAAGGCGCGATCGTCCACTGTGCAACAGCGTGGTCGATTGTGGCACGGAGAGAGTAGACGGTCGGGCAGGTGCTGTGGCTGCTGAACTCGTGCTTATGGCGCACGTGCTCAACGGCTCACGGAACGCCGGCCGAGCAGGAGCGGAGGAATTAAGTAGAAGTGAAATGACTCCTTCCTCCTCGTTCTGGTCGCTGCCTGGACCGGTATTAACGGTGTATCGGTGTATCATGCATCTGAAAGGTCGCTGGAAGTTGGTCGCATTGTTACAAGACTTGTTACAAGATATAAAAACTGAAGAATTTGCACCGTTTATAACTTTTTGATTTGAGTTCTTTATGCGGAGTGACGTCAGAGGGAGATCCCCGCGAAAGAGTCGGTTCACTCTTTCCTTGATGTCGTGTTTCTGTCTCGATGTCTCGCTGAAATGGCTTCCGAAAATGTTTGACGCGTCCGGGTTCAATGCGTGAAAGCTACCGCTTCGGTCGAATCAGCCGAGTGTCCACTGGTCTGCCTCTTAAGCTCTTTATTGGACCATTTTAGTGTGTTTCGCTGTGTTTTCTGGTACTTTGCACAAGTTTCTACCAATATAGAAGCAAGGCAATATAACTCTTTCGTGGCACCATCGGCTACAGACTCTCTCTTTTATCTTTTTTTTCTCTTTCTCTCTCTCTCTCTCTCTCTCTCTCTCTCGGTTATCTTTTTTTACACTGACATGCAGCCGAAGAATGGATTATGACACGCGGAGGCGCGCCATGCTCGTTCTATTGCTAGAAGGCGCCTTTGCGGTATATTTTATGCTGCACGGCTGCACCGGCTGGTTGACTGACTATGGTTGCTGTTGCTGCTATGGTTGTTGTTCTTGCAGCTACTGCTCGTGCTGCCGCTGCTGCTGTTTGTTGCTTGGTTTTCGTAGTTGTTGCTGTGGTTATGTTGCATTGTCTTACGAGATGTTTTTATTATTATATTCAATGATGTCATTGTTTGGTTGTTTCTTGTTGTTGTTGCTGTTGTATTCGGCTTTCAAAGCGATTTTGTGCTCTTGCCGTTGATTTTCCAAGACGTTTTGTCTTTCGCGCTTGTGTTGTTGTTTCGTTTTTTATTTGCTTTGCGAGCAACAACAACAACAACAACAACGACAACGACAAAAATAGACAGGCACCAAGTACTAACACCGGAATCGGCTACCGTCAACAGCTACCGACAGAAATTATTGCCAAAGGATCAGAGCTCAGACGGTTGGACAGCGAGCGGCTTGCAGCCGCCAGTTGATTCCGATAACTTATTTCGTGTTATTAATATAATTTAGAAAGGAAAGAATTAATCTCACGAGAGCTGGAGGAGCCCTAAATCAAAGAAGTCATGACTTAAGAACAACCTTCAGAAACTCCACCGATTCACTAACAACCGAACTCGAACCGAAATCTCCCGCGACACCGCAACGGTTAAAACCACACCCACTTTTCCTGCGTGAGGCTGGATTATCATCATCATGGATTACATCAGGATTATAATACTTTAGACGCGTCTTATACTCGCATCAATTCGCACTTAATTTTACAAAAGCCCGACTTGAAGGGTTTTGGAAAGGTTTGATTTGGTCTACTCCGGTCAGGCGAACTTCGGTTCACGTGGGGAAGAAAACCGAGGCGCAGAAAGCATTTGTTAAGTGGTTCGCCTTTACCGGTTCGCCTTACCTCAGTCTTCTTGATACTCAGTTGATTTGGGTGAAATTCTACTGGAATTTCGTATGGGGTGATTTGGTCTACTCCGGTCAGACGAACATTGGGTCACGTGGCGAACAAAACCGGGGCGTCGCAAGGCAAGTGAACTCTTCCGACTGGCAATACCTCTGACGTTTTGTTCGATTTAGTTCGGGTAAGGACTAAATTCTGTCGGTGCAGAAGCTGCTACATCTTGTTGTCGTTGTTGTCGACATCGTCGTCGTCGTTGTTGTTGTTGTGGCTGAAAAGTCTGGGCAACTTCTCTTCTTGACTCCTCGTTAGTTTGTTGTGTTCGAAGCAGGAAACATAGTCGCCGTGCGCCTGCGTTCGTGATTTGTTTGCTGCTACTACCGACTGCTAGCCCGCGCTGCTGCAGGCATGGCTAACGTACAGGGGCCCACTGTGCGGGCAGGCAGTGCCCTGCTTTGCACAACTCTTGGTTTTTGTTATTATTATAATTATTATTTTTATGCTAATCGAACAAAGCAAGCCGGACGGACACCGAAAGCAGAAAATACTGAATTCTAACGTGCATGTAAGAGTCCGCTTAACTTGGCTTGGCCGGAACCCATATACCCTACACCCGAATCTGTCGAAGCTATGATAAAAAAGTGGGCGGGTGCTGATGCCCTTTTGCATTTCATTCACAGATAGTAAATTTTCTAACTATTAACTCATTGACAAGCCCGCTTTTATTAACAAACGTATACATTTTCGGTACAGTGTAGGGACATTAGCAGCACACGCCCCCAAATATCGTGAGATGGCTTTCACCAATACGCTAAGCTCGGCATTAAAATTTAAGTTTGAGATCCGGACGGCAAGCTGTCAAAACGGATGCATCCGCTTAGCTCTAAAAGCGTATACATTTATGTTCTTATACTTTAAAAAGTAGGCGGGGCCCGGCTCAGCTATTGATTGGAGGTTCATCGGGTGTAGGGTATAAATGTGAGTCGACGCGGGCGCTGTCCCGGTGCTCGGGATAAACATAAACATTACCATAGTCTGGTATTAAATTAATTCAAGCAAGGAAAAGAGGTACTTACCATCGCCCGAGATGCTGCCTTGCGAACTGTGAGAGTCTTCTGAAAGTAAAATGAGAAGTTTTACATTATTTTCCTCAGAGACACTTTTGTTCCGCCGAAATTAAAAAGTTTACTTTAGCTTGTTTTAAAAAGATCTAGACGCTGCTAGGCCTGAGTCTTGACTCTTGGGTTAGTTCTGGTGCTCGGAACTACCATACACATATTGAAATTCTTTTGTTTGTAAGTTTTCAAAAAAAAAACGTTAAAAATGTGCCTCTCATAGTTGCTTATATTGTCTTTTGAACTTAGAAAACGATCGTTTCTGGCTTCTCAGGCTTCTCTTAACAGCTCTTCACCACTTGCCAAAGAGATCCTATACCTTTTTACTTATCACCGACTGATTGGGCACACCCGTGTACCTGTCGTAAGGTACAACATTCAGCGAATGTCTTTAGTATTGTACTCTTACTTTATATTCAAAATCAGTCCAAAGACTCATGCAATTGCAAAAAAGGTTCCGCACATTAAAAAAGTAGTTAGAAAGTCATAAAGGTGCGCACCTGCATTGGCCTGGGTCTCATTCATTACCGTGATCCATTCGGCGGCGGTCTGTGGCATGAGCCCGGCCGACGTTGTCCTGCCTCCGCTGCCGCCGCAGAACTCCTCCAACTTCTGTTGAGCTGCAAGCATGACACAAAGTGAGCAAGAAAGCGTTAAATTATTTCACATGCAAGTACGAGTACGATAAAAGCCCGAAAAGAACCCGAGAGGGACGCGGCACCGAAGCTGCGGACACCGGAGACGCGTGGCAACCGAGTGCCGTCGAAACACAGAAGCCGCGTCTCGACTGAAAATCGGTTACTATCTAAAAATACGATGCAGAATAATGCAGAACGATGCAGAATAAGTCGCGCTATGGCCTGAAATCGCCAGATTGCGATAAAAAAACCAGCCGAGTGGCTGCATGAAAACTTTTTGGTATAGCGACAATAACGATTTTGAAAAAGTCGAGATTTTTGGTATGTTTTCTCTTCGATATTACTACTTTTTTAGCTCTTTCTTACCTTTGGTTTTTTCTTCGTTGTGTGTATACTGATTATGATGATGATGATGAGGATGAGGATGAGGATGAGGATTGTGATGACTCCGTTGCTGTTGCGGCTGCTGTGGCTGCTGTGGCTGATGGGCCTGGTGGGTGGAGTGAGCTTGCGAGTGCGTGTGCGACTGCAGATGCGCAGCGCTGCTGCTGCTGCTGTTGCCGCTGCTGCCGCTGTTGTTGTTGCCGCCACCGCCATTCTGCAGATGACTTTGATGTAGATGCGAATGCGGCTGGGGCTGCGGGAGGGACAGTGGGTGCGAGTGAGGATGCACGTGAGCGCTGCTGTGGTGCTGCGTGGTCTGCAGAGTGTCCAGGCTGTGCGGGTTCAGGTGCGGCTGTTGCGCAGACGTCTGCATCTCCATGCTGAGCATATCAAAAGCGACTGTCAATAGAAATAAACGACTGACATTTAAAAGAACTTATTGACATCTTTAATGCAATCACAAAATCAAAAACGTATAAAAATTAATAACGTCACCAAAACCAATTGATGACAGATTGTTCACCGGTAAAGAAAACGCATGCAATTGGCGTTCAGACACGCTGGTGAAATGTCATGCGTGATTCGTTTACGAATATGTTTTGTTAAAGAAACACAAACTTCAGGGACTTCATGACGTTGTCCTCGAATACAATTTCTATCCACTGTGCACATGTCATCATGTCATGTTCTACGAATCAGGCATAGAAATTGTTGGTAAAACAAATCAGTGGCAAATTAAATTCATGACAAAGCTTTCAATCCTAATCACACAATTTTTATTTATTTTTTGTTTTTCTTGCTTCATTGTACCCAAAAAAACAAAAATACGTACATAGCTGTTTTCTGGTATCTGTCGAGTCCTTATGAATAATGAATAAGGCTCTGGAATTTTGAATACTCTTGTTCCGAAAGCAATTTGTTTGAAAATACAAGTTGACAATAAATTTTAAATTTTAAATTTTTTTTTAAATTTTTTTTTTTTTAAATTTTATTTTTTTTAATTTTTTTTTGCCGTCGTCAACCCAGCATTGCTCGGAAAACAGTCAGTAGTCAAAAAGTTTTGTAAGTATTTTGTCTGTAAGTAAACTAGGAATTATTAATTACGGTTAACTACGCTTAATTACTATTTCTAATTACGGTTGTCTAACAGTTTTTGTGTTCCTGTTGTTGTTGTCATATTTCATATGCCACGATTATTTTCACGCAACTGAATTGAATTGTGCCTACACATGCACATATGTATGTACATACATAGATGCCGATGCCAAAGACCCTCAACTTGAGCGGACAGCAGCCCCGGTATACTGACCTCTCCAGGCTGCTTCTTCACCTGTTGTCCATTGTTGACCTCAAGCGATAACTATCTGTGTGTTGTTGTTGTTGTTGCCGGCAGTCAAGTGTCCATCGTTACTAAACATCAACCACAAGACCGTACAAAAAACTAATGATTCGACGATATCGCACCTGTCCCTTGCCGCTGACCGTTCGTTCTATTTCCCTAATTTTCACATTTTCTTCCGAGACGCCAGCAGGGCCTCGCCGTCCAACCCTTGGCGGTTGACGCTGCCGCGGCTGCTGGTGCATTCCGTGGCTAATAGTGGTCGGTAGTGTTGCGTTTCCGAGGCCTAAACGAATGCTCAACGTGGAGGAAATTGGTAGGAAGAAAGTGCGGGAAAATTTGTTAACTAAAATGGAAGCAGCAGGTGGGACAGACGGCCAGACGGTTGGGCCATAAAAGGATGGTGGTGGTGGTGGTGTGCCGAGCGCTCTTCAGCAGGATATGAATCGCCGAGAAAAGTATAAGGAAAAAATGCTAATGGCTTGTGTTTGACTACAAAGGTTTAGCATAGAAGTGAATAAATTCCTCTTTATATCAAATTATTACCATCAGTTTTCAGATGCCTTCGCACTCGCATTTTCAGACTTGCATTCAGTGGAATATGTCCGAAACTTGGGCTGGGAAGAGTGGAGGGGCATTTTTTATAGAAACTTTAATCCTTTCAGTGGTAATGAAAAGGCTTTTTAATTAATTAAGAATGTAAAAAATTTAGAATTTTACAAAACTACTAGAAAGTAAGCATGCTAAGTTCACGTGAACGAAAATTCTAAAAAAAAAAAATCCAAAATAAAATTTGACAAATCAATCGACGCATTTTATTTTCTCCCAATCGCATTTTTGCAGGTGTTCATCGAAAGAAATGGCGAAGCCGTTTGGATTTTTGATATTTGAGCGTCTATGGCAAATGTCAGGTTTTCAAACGAAGGCCTTAGTGAGATTGAGAACCATTCGGAAGCCTTTTGGCGTCTACCCAAATAGAAGGTTCTTCTATTTGTTATTTACTCTGCTATCAAGCTTTTTCGGGTACCTCTTTTGCTGGCTTGGTTACGTTTTTTACAATTTTTTATGCTCATAATTTATGCAATTTGACGGTAATTTCGACCTTTTTTTAAGCATTTATTATTTGTTTTCTAGGGACGAGGGAAAAATTCAAACGAAAAGCGCGAGAAATTCAAACGAAATGCCAACCGCGGCGACTACAACGACTCCGTTTAAAAGAACTAACGTAAAAGTTTACCCTCCAGACAGCACTTGGGAGAAAGGGCAATGAAAGCAACAGCCACAGCACCAACAACACAACCGTCTGCCTTCGTACACATGACGGACACTTCGTTTGTTGACATAACAGCATGCCCCGCGTAACACGGAAATGAGTGTAGAAAAAAGGGAAAAAGAGGGAAAAAGAGGGAAAAAGAGTCGGCCAGGTCAGGTCGTTGGTGGGCGAAGTGCATGTGGCACGAATGTTGCTCTGCGTCAAGTCCTTTACAACTGTTGCATCACGCCAGGCCAGACGAACCCAACGGCCTAACTGCTAATTTCACAAATTCCGTAGTCCTTGCGCTGCGCGGCGGCCCTCGCACTGTTGCACCCGCTTAAGTCGAGTTCGCGCCACTTTAGCCCTCGCTATCATGTGCTGCATCTATTCATTTATTCGCTGGCGTTCTCATGCTATCATCTATCGTGGACAGACCGGCGAATTTCCGCGCTCCGCTACGAAAACAGATACAGAGGCACATAGAATATGTTCCCGCGTATACTATACATGCTCCCATATACTAGTGTTTTATTATTTTTCTGTGCCTAGACGCCTAAGAAATTGTAGAGCGCTGCTAGATGTTTACTATGTGACCGATCAGCACTGGATGACTCTGGACATAAAGAAAAAATTTTAATTTCTGCTTCTACTCGTGGTAACATATTACTTCTCAAAGCCAAGTTTAGTGATGCTTCCTCCCTTCATTCACTCTTACTATAAGTGTTTCCTGTAAGCCTTTGGTACCTTTGGTATCACATGGGTACATTGGGTACACTTGGGTACATTGTCAGGAAGACCATAAACGACTTTAGTTTCTCAGCCTACTTTATTCCACATGGTAAGCTCATAAAAGGATTGGAAACTCTAAAGACCTTAAAGTTCCTTGAGCTCACTTTTTCGCTTTTCCCTAAGTTTTGCTTTCCATTCTTTTAATTATACAAATATAAAAAATTTTCTCAATTGAAATGACTTTGGCCCACACGCCCTAAAAAACTTTTAACCAAAGAAGATAGTAAATGGCTTTTACTGTATTGAATGCAGTAGACTTTTAGCTTCGGATTATTGTTACTGTATTATTGTATTATTGTTACGCTGTATTACTGTTACTTCCATCAAAAAATTCTTCTTCGTTCATTAAAAGTTGGCTGAAACTGTGTATACACTGTTTTACCAAATCTTTTCTGGCTTCCCAGCGAGTGTCGCATAAAGGGCTAGGGGTAATGTTTAAATGCTCTTGTAGAATTTCTCATCTTTTTGTACATGCAGAAAATAAGCAAATAAATATTCCGTTTTTTAGATTTTCTCGGATCGGTTTCGAAATCGAAAGAAAGACGTTCTCGACGGAACAGAGAAATCGGTTCCGTTTCGAATTCGGATTTTTATTTATCACTAAAAAATATTTTTTAAAATATTGTTTATACGATTATTTGACATAAAAAATGTTTTCAATAAATGTGGCAGGAATTGTTGAAAAAATTGTGAAGTGTTGTTTTCAAATTTTGAATAATTTTTGTTAAACTTTTTAGTACGTTGTAAAAACGTTTTATATAAAAAGAATATACCAAAAATTGTCGTCTTCAAAATCAAAAATTGTCAAATTTTTTCAAAAAGTCGAATAACATTTTCAAAAAATATTGTAGTATATTGCCATAAATGCAATTTTTAAATTTATTAAAGAAATAAGTACTGAAAAATAAATAAGTTAAATTTTGCAACGTTTTCCGAACGAAAAAGAAAAGTACGAGTACACCAGAGAGCACCGGAAAAAGAGGCAAAATTTATTAAAAATCTATAAAGAAATTTTGAATAAAAACCTTCTTAAATCAAATTTTAATAATATCGAGTATTCGGGATATTTCTGATGGCAGACTACCATCAGAATACACAAAAACTAAGTATTTTAATACTCGTAGTAAAATAGTACTTACATTTTATGTTTGAAAACTTACATATATTGTACTAAATAAGTTTTTAAAATTTTTTTGTATAACAAAGGGAAATTTTTTCTCTTATTTAATTTTTTGAAGGTCCTGAAATTAAAGCTGAAGACTGCGTGGGGAGCCTAAGGCACAATTGCACTTGGTGATAGAGGAAGCAAATCTCTTTCAAAATTTTTTGTTTATTGGATGGGATAAAATTTGTATTTTTTTCGTTTTGAAGAGGTGTCGATATTTCTTTTAAGAGTTTTCATTTATATAATTTGGAATACCCTTTTGCATGTCGTCAAGTATGAACGTTTGTTGTATGTTTTTATGTAATGGATTATAATAAAAACAAATTAATTGTAGTATTAATAATGTAAAATTCTATAAAATAAATAATTCTATAAAAATATTGAAAGTGTTCGTAGTATAATCTTTATGTCAATTAGCGTGTTCTTTGGTGTTCTTTTATGAACTATGTACTTTTATACATTAATTTTTTATACGTTCATTGTATTCTTTGATTTATTCTGATTTATTTATTGATTTATTCTTTGATGGTTCCTTGATTTAAAGAATTATTCGTAAACTAATGAGCACGTTACTTCAAGAATGATTAGAAATACATTGAATCACCGAACGCATACTTTTGACCAGTTTTAACGAAAAATACATGGGAACAGAGAACTTTTCTGATATTATGTACGCGTTTCGTTCTGTGTAATTTTCCAATAGATACCATTTGGATAAGAGCTGTTTTTCTTAACGATTATAAATGTTCGTGAACAACGATAGAAATATTATCAAGTTATCATGTGCAAGAGTTCATTATTTTAGTTCTGTCAGACAATGACATAAATAATTATGAGGCTGTAGAGTTTTATTGCAAAAGAGGTTGATTCTCACATTACTGAGAGGATTTTGTTGATTGAGGAAGGATTGAGGGCGCAGGACGACTACATCTCTGATGTTAACCATCAAAGGTGTTAAAAATAAAAATTAGCAAAGGTGCTAACCAAAAAAATAGTAAAAATAACCATCAAAACTGTATGCTAACCGTAAAAATAATAAAAATAACCATCAAAACTGTTTGCTAGCCATAAAAATAGTAAAATAACCGTAAAAAATTTATGCTAACCATAAAAAAAGTAAAAATAACCATACAAAAATTATGCTAACCATAGAAGTAGTAAAAGTAACCATAAAAAATGTATGCTAACCATAGAAATAGTAAAAATAACCATACAAAATGTGTGCTAACCATAAAAATAGTAAAAATAACAATCAGTTAGCATAAGCAATAAGCATGCAGTTTTAGTGAACCTTAAAAATAAAAAAAATTACTATTTATATGTATTACTTAACCTTAACCCTAAAATAATGTCGTTTCCAATTTAATTAATAATAATGTCGTTTTTCTTCACGATACTTTTAGTCAATGTCCTTTACGATATACCACAAACTTCATTATTCCATTAATGTATAATATTGTGTAATAATTTTAAAAGTGTATATATCTTTAAATGCTCGTCGTATGAGAAAAAAATTCGCGCTCGCCGATAAATTCTTCATGAGCAAAATGTTAAAATGATTTTATTTCCTATTTATTAAGTGCGGCTTTGAAAAAGTTCCGTAGTTGCGTGATCACGCTGAATTTTTATCTTTCGTAGACTGAAAACCGACTGCCTTTTTCTCTGCTCTTCTTCTTCTTGTTGTTCATAATGTGAATTTTAACATACGTTCTGCACACGTAAGATCAACCTATAGACCTTATAGCGTTCGCTGGCTGTTATTGTTGTTGTTTGTGACGTACTATAATGAACTTGGAACGAATGAATGTATCGCCAGTACATACATACGAGTACATGGTTTTGTTTTCAGTTTCGTTCTCACGTCATCTAAAACTCAAGCGACTCGGGCCCAGCGACTCCATTTTCCGCGCCGCGTGGCCAACGTATGTATGTGGCGGCCGCGGAGGGAGTCATCAGCCCGCTGATAAAAAGTGGGAGAAAAAGTTCACACCCAACCGAAGAAAAAACACCGAGACAAAGACAAACGAAAACGAAAATGGGAAAAAAGCTCAAGGTCAGTAGCGTGGGTAAAAATATTCACGGCCGTCGAATGTATTACGACTATTTGTCTTTGTTTTGTTGCATGTTGTTAATGTGGCATCGTGAGAGTACTATTTCACTATATTCAAGAAGCACCAACGATCTTTTTGCGGATCTGATTAGCTCTGAAATTATTCTGACTAACCGAGAAGTGAAAGATAATAAACACACACACAAACACACACACACACCATCGAAGGCAAGTTATCGAAATACCTTCAGACGAAAAATTCTGCGTTCATATTAGTTTCTAAAAGCTTATTCCCGAAAAACTTACTTACTCAGGGTTGATGGACGAAAATGGAGGAAAGACCCACCCGTACGAATACCTACGTAAATACTCGAATAGTCCCTGGATAAAAAGGATTCTGACGACAGAATTTGTCATTAAACGTCGAATTAATTATGGACTGAGAAGTTTAAATAAACACATTACTTTTAAACAATTTTCTCTTGAAAATTGAAGTTTATGTGCTTTAATTTCTTCAAAAGATTCGACCTTAACAACTTACGAGAAACTTACGAGATTACTTTAGTTTTGTTCACTTTGAAAAAAGGATATGAACGCGTTACAGGCTTGACCATCGTTTTTTAATAATTTTTTTTTGAATTTAAAAAATTCCGCTTTCTGCCTAATAGCAACAAGACAACATCATCTCGCATACAAACTATTCGTATAATATCGTATAATCGTATAATACCTAAATAAAAATTAGGAGACTTTTCAAATTGAAAGCCTTGATCGCTTAAAAAAGTTTTATTACTTGCTCTAAAACTTCACAGAGCTCTGACTTCAAAGAGCTCTATAGTGGTTATGTTACAACTCTATATAGCAGTTATGTTAGATAGGTCCTAATCGACTTTAAATCGGGTTAAAAAACTATTAAAGCAGTCGGCCGTTGTGTCCAATTAAATATTTCTTTTCACCAACGGCTGAAAAATACTTTATACGTATTACGATCTAACAAACGCCAAAATAGACACTTACATAGAAGTTTATTGTAATAATGTATCCTAAATTTGTTTGAAATCTATCCAGACTTTTCGAAAGTTATCCAGAGAAGCTTGGTTTGCAAAGATATCCTTTTAAGCGCTTTCACACACACTCTCTGTTAATCTCTTAACTTTTACAACACTTTTTGTTAATATTTTTCACAAATTTCATTTTTAATTTAAAACGTTCGTTTTCGACACTTTCTTTTTCTAAGAAAAAACGTTTTTTGGGCTTGTACTATTACTGATCGCTATTGATCACCACTCTATAAAAATAATTTTTTCAGTTTTATTTTGTAAGTTTTACGAACTCTTTTTCTCTGCTCTTTGTCGCAATGCAATAATCTTTTACGCATTTTTGCTCATTCTTAATTTCGCTCTGCGACAAGCGTTTGTTTCATTTGGGCAACTTTCGTTTCCTTGCGCCCTGCCCTTTAAATGGACTACTCAGGGGCGGTGGGTCTTTCGTTTTGCGCGATTCGGCGATCTCGTTGGCGCGGGAAGGTGGTCTGTTAAGCGCCGATTTCGTGGTTCGCGTGATTTTCGCGCATTTGCTGGGGCACGGCGCACAAGACCGAGCGTCACTTCAATGGTTCAGCGAGTGGCCAGCGATCACTGCAATCCGTGGCTGCAACCGTCCATGCGCGCTCTTTTTCACTTCCTGCTTTACCGGCAGGTTGTCCGTTGACGAAGACCGCTGTGGTTAAACTGCCTGTTCGCGGCCCGTCGTACCTGAAGCAGAGCTGTTCCGCTTCGTGATCGCGAGCGCAGCGATCTTTGAGTCCGACTTGAGAGGCAAGTCGGTTTGAGTGCCAACTCAATTACATGTGACTGCATGTTCCCGAGTCAGTTGGTCAACTTGTTGGTGTTGTAGCAGTGCAGGTCGTGCTTGTATTTTCTGCTTTTCGCAACAGCAGCAGCAGAAGTTGCTGTTACCGAAGGCAGCCGGGAAGAAAATTGGGATTGTTTGGTTGGTGAATGGGCAAAAGGATTTGGTCGATTCAGAGTTGTGTACAATGGCCATAATCAATTGGCCAAATAAACATCGTGCTAGGAGAATGTATCAAAGGCTGGTTCAAATTGGTGAGGCTCATATTTTCAGTTTTTAAAATGCAAAGTTATCGCGAAGAATCCCAAATTTTCATAATTTCAATAAATTCCTCTAAAAATGGCTGAGCCCATTTCAGATAAATATAAAAAGGAAAATAGTAGCTTTCGATCGCGATTGTTCCTCAACTCTTTAAACTGTTATTTTGGATTTGAACAAAGTTTTCGTACAATTCGGTATTGCGGTTGCGGGGCGTTTTCAGGGATTGTGTAAACACCGTCCAGCATCACTCTCCGAATATGAAGACCTAACTACAAAGGATAATTTTTAAATAAATATGCATAAATATAAATTTATTATTTCCTGGTAAGATTTTATAACAGTTCGAATTAGTTTCATTCATTTAATTTCGCTTTAAAATGAGCAGCAATTGCTGTAGAGAGAGAAAAAGTTCTCATTCTGCTGTTGAGTGGAATACAGACAGCCAACAGTCATTGAAATATACATATGTATGTACGTACGTACTGGCTGTGCAGGGGCTACCTCGTGTACCGGATACCTGTTGCCGCCGCGACGCTGTTGCACAGCCACATCACGTTTGCTCACTGGCTGCACTCGAGATGAGCGCTTGTGAAGCGCACGCCTACCGGTCACCCGTCGTTCGCAAAGCCGCTGAGACGACGAAGGCATTCGAGTGTGGTGGCGCAGCTCGTGTTGTGGTTGGATAATTCAAACTACTTTTCGGCTCAGCAACAGGCCGCAAATGAACACAGTGACACAATTTAGCAGGTAGGCGACAGGTGCGTCTGCCGGCCCCATCGTTGAGTGAACATCGTTGACAAAAGTTGCCTGAATGCTGACCAAAGTACACTCGTTACTACTTTTAGCAGGTAAAGATACTTGTTTGGAAATTGCCAACGTATTCATTGAGTAATTCCTAATGAGCTTAAGCGAAGGAGGACGCATAGGAGCTAAATTGCTATAAAGAACGTCTAAAGGTCGAAATTTATAACCTCAGTAGCTATGATAAGCTTCGTCACTGTTGTGTCATAGAGACGCCTTTGCACCTTACCTCACTTCCAAGTGCTGAGAATTCTTTGAAGTAGGAGACTGTAAGATATTTTAGTTTTGGCCAAATATATTTTATATATTTTTATAGCTTCTGTTTTTAGACAAAAAGTTGTGTTTATGTGTGTGTTATTGTGTTTTTTTGTGTGTTATACAATTTTTTTTAATGAAAATTTCGAAAAATAGAATATTTATACAATTTCCTATTGAGCGTCCGCACCTGTGACCGCACCCGGCGCCTTACCATGCGGATAAAATGAGCGCGTTGAGCACACCGACGAATGGGGTGGCTAACAGACACAGAAACAGCAACAACCAAATCATACTGATGTATTATATGCTTATTCTTTTATTTACAAGAACACCACCAACAACAACAAAACAACCAGTTTTAATTGATTAGCGAGCGAATGAGTGAAAACTGCGTCTCTCTGCATGATTTTGGTTGGCCATGTTTGTCGGGCTTATTTGCTGCGAAATGACAAAGTGTGCCTATTGGAGCCACCGACAACACCCCGTGCGCGCCGCAGCATGTTTGGGCATATTAGCGACGCGGGATTTTGTGTGCTATGAATGTGGTTGCATGAACTAGGCGCGTGCTTCACGCTGCTGCTGCTGCTGCTGCTGCTGCTACTGCGACGGCTTCCATCAACGTCATCATGATCGCGTCGCCACTTAATAAAAAATATAATGTTAAACGAATTTGTATGTGTGTGATCTTTCTCTCAATGAAAATTATTTCTTCCTCTACCAAAAGGTAAAAAGCGCTCTCCAGTGGCCAATTGGAGAAGCTCACAGTCTCTGGGACAGGATTTGACGGTGGAATATGCCTTTAATCAGGCAAATATTTTTAACGTCAAAAAGCTAAGGTTACTTTATGTAGAATGCGTGATATAATACATCAAAATTGATCCTTTTCTTGCTGCTGAGATATGAATCTTTGTGTTTCTTTCTATAAAAGGTGCACAGAGGGCGCTCCACCGAAAATTTTAAACTATTGTCTATAGAATACGACACTTTTTATAGATATAAACTTCGTAGTATTTAAAAATAATTTAAGATCAGCAAATGTGGCAGAAAGCAATATAGAAAATTAGTGAAATAATAGAAACGGAAATCGTGCAGGTTTGGCGAAAGGAGCAGAGAACGAAGAAGGGGGAAACGCAGCAGAAGCGCCACAGCAGCTAGTTAACCGACACACGCCATCTAACTAAACCGAGAACTGTCATTTTCCTAATCGGCCACAAATCTGATCTTAAGAGCACACGTGAAGTGACCGATGATAAAGCCAAAGAGTTTGCTGACAAGAAGGGCTTGATGTTTCTGGAAGCGAGTGCCATGACTGACTGGTCAGAATGTTGAAGAAATTTGTCTAGAAACCACTCGCAAAATATGCCAGCGTATACAAGAAGACCGTCTCGATTTGAATGCCTCCGAAGCAGGTGACCTTAAGTAAAACAATGTTTTAAAATTAAAAAAAATGTTAATATTCGTAAGAAATTAATATACATACATATCTAGACTTAGGATTATTCATATAATAGTTTACGTTCAGGAAAATTAATAATTTATTAAAATTAACTTAAAATAAATTTCGTGCACGAAAACTCCTTTCTGAAGCAACCTTTCTGAAATCAAGAGCAATTTTTTCTCCCGATGTGGTAAATTATATTTTTAAAAAGCCAAATATAGGTACGATAAATACCACATTTCGCAATACTTGTTCCACAGCAGATAACTGTTATACTATTTTTTCTATTCTACTAGAGGGCTGCACGAGATGTCTCGAAGTCTTGCTCAAGACGTCGTGTTTCTCACAGAAATGCATTTGATTCAATGTTATTAAAAAACAGACTTAAAAATCGTTAAGACGTTGTAATCCATTATTCGTGAAGGGCATTAAGAGCACTTAACAATTGAGCATGACGTCTTTTCCTCTCTTCGTTCAGAAATAAAGGAAATTGTTTTTATCTTCGTATATCTCCGCCTTCATTTGTTCAACTTTCACTTTTCCGTTTATTTTTGTAATCTTCCCGGGAGATCGTCGAATTTGAAGCAAAACTGAGCAAAAGTGTTTCCAATCGGTTATAGCTCTATGCCCAAAGATTTCGTCCATTTCATCCCAAATTGAGGATTGAAATTAACGACATTTCAATTGATAACGTTCGTTCCCGAAACGACCAAATCCTGATGCGACAACATCCTTGAATTACAGAAAGAAACCAATGAAACCAAGATACAATTTCTAGAGGGTCCTGCATCAGAGGCATACGGCCGCGAAAAAGAAATCAGCAACATTCAGCAAATCCTACACTTTCACGGCTACCAAGCTTTTTCTGCGTTTAAAGCTCTGTGGGTAAGCGGCCTATGGCCGCAAAAAGCGATTAAATTAAAACTGTCAGTAAGTCCAAAACTTACTCAGTAAATAAGGTTGCTCTGCATCTAGAGTACCTCTGCGAGGGAGACCAACTCTAACCTCTCTATTGCTCTAGAGAGACTCTAAATCGTAATTGCTAAGTGTTGGCAGAGTTTTGTCGCATTGGAATTTTTTCATTTCGGGATTTACAAAATAACCGGGATGCTGTTGTTTCGGGATACGTATTACTGTATCTCAAAAATCATTGATCATGGTGCGGTAACGACGAAAAATCGAGTAATTTTGATCTGCTTCCATACTTTTATATACAGCGTTCGGATGCTGATGCTGATTATAAGTTGCGCGAATCGAGTGATTTTTTAAAGTAAATTTTGATAATTTGGTAGCGTTATTCAAGCGTTAGTCTGAGATGATTTACAGAAAATAATAAGTCGACCAATGAGCGCAGTATAGCAGCCTGTTTGGCAGCCAACCCTTCAGTAAGTACTACCTAAGCAAATAAAAAACAACCTATATTTTGCTCCCCAGAAAATTCCGGTCCGTTTTACCAAACTGTGGATTTCTCTACAACCGAGTGGACGAGATTTCCTCGTAGATTTCCGTTTAAGCGGCTTGCAGCTATTTTTGGACCTATTAATTAGTAAAATTAATTGATTACAAGAAATCTAAAGTTAGAAAAAAAAATGTATTTTAGGTAGGGAGGTGGAGGGGAACTCACCTAACTTTTACTCACTCTACTTTTATATGTAAATAGTCAAATCACAGATTTTAATGCGCGAATTTCATACTTACGAATACTTCATACTTCATACGAATCTCATACTCACATTTTAAGTGTAGGGCCTTGGAGCTTAGGTATAAAGTCCAGGAGGTTATTTTTATTATTAACATTTATTTTTTATTAATACCATATAATATAGTTGTAATAATTTCTTATTAGTATTATATATATTTTTTATACAAAATTAAAATCAAACAAAATGTTCAACTTCTTGTTGGATGGCGCTACAAGAACCTAAGCCTCAACTAACAAGCCTCTCCAGCTAGGCCGATCTCTCGCCAGCTTCTGTCAGTTATGCACGACAAGTATGTATGTTGAGCTACGCCACCTTAATCGTGAATTCTCTCTGTTGCGTTTTTCCATAGGCTCGAAATCGAAAATTTTTCGGGCCGGAGCTGTGTCCATACGTTCTACATGGTCTAGCCAGATGTCTAGGGATTCAACACCTAAGATGAAGCACGGTTAAGATGAAGCACGGCAAGACCTGACTGAAGGCTGAAGACCGAAACAAACACCTTCTAGGGCTGTAAAAGCGTATTTCGGGATTCTGTCATTTCGGGATTTTGAATGTCTCCGATGTAGGCTATTTATTGCGCACTATTCTGCCCCGCCTTGTCATGTATTGTCTTTCAGTCTGCCTTCATGCATCCCGTTGCTGACTGACCTGTAAACAGCAGCAGAGCACCCCAGGTGCATGACAAGCCCACGCCCATGCAATAAATGTGAGTGGCATCAGCTCACAACCTTCGAGAGTTGGTACCTTGGTTTGCAATTCGATGAAATATACCAAAAAAGTTATACGAACTGCGTCGAAAAACCAATACACATGTAAATACTAATAATTACCGTTTTTATACCCTACACCCGAAGGGATGAGGGTATATTCACTTTGTTCTTCCGTTTGTAACGCATTAAAGGAGGCGTGGCAGGTATAGAAAAGTATATATATTCTGGCTCAGAATCACCCCCTGATTCGATTTAGCCATGTCCGTCCGTCTGTCTGTCTGTCTGTCTGTCAGTCTGTCTGTCTGTCTGTCTGTCTGTCTGTCTGTCTGTCTGTCTGTAGAAATCACGATTACAGGAGAACGAATAGAGCTAACGCCATAAAATTTGGTACGAATATTCTTTGTCACCATAGGCTGTTTGGTATTGAAAATGGAGAAAATCGGTCCAGTGCCACGCCTACTTTTTATAGAAAGTATGAATTTTCCCGTGATTTTAGCACAATTTCTCAGCTTGTAGAGCGAGTTTAAAGCTAAAATGTCATTCCTGAATCCATGGTCTCAAACTTAAAGACATTCCCAAAAATGGGCGTGGTCCGCCCACTGGCGACGAAAATCACGATTAGAGAAGAACGAATGGAGATATAGTCTTGAGATTTGGCACAAATATTCTCTTAAAAATATTCTAAAAAATAATAATAAAAGAAAAAGTTATCTCACAGAAAATGGGCGTGACACGCCCACTGGTATACCATACCATATAATGAGGTGTTTGTTGAGAAAAGCGGTGCTGTAAATGAGTTAATATATCAAAATTTACTATCTGTAAATTAAATGAAAGTGGGCGTCACCCGCCTACTTTTTATCGTAACTTCGACAGATACGGGTGTAGGGTATATAACCTTCGGCCAGGCCGAAGTTAACGCCTTTACTTGTTAGACTTAATTTTCACGCGTTTGTTGGACTTGGTTGCGGTACATCAACATTGCTACTGCCCTACGTCTTCGACTAATCGCTTGGTTGGTTTGTTTTATCAAAGCAGGTGCGCTTCAACATATTTATTAGACTGTTGGTTTGTTAATCTTCAATTTGGGCTGGAGATCAGTTTGTAAAATACAAAAGTGTGGCGTCTTTTTTCAACGTTTTGTGAGTGGTTGCTCACATCTTCAGAGATTTTTTTATTTCTTTTTATTTTTACACTAGAATGAGCACGAAATCGTCAAAATGTACATTATTCTAATTATAATTATGTATATACATATGTATGTGTGCATGCAAGTTGTAACGAGTTTGTTTTCCCAGCCGGGATATCCTCAGCGGCTCCAGTGTCCATAGTAGAGGGATCTCGCAACCCTCTAGGAAATCCACCACCGTTACCGAATTCCGCACAATTGACTAACGTGTCAATCAGTTCACTGGCTAACTGGTAGCTCAGCTCGGACGGGGTATATTGGTTTTCATTTATTTTACTTATATTTTACAGAGACAGGCAAAGTACCTGACGACAGAATGTCGCTTACAATATTTGGGTAAAGGTTAGGTAGTTTGACAGTTTTTGCTGAGCAGGCCGAATACCTGGCGGCTAAAGGTCGCTTACAATTCTTAATTCTACAACATTTTTTGTAAGTAAAAAGCCCAAAAGTAGGCAGAGTGCCTAGCGACAGAGGGTCACTCACAATTCTTAATTTTCCTTTGTTAATTTCTTCAAAGAAAACCCTTCAGTCAAGCTGGTTGGTCGTGCAAAAAAAAAAAGAGTAAGAATGTGAAAACCTCCAGTCAAGCTGGTTAGTCGTACAAAAAAATAGGACATTGAAAACCTCCCAGTCAAGCTGGTCGGTCGCACAAAAAAAAAATAGGACATTGAAAACCTTCCAGTCAAGCTAGTCGGTCGTACGAAAAAAATCGGAATAAGAAAACCCTCCAGACAAGCTGGTTGGTCGTACAAAAAAAAAAGAAAACCTGGTTTGGTCGTACCAAAAATCTTATTCTTATTTAGCGTACTGAATAATCGGACCTGGCAATCAAATCTTTAAGTTTTATTTTTGTGGTAGGCTATGAACCTACGTCACAATATACACTTGGATCTTACCAGAAATCATGTTGTTAAAATTCTGTCTTAAGTTACGGTGAGTTTATGAACTCGATAGGAATTATACTGCCGTAAGCAAATGAAAACAAAAATTGATTAGTGTGTTGCTTGTATATTTGACAACAGTGTTGTTGTTGGGCATTGAACCTGATTGAAAAAGAAATGTTTCTGAATTCTTTTTCGAATTATTTTATTTTATAATATTTTTTTGGGAGACAGTCAAAATCCCGAAACGACAAAATCCCGAAAAATTTTAAAATCCCGAAACGACAAAATCCCGATGCGACAAAATACCGAAACGACAAAATCCCGAAAAATTTTTAATACCGAAATGAGAAATCCCGAAAATCACGAAATAAAATTTTTAATTAATAAAGAAATGACGTTTAAGTCACAATTTTTTCCAATTCGAAGTACGCGCCTACTTGCCTTTTTTTTACAATGGCAGAAAAGCAAAGTTGTAATATCGAGAAAATTTTGTTGTGTGAAGGTTATAATCTACAATATGCAAAAAACTTCACATGACCGTGAGGATTCTGCTGATTGAGGGTTATGATACTTGCTGCGGCCGAGGGCCGCCAATACGCAAAAAAACCTGTATGCAAAAAACTTCACATGACCGTGAGGATTCTGCTGATTGAGGGTTACGATCCCTGCCGCGGCCGAAGGCCGTCAATACGCGAAAAAACCTGTATGCAAAAAACTACACATGACCGTGAGGATTCTGCTGATTGAGGGTTATGATCTCTGCCGCAGCCGAAGGCTGCCAATACGCGGAAAAACCTGTATGCGAAAAACCTCATATTACCGAGAGGGCTCTGCTAAAATTTTTTTAATGTTTTCTTAAAAGAAATTTAGTGGCTAAATTGAAGTTTGCTAGTGGTTTTAAAATGTTCAAGAAGATGGAGAATACCGAAAAACTAGTTTTGAAATTTCGGGATTTTGTTATTTCGGGATTTTGTCGTTTCGGGATTTTGTCATTTCGGGATTTTGTCGTTCGGGATTTTGTCGTTCGGGATTTCGTTACCAACCCATTTTTTTAGACGTCCATTTGGGCTTAATTATTGTATTTCCATTTAATGTCCGTATTGAAACATTAAATAAAAATATTCTTTCTTGAAAGTGGTTGTCGTGTCCTTGCCAATGATACGAACCCTGGCCTCCTAGCTGCGAGACAGAGGTTCTAGCCGCTAAGCCGAATAATGTTCTGATTGAGAGTTTGCTTACTGCCTAGAGAAAAAATTAGTTGTAACCAGTTTTTTAGGTCGTTACAAAGTGTTAAGGCCTCTCATGTTGGTATGAGATGTCTTAGGCGGCGGAATTAGATTGCATTGAAAACGTAATGAAACAGGTGGACACATAAAAAAGAACATGTAACTGGTTGTACGTGTGTGTTGGTGTGTGCCATTTCATTTTGAACTGACCCAAAACGCGAAACGACGCATGATGCACGGACCTGAAGATGGGAGTAGCGAACCAAGGAGTGACGCGTGCCACTATCGTCGACGTCTTTCCGTGTACAACGAGGTGGCGTTCGCCGTGTGGCGCAGCGTGGAGTTCGATGACGATGAATAGCCCGACTGGCGGGCGAGTGGTCTTAGGGTTATTCAAGAGATCATCGCTCGCTTTTGAGGAGACTCGCGAGCAGCGGCCCGGGCTGGTAACTTCTGAATGCGAACTGGATTTCTAAGGGAAGGGATTGGCTCCAAAGGTGGAATATTGTTTGATCATCCGTTAAAATCTCGTTTACTTATCGTACACAATTTAAAACAGTAAGAAGAAACAATAGTTTCAATTATTAAAAGTTATTGGTGCTACTAAGGCTTACTGTATCGCCGAGTGTAAAAAATATTCGAACAAAGAATACTTTTACTTTATTCAAGGTAAATTTATTAATTTCATTAATTTATTTATTTTAGACCTATGTATAGTGTAGAGACCTTACATTTTTTTTTTTTATTTTTTTAAAGCTTCCAAACTTAAGATTTCAAAAAAAAGTCGCGTCAATGAAAAACGCTTTTTAACTTATTTATATATTGATTACTAAGTATTATTCATATAACACACAATGTTTGAAAACTTACATACATATATTGTACTAAATAAGTTTTTAAAATTTGTGTGTATAACAAAAATAAATTTTTTCTCTTACTTAAGTTTTTGAAGGTCCTGAGATTAAAGCTGAAGTCTGCGTGAGGAGCCTAGGCACAATCCAGCCCTTTCTGATTGCACTTGGTGATAGAAGAAAAAAATCTGTTTCAAAATGTTTTGTTTATTTGGATGGGATAAAATTTGAATTTCTTTCATTTCTAAGAGCTGTCGATATTTGTTTTAAGAGTTTTCATTTATATAATTTGGAATACCCTTTTGCATGTCATCAGGTATGGACGTTTGTTGAATGTTTTTATAAAATGGATTGCAGTAAAAACAAATGAATCGAAGTATTAATAATGTAAAATTCTATAAAATAGTAAATAGAACTATTTAAAGTGTTCTTAGATATAAAGAGAAGTAATTCTTTGTTCAATGAGCGTTTTCTTTAATATAATGAACTACATACTTTTACACATTCATTTTTTATTCGTTCATTGTATTCTTTGATTTATTCTCATTTATTTATTGATTTATTCTTTGATGGTTCCTTGATTTAAAGAATTATTCGTAGACTAATGAATACGTTCTTTAAAGAATGATTAGAAATACATTGAATCACAGAACGCATACTTTGGACCAATTTAAAAAAAAATACATGGGAACAGAGAACTTTTCCTTTGATATTATGTACGCTTTTCGTTCAGTGAAATTTTCGAATAGTAAATAACATCTGTCTGCTTATTAAAATTATAACACAAATTCTAACAGGTCAGTCATTTCCACGCACGAAAACCATGCTGAACAGGCAAAATTCCAAAACAAACAGAGCGAGCAATTTGATCCGTAATTATCTTCTCAAACAGTTTCGGAAGAACACTGAGCTTTGCAATAACACGATAATTATTTATAAGATGTGTATTACCAGATCTTTGCAAAGGAATAATAATCGATGACCAAGCACGGGGAAAATAACCGATACCTACAGAGAAATTAAATAGTGCCTTAATGGGCATAATTGCATTTTAAACTCAAGCTGTCAAATTTTTTCAATATTTTTTGTCACTTTAAGACCGACTTAGATACGGGTGTGTCGAAACAAAGAAATTTGGTTTTTAGAAGTGACCTGCCACAAATCTTTTCAATTATTACTACCGATTTTAGATTAAATTCGTTATTTGTTATCAATTCTAATTTTTCCGCAGAATATAGTAGTTATTTTTCAGAAATTAAAGCCTTTTGTTTGTTGTTTTAAAAAAATTAAGAGTTGCCATCCTGTACTAAAGCGGCACTTGCAGCCGAACCCTTGAGTCTGTCCGACGTGGTACAGTCGCCGGTGGAGGGAAGGCTCATTATTATTTCCAACGAAAATTTTTGATGTTATAATGTTGGCTTTTTAATTTTTTTCTTATCAACTGTGCCAACGGATACGCCGTGTTACGTGGAGCATAACGCTCTGGACAGGGGCGGACAGTGCGAGTGCATGTCGCAAAGGAAAAAGAGCAGCGGCAGGGAATGGATAAGTCCGTTCCACGATGACATCGGAACGAATATGCAGAGCGGATGTGGGAAAATATAAACAGCTCGACCACTCCTTAAGAATGCGCAGACAGAAAACAAATGCTACAGCGTTCACCGACAGGCACCGAGACCAAAGAAGAAAGAAAAAGGCCGAGAGGGGGAAAACCGAAAGCCATGCGAGCAAAAGAGGGAATTAAAAGGAGGTTTGGATCGGTCTGGCCGTAGTGGACATGCCTGTACTCATACTTTTCTAACTTTATTAAAAATAACACTGGCTTACAAAATGATATTTCTTTCATGCGCGCTTTATGAGAGCTGACTTTTCTAATGAATTTCCTCCTACTAAATTTAAAAAGCAAGGTTAAAAATTTTTTAAGGAAACAGGTTTTACGATATTGTGATTTTTTCATTGTTTTTACCTTTTTTTCACTTTAAAAACCATATCTGCAACTAGATGTGTCCCATTTGGTCGCTCTAGGTACCAAATGAAAGTACCAATGAAATGACGGACAAATACCTTTAAGTGGTTAAGCGGTTCAAAAGATGTCAATGAAAACATCCTGCAGTAATGTTGGCTTCCAATTCATCAATCGTAAACGGATTATGAATGTAGACTTTGGACTTTAGGTAGCCCCAAAAGAAAATGTTCAGAGTTGTGATATTACATGATCTAGGCGGCCAAATCCAGAGCGTAAAATTACCTGTAAGCAGTAAATAGGACGCTTCACCGGTCCAAAGCGTAAAATTACCTGTAAGCAGTAAAGAGGACGCCACCGCTTTTTCTTAAAATCTTGGACTGCATACTTCCCAGCTTTACGATGCTTTGAGTAACACAAAAAAACAGCTTACACTGGTCGAGGAGGGATGAAGAAAACAATTAAAAAAACCGCTATGAATGAAATGAATGGATTTTCTTAAAATCCGGAATGCATGAATTGTAGTGGAAAAATATTTTAAATATTCATTCGTGATGCTCTATAGTCGAAATAATCGCAAAGAAAATACACTTTATAAAGGATTTTTGTAACGGAATTTTCTTAATGTTTCTGTAGAAAAAAGCGTAAAGAAGAAAAAAAGTCATATACCATTTTACTGCAAATTCAATCAATCTACGAGGAAATACTTTGGGCGGCAAAATAAGGAAATATGTATAAAAAGTAGCAAATCGAAAGTCGGTTATTCGAAAGTTGGTTCAAGTAAGACGCATAAGCGTAATCGGTACTTTGAAATAATGCAACAAAGAAAACACTTCTTTGCGCCTCTTCTGTAATTGTATTTACAATACCGTATGTTTGGATGCTGTTGCGGTAGCGGTAGCCGTCCTTTGTTTGTTACCGGCAAGTTTAAGTCTGCTTATGTGGGCATATACATCCATACATATATGGAAATGTACTCGTATATAAAAATATGATTATATGTATATACGAGTATGTATGCAGAGCCAAACTTCAAGTTTCGGTTGGATGAGCGAAAAATTCCGCAGAGCGTGAAGCCACGAGCCACGATTTTAGCTCACATCTAGTCGTATACACAAAACGAAAGCATGCAACGACGTGTAATAATGTGGAATTATTATTAGTTTTTTGTTTTTAACTGCCACTGCTGCTGCTGCTGCTGCTGCTGCTACTTCTTCATCATCACCGTCTTCTTCTTCTGCGCCGTCTTCTTCTTATTCTTTCATCCATATGTTCAGCTGGGTACGAGTATTATAATCGTTGGACCCGCTTTTATCAGTCCTGCGCTTCAAAGACGTTCCGTTTCCGTGCTGTAGAGAACTAGCAGTAGAAACAACAGCAACAACAACCAAATAAAATATGGCACGATAATGATATCAGCAGCCGAAAAAGAACTGCGCCCCTTAAACACACACATACAGCCACATACGAGGTGTGTTTGTGTGTAAATCGTTTAAGTATATGCACTATCCACTCATTCCGAAGCTAAAAAGAGTACATACTCCGGTACTTTTTTATGAATTGGGTTATTACTGTCTTGAGGAAAGCGAAATATTGTTATGAAAACAGTAAAGAAGAAGACGTTGATGATGGTAATGATTACGATATATTACGATACATAGTTAGTATTGATGCTAATTGATCTTAACCAACCACCTCCTTTCTCTTCCTTTCTTCCGGTCCTGCGGTTTTGGCCTCAAGAGTTTCTGATGATGGGTCTTGGAACGAATTTCTTGTGTCTTTTCTCCTACTCTTTCAATAGTTTATACATTCAGAAAAATAATACTAGTAATACTTATTAATAGTAATTAATTAATACTAATAATAATAATTATTGATTTATTAGTTTTTTAATAGTATTTACTATTGTTTTTGGTCAATGTGTTTAGCAACTTCACAAAAAAAAAAAATAATAGGGTGCGCCATCTTTTATGTCGGTATGTGACTGTTTGCCGTATTCCAAGCGACGTAGACGGTCTATCGTCAAAATTTTTCGCGTCAATTGCACTTTATGCCGGAGCAAATGCAAATCTTCCTTCAAAATGCACCGGCAGGTGGTTTCACTGACGCCAAAATGCTGAACGCAGTGACGATACCACACATGTGGGCTCTCGGCAACATTCTCTCTTACCACCAACCAGTTCATTGGAACATCTTGGGTGTTTATGTCGGCGATCTCTCACTCTCCCGTGCTCAAGAAAATTCGACACTAAAAGATGAATAGTGTTGTCAGACGGTTCCTCTTGGCCACGACATTTTCGATGATATGCACGACTATTTTTAACATGTACTGAATTGACGTTTCAAAAGCTCAAGTCAATCGGTATAACTTTTAAAGTTACTCAATGTTTATATACCGACATAAAAGATGGCGCACCCGTTAGTTTTTGAACTATTGTACAAGGGTTATTTTTTATACATCGGGAATGGTCGATCCTACTGCTGCCATCTGAAAACTCTCTGTCGTAAAGTTCGACTTTTTCGTCGGTATTCGTACTCAGAACGTTTTGACGTACAAACGCTATTTCTGTTGCTTACAGTGATTCGAAAAATTTATCCCGGCCGAAAAATGGAGCTAACATTTTCGACTTTTGGAGATGAAGCACCATCAAAAAGCACTGTATATCGGTGGTACAGCAAACTCAATCGTGGTCGTCGTGCGTTTGACGAATTTCGCGAAGGTCGTCCAAAATCGTGAACTGATATTGCAAGATCATCATGCGACTTATCGTGAGATAGAGGCAGCCTTGGGCATTTGTGGAACCAGCATTTATATACAACATTGCACAAACATTTGGCCGTCAAAAAAATATGATCGCGTTGGATTCCACATAATTTGATGATCGCTCAAAAAATACCTCAATCGGAGTGGAAAAAGCGTATCGAGGTCCACTGCTTTGGAATCTGATGTACGGAGCGGTTTTTGCGGATTCCTGTTCCAGTCAAAATAAAATAATTGGATATGCCGCCGATATTGCTATTTTTATTGTAGCTAAGCTTATTGTAGCTAAACAGAGAAAAATGGTAACGCATACAAATAACAAGATATTTCTATTGAGCCACTTTATTTTGAAATTTTATTAAAGCATACAAATAATATGATTTTTTCATAGAGAAATCTTATTAATTTTACTATAGAATCAATAGGCGTACCATTACCGATTTAATAGCACGTCTTTTTTTCTGAGTGTATGACCAGTTGTGAACACTGAAAGAACTTAAAGGATTAAGGACTCATAAGGAACTCATTCAGTGGCAAATCAATTAGGCTTTTAGTGCTTTATTTTCGTTACAGAAACGAAAACATAATTATAAACATATACCTACATAGCTTACTCATTATTATTCCAAAATTGTGATATTCACAACTTATGATATTCAGAGTGAAAATTATTAAAAGCTGTTTAAATTCAAGCTGACGATTCTTTACGCCCATTGCGCGTTACCCTCGCTTAACACAATTGGATAAAAAAATGTTCAATTCGAGGATATACAAAGAGTCTATTAGTCTAATAACTCGAAATGTTAAAAAAGTGCAAAGTCCAGCAAAGTGACAGATCGTTTTGACACCCTACACCTAGACCTACACCCGTATTAACTTAATTCTTCTATTTGTAGTGCAAAGTTGCGATCAAAAGGTGTTGGTTGGGCTCAGGCGAGGGCGTCTATCTGTCTTTAGTCGGAAATCATGATTTCGCGAAAGCAGAAAGACCTCTTAATTTTGTGGGTTCAAAATAAGGCCAAAGCTTTAAAGCTCGCCCAATGGGAAGGGGGGTGTTTAACCCCAAAAGCTTCATTTGTCTTGCTTACGCACGACCATGGTATTTACAAATATTTCTACATTTGAAAAGCCATATTCATCACCTTACAACTTGGCAACAAATGGGTGTACCATACCCCCTTCGAGAGTGCACGCTGCTCCCACCAATTTATCGGAAAATTCGAAATACTACGCCCGAAAACTCGAGGAGGTATTGACGAAACAACAAAAAAACAGTTGTAAATCTATTGCCACACTTTTAAGCGCACAACCTGTTTGGGAGTCACGCTTCGTCTCTGGGTGCCATCTAGTTTACTTTCGAACATTTATTACGAATAGCTACGTTTATTTTTCACTTTTTTTGTGTTTTACGAGTGAATATTTTTTAATTTTGTCCATTTTATATTTTATTCGTAGGTTTTAAAATGCGTTTTATTTGCCGAGCGGCGCCCCTGAGCCACAGCCGGGCTCGACACAACCGTAGTGGTAGGAAACGCTCGAAGATGCATGACGCAGTAGGTACATACTCGTACATGTGTTGCGTTCGCATTGTCTGGGCGCCCCCCGCCAGAGCCCGCCGGCCGGACCCCGTCTTCACCACGGCCTGCGCGGGCTTACTGCTGCGATCCATAAGGTTTTTTTATTATTGAAGTTCTTCTGGTTTGGATGAATGTAAAACATCGGATCAACGGACCGTGATTCCTTTCGTTCGCTGGGCTTCGGCTTTGGCTTCATTTGGACTTGTGGCAACTGTTGCTGCCAATGTTTTTACCGTCGCTGTTGTAATTGCGTCTGCTGATGTGAATGTGATGATATTTGCTGTTCTGAAGCCGTTGCCCCGAAAGTGAGCTAGACGATTACTACAGAGACAGCAGATTCGTAGCGACGTATGGATGTACGTACGTCTATCTCTGCAAACTCTTGTCAGTGTGTGTGTGTGTGTGTGTGTGTGTGTGTATGAGGTCACTACTGACAGCTATTAGTGAGTGTGTGTTTGTGTTTGTGTGTGTGTGTATGTGGGGGGGGGGGGGAGAGGGGGGGGGGCTGTATGAATATTAAAATAAAGGCGAATAATGTCGTATAATGTATCGAAAACTTAATAAATGATATCTGCACCGATTTATTCAAAATAAAATTTTAACGACGGCCAGGGATCGCCGTTGGGTGAAGTTTGCGGACATTTGAGAGCGAAAAAAAACACAGAGCGATGCGTGCAAGCCGTTTAAATGACGAGTCCACAAAAGGCATTTACGTTTGAAAGGTAACCGCAGTACACAAGATGGTAAAGCACTTCCGTTCAGTCTGAAGTCTGGATGGAAAATTGGCACTATATGGAAAGAGATAGATCTTTCAATAGACTATAATAAGAAAGAGGAGCATTCCTTACTTATTTGATCAGTATTTTCTTTGGAAAACGAGAGTCTGTATGATATCGAATATTATTCATTGTGCTAAAATTATAGCACATTTTTACTGACAATCTGGTTCAGCCTAGAGTTCGTTCAGTTGAAGAGATGGCAAGCGCGCTGGGATAGATGCTGGACTTATATCCGGGCTCTCATTCCGGATATTAGAAAATGGATCTCCCGAAAGAATGAAGAGTTAAATTATTATTTGACGCAGTTCCTAGCGGGTCATAGTGCGTTCCGCCGCAGTAGTGTACATCGTTTTGGTAACGGTGATTCTCCGCTCTGCCCACTGTGCCAAACTCAAATCGAAGACTCGCGGCATGTATTCTTTGAATGCTCGCCGTTTAATTTACAAAGGGACCTGCTGCAATCCATTATTGGTGGAGAAGTAAGCCCAGAAACTATTGTGGATGCTATGCTGAAATCAGAGAAAGTGTGGCCAGCTGATACTAAGGATTGCAGAGAGAACCAGAAGATGAGCGAAATTATCGGGAGAACTATAAGACGTAAACGGTTTTAACAAACATTAACCAACTTTTTGGCTAAACATACGCCTGACGATTGAGCTACAAAGCTCCCTCTGCCTCCCGATGTAATACTTAACGGTAGTTCCGGGACGACAAGAGTGAGTCTCGGGGGAGGCGGTTTTATGGAGTTAAAGTCCCGCACTCCGGCTTTTGACGCTCTCCATAAGCCATCAATTACTCTAGTATCAGGTTTCTTAGAAATATATAGCATTGGCGGCCCATTTACTTGATTTGATCAAAAGAGAAATTTCGAAGGAAAAAAATTGGTCAAAAAATCATAATCCATTATCCTTAAGCGAGCTTGAAGACAGCGTTTGTTAGTGCTGTGTTTAGAGACAGCGGATCTCGAAACTTCCGGTTTGTGATACTGTTTCGGATTCTTCTCCCTCTCTCTCTCTCTCTTTGCGTTGGTCGCGGTGGTCGCTGGCAGAGGTACTTCCTGAGCCAGTTCTGCTTTTATTTTTGTCACTGTGTCTCATCCAACCGTGCTGCTAAAACACACACATGTGGTTGTTGATCGTAGGCGAGCAACCAGACACATGCGGACACTTACGAGCGCGGCTCCCCTGCGACCATCGTCCACCACGTCCCCGATACGCTTCGTGACGGCAGTTAACTTCAGCGCTCGCTTGCTGCGATTTATGCTAGAAAAGCCGTCCGAAATTTTGGTGGAAGCCCGGCCAGAAAAGGGTAAATGAAAAGCAATTATATAATAAAACCCGTTTCTTTCTGCGTAAAAAGCGGCAGTACGAATGCTAGATGTTTTGACCATGACCACGACTTGGTTTCCAAAAATAACAGCACACCAGCGAAAAGTTGTCGACTGAGGGAGGAGGCTCCAAGCCGAACGTGTCGTTCCGTACACGCGACCGACATTTTGTACATGACAGAAAAGTACAGTCACAGTGAGAAGATTTCGCCGGTCGGTGACTCAAAAACGAAGTTCATGCAAATGGTCATTATAAAACTATTCCTCACTATTCATGCAAGGTCCTCAAGCGAACTCAGGCAAATCTCATTGGCCCCGCCATGGCACCAGACCCAGTTACTTGGTTCGAATTCGGCAAGTTTTTCACTTTAGGCTTCTCTGCTATACTGTCCTGTACGCGACTGTCTCTTCTCTTTTGTGTTCAGTATCTATAAAGAGTTTTCAGTAAACCATGCGCATCATAATTGCAGGATGTTCGTTACGCCAAATAATTATTAAGTCCTTTTCGCTGTAACTGTTTTACTAACCTATTGTTTTATGATTGCAGTTAGCGTACATTTTTTTGTCGTTAGCCTTGCATTCCCCCCCACCCCAAACGAAATGGTCCAACGGCGGTGTGGGAGACCGTGTGACCACATTATTCACCCTCGTGTGCCTGCCAGTTATTAATTTCTTTGCCTTTTTTCCTGCCTGCAGAGAATGACACTGTGACAGGCGGGAGGGAGGAGGGCATGAGGGAGGGTTGTTTTCTCACAGGTTCAACAGTGCCACGTACACGTGTAGGCATAATGTTATCATTAAATTAAAGTGGTTGATGGTGTAGAGAGCGCCCTTCGAATGGGTGAAAACGGAGCCATCCAACCCTTCTGGCGGAAGGAGCGCTGAACGATTTGAGCGAAAAAGCATGTAGTTATATATGAATATGAAAGAACATGCAGTATTTTGAGCAATTGGCGCGAAAAATTATACCGAATGGTATACAAAAGTGCCTTTTATGTCACTTTATGTTGCAAACTTTGCACACGCTTTCCGTCGAACGTTAGTAGTAGAACTATGATATCGCATTAATTGACAATGTTGTGACACTTAAGTGGCACTTAGCTTACCTTTAAATCTTGCAACAATCCAGCCCGTGACGTCTTTAGTGGGAGACAGACCGATGCGCACCCCACGCCCTTCTTTTTACTACTTTTTCGGTAACATTTTCACGTGACCATTCCGCTGAGAGCTGGTTGAAGGGACGGGACGGGTGAATGGAGCGACGGTGGAAGAAACGTTTGAACAGGAGTGAAATAGTCTATTTTTAGAAATTTCTGATATGGCATCGGCATAATCTGGATTTTTCTGTATAGACGGCAGCAGACCTGTTGAGCTTTTCGCTGGGATTAGCTCGCCGTAACGTCCTTGTGCTTGTGCCTGAGCGTTGGTTGCGGCGCCTCTGAAACAACTGTTGCATTTCTAATAAAACGCGGTCAATAAACCTGCCCCGACTTAGCCAAACGGCACATAACCAACGCAAAACTACCCTCTCGGAAATCCAATTTGTTTATGTGTTCTGTGCGCGGTGAATGCGAACAGCCCGGGGAAAAGTGGCCTCTACCGATAACGAATGAAAACAAACTCGACGGCGTATTTTTTACACATTCATCAAACAAAATTCGTAATTGTGCCCTGGCGGGTCGTTGACGATGGCACACACACAATGAGCCAAGCCCATGTGCGCGCACACTCTGGCATACCTATGTAAGCCGTCATACGCGGCGTGCCGGCCCGCCAAACGATTCAGTCTGAAGTGCACGTATTGTTGCAGTGATGGCCAGGAATGCAACACTTGCAATAAAAGTTCCTGGAAATATAAATATTCTGTGACGAAACCTGAACATTCCCCGCGTTATGCGTCCCAGCCGAAGGAAAGATACGTTACAAGATATTTGAATAATCTCAAGGGGGAAAATTATATACGTAGATGTATGTATGTGCGCAAAGTCCATATGCATGTAGCTATACTATAGAGAGGGCCACTGGTTCGTTTGCTTTCGAGTGTTTTTTCAAGTCTGTTCCAAAACGAATTAGACCAACGAATTTCAACTAATCCTTTGCATAAAACATCATTAGCAGTTAGCACCGACACCATGGCTTGTCTAAAACCGCTTTGGATTCCGTTCAGTTCGACCTTGTTTGGAAACATCTTTGGAAAAAACTCGGCGAAACAAGAAATCCGCTTCCGTCTTCTTCTGGGGAAATAATTATAAAAAAACACACCAGCTTTGACTTCTCAGCTGTTTTTAAGGCTTAGCTTATTGCCTTCTGGCCTCACTTTATTATAGACTCTCCCTTCAAGTGTTGGGCAACAAATTATGCACGTGTATGCATTTAACTAATAATATTCGTTCATGAATTTCTTGAGAAAGCCCCGGCCTACTGCCCGTTTGCTCTCTTCTACCGTCACACATTTGATCTATCCTTTTATTCATCCCGGCATCACTCACGCGGTCGCTGGACAGAGCCGGATAATCTCTGTTTACAATAACTTCTGACAACTCATTGACAGCTATCAGAAAGCACTCACGCAACCGTAGGTCAGATACAATTCGTTACTACGAATAGTTGCTGAAAATATACGGGAAGAATGGCGGATTACGTCTGCTTCCCTCGAGCGTACGTTTACTTCCTCCCTCTGCCCGATTCGCCCGTGAAATAATCAAGTTAGAAAAAAGGAAATTACGAGATCGATGAGAAATTTATTAGGCATTAGAGAACTCTAGCTAGAAGACATGACTCTGACAATTTATTCATTAGCTGATGATGAAGCAAACCATAAAAGAGTCATATGCTGACTGTTGTTGTTGTTGTTGTTGTTGTTGTTATTGTTGTTTGAACAATAGACAGACAATAGATAGACAATAGACAATACAGGCTTAGTGGGGAGGAACGGACCAAACTCCAGTAGTGTATTATACTAGAACGGTGCACAAAACGTTTTGAAATGGCTTTCTAAACACAGAACGTTAGGTCCATCGCGCGGATAGCTTTATCGTGTCCAAAAAATTCATTTAAAATGTGATGGACCCGCTCAGTTCAGATGCCTATAGCCTTAGCCACCTCACGCACTTTTATTCTCCGATCGTCTTATATCATTCCATGGATTTTATTGACGATTTCTAGTGTGACCACCTTAGTGGGCGACCTGAACGTTCGGCGTCACTTGTGCTGATACGACCACCAAAAAATAAGTCCGAAATAAAAAAAATTATTAAAAGAAAAACAATTTGAATTTCATTTTATTTTCAAATGAATCCGGAAGAGTGAAAAAGAGTACTCTGAAGGATCTTCTGAACATTCTTTGCTCTGATGAATCTTGTAGACATTCTGGAATACACGAAAATTTTTATCTTTGCATAAAATTTCTCAAATAATATCAGTTAAATTGAAAAATAATTACAATACTTTTAAAAAAAATAAACTGAGAAGTCTTATGCAACGGAAAAATGGAGTCTTCTGGGAACTGAGGTAAATGTTTTTTGAGAAAATATAAATAACAAACCATATGAATACTTTGGTCTGTTTTTTATACTCTCAAAAAATTGTTTACAAATTGCTAACAAATGTTTTTTTTGCATAAGAACACAGCATCAGCGAAATAATGCCATCGACAGTTGAAATCGGAATTTTGAAGCGATTCGTGCCGTAAATAAGTTTTCTACAATTTAATATACACCAAACTCTCGGTTATATATACCCCCGTTTATATCAATTACCCAAATATATGAACTCCCACAAGTTTCTATTAGTTACTCTAATATATGAACGAATATTTTAATAAATCAACTCCAGTTCATATATTTGAATTTTAATACGAAAACTTCTGTTAATACGAAAGGGCAATCATCTCATCATTAAAAAACACACAGCAACTAAAAATTATCGACTATTTTTTGAAGTAATGATGTATGTATGTACATATGTACATATGTATGTAATATACAACAATATGTAATTTACAACAAATACGTATATATATTTTAACGTTTTTAATAACTCATATGCTCAATAAAAAGGTTACCTTTTTTAGTATTAAAAAAACTAATTAATTGTTCTCTATTTTACACGGTATCGGTTATATGAATTTTTCAGTTATATGAAATGGCCATGCATTAATTAGGGAGATATAACCGAGAGTTTGGTGTAATCCATAATTTTACAAAAGTGTATGAAGCAAGATGAAGCAGGAATTGCTTTTAATTAAATCTTTATATGTTTATTTTTTCTAAAGTATTAACTATATATTTACATATATGTATATTTCATTTCATTTTCCTATGCCATTGCACTCATTTTTCAAATGAATTCTTTTCTAATTTAAAGCGTTAATTAGTGGCTGCAGCAAAGGAACTAGCTTTCCTACAAGTCCTAACAAGTCATTTAACAATGGAACTAAATTTGGCAATAAATTTAACACACTAGACAGTGTGTCGCTCAACGATGCCAGAACTTCTTCGAGACCTTTTACAGCACCGCTTAAATCAGTTTCCACCGGGCCAGCAACAGCCAAGGAACCGAGTTGCTGTGCTTCAACTCCATTGTCTAAAGGAACTACCAGCAATAAAAGCTGGACATTAACCAATATTTAAAATTAATAGGTTAAATTAATTTAATTTATTCATCGAACTTACTGCTGTGACCATCAGAATGGTGTAACGATTTGCATGAATTATAACCATGACGACGGAAATATTCAATTCTTTAAAGCTTCTGTTAGTACTTAATCTGTTGAGGTAAACTCGAGATATAGAAAAGAAGTTGTGGGTCGCTTTATTTATACTTGTCCTGTTCGATATTTCGTTGCCTGTAATTGCAAAAATATTTTTTAAATATTTCATCTTATCTAATTCTATTATTTTCAAGTTATTTTCACTCGAATAGCTTTTGCTTATTATCTTATTTATGGTTTACAAATCATTCAAATAGAAAAACCAGGAAATCGTAAAACAAAGTACATACATAGTTCGATACAGTAGTTATATTTAAAAAAAAATCTTAAGAAAATTATATTTTTATTTGCAACTATTACTTACATTGTTTTATTAAGAATATTTAATTTTAAAAATAATTATTTTTAGAAGTAAATTATTATAAATAATGATTTTTAAATTAAATTTCTTCACAGTCGTAATGTCTTTATTACGATTTTCTGCATTTTACTTCAGTGAAAAATCCTTTAAAATATCGATAATATTTTATTACCTTTTTCAAGTTTTATTTAAATGATTTTTTTATTTTTTCTTATGTATTTTTTGTTAAAAATACAAGACGTTTGCAAACTATAGAAAAGGTATACAAATTAATAAAAATTACTAATTATTTGATAAACAAAAATTGGCGAATATTTCACCAATCACCAATTGTTTTTAACAAATAACGACATACAGACAGACAGACAGACGCACATGGCTAAATCGAATCAGGAGATGATTCTGAGCCAGAATATATATACTTTCCTATACCTGCCACGCCTCCCTCATCCCTTCGGGTATAGAAATGAAATAAATTGAGGAACATTTAAAAAGATTTTAAGTAGTTTCAAATTTTAGAACTAAATTTTATTACAACAAAGAAAAAGACGAGTATTCATAAATTTTCCATCTGTTTGGCTTTGCCTAGACAAACTCAGCAAAGGCCATGTTAAATTCATTAGATGTAAACGAAAATCTCCGTAGTTTACTAACTTATTTTATATGGTACTACATAAATTGAGAAAACTTTTCAAGTAAACCTCTCAATCTTCGCAATTGTAAGATTTTTTCGCTTTTGTTTGAATTGAATTCCCCAAAATTACATTACTTGGCAGCCCTGGTCGCCATGTGCGAGAGATTTGTCATATAAATTGTAAGCATAGGTAGCGATATGAATTGTGCGAGACAGCCGCCATAGAAATTGAGGTTTGGGTCCTGATATTGGAACACGTAAGCAAAAATTTAGCTTATATGAGATGCGCCTTCTGCATATTGTATGTTCTTTGATATAAGAACATACAATACATCGGCATATAAGAACATACATCGACAAATTAATAGTCGTATAAGGAAGTCACGTGTTGCACGCATGAGATTTGTGATATTAAAAAAATATTCAAGAAAATAGCTTTCGATTTTTCGACCATTTCGAACATTGTTAACTCATTAGAATAGGGCTGTAAGTTCCAAAAGCCTGCGAAGCACTGGGATGCGTCTCAGTTATCACTCTAAGATTATTGTACTTTTAAAAATTGAAATCAAAGGCACTTACTCTTCGCTGTGTAAAAACATGTGCTCTTCTTTTTGAATTTGGTTTCATAGCGTTCGTGTTTTGAGCTCTGAAATCTGTAAATCTTCAAAAAGTAATCATTGTAACAGCGCGCTTTTGCGAAAGTTGTCTGTAAACCCTCAAAACGCCTTTAATGACTCAGATCGTACAGTATATACGATTCGGAGTAACTGAAGTTAACACTCCTAATTTAGTTTTTCTTAATGATTCTGCTTTGATGTTGTTTTTGCTGCTGTTGGTGTGTTCATTATGGCTCGTGGCTTCATGCTCTAAAGACTTTCATTGATCAGCGAAGCGTCTCCACGAAAGAATATCAACGGATTGTACGACTACCTGATGATGTGGTCGTGATTGCTGTGCTTGCTTTTGTTGTTGGCGATGATAATGAAGATGATGATAAATTTATGTTAGTTACGTCTAAAGTGCGTGTTTGGCTAAATTTCCCCCTGCCCGGTGTCAAGGAGTTGAAATCATGAAAATATAATACATAAATATGTATGTATATTAAATTGCCCAAGGAGTGCCTACATCCAGTGACGTTCCTAGGCTTGGTTTCACCCGGGGCGGATGCAAAAGTGTCACCTCTATTTACATAAATGTATACATATTTACAAATATACATACATATGTATATTGCATATAATATACTGGGTGTTTTTTTCAATTTGGAGACAATGGAATATTTCGAGAACGGTGCGTCAAATGAAATTTGTTTTCCTCGTGGGTGAGATTTATTGGTGCCTAACTCAACCCTCCCACCCCACCCCCTGAGGCTGGAAAGGGGCCAACTGTGAAATATCAAATACCAATTCTTGGTATTGAATGATGGCTCAATTCTTATACTCTTGATTTTGTATCAAGAATACAAAAAAAAATTTCTAGCAAAATTTACTTAGTTTATGGCGAAAAGTTCGAATTTGTAAAACAAAGATGGTTACCAAGAATTGCTATTGAATTAATATCAACAATACAAAAAAAAGTTTCTAGCAAAATCTACTTATTATATGGCTTAGAATCCAAATCTGTAAAAAAATTGTAGTAATAATTTGAAATTTCAAAGTTGCGTTTTATATGTTTTTTATTTGATTAGCTTATTTATTTTACGCTCACAGTTTTTCTAACGTTTTTCATTCAGCTTTCATTTAAGCTTTACGTCAAGCTTTTCTTTCCCGGAACTTTGAAGCTTACAACAAATCCAAAAATAAGTTTAGAACTTATTAACTGAAACAAAGCCTATAGAATACAACGATGTGACACTCATACAAGCGAGCGTCCCTTTTCAAATTGCTTTAGGATTTTTCAATAATCCAAAAGAAGCTTTCAGAGCGTAACAGTATGAGTTGGTGAGAAATTTTTGTGGTTCAGAAATAGTAAATATTTAGAAAATACCGTCCGATTTTGTATACATACAAAATGTATATACATATAAAGGCCTGACCAAACTCGCCATATGCAAGCCTATTCATGAGAGAGAGAGCAAAACTACAAACACACGTAATCAGGGTTGCCAAGTCATATTTGAGAATTCCCCAAACTTTCACTAAAAATTCCCCAATTTTGTATACAATTCCCCACTGATTGGATGCCAATTAGTTGTTTACATTGTTTTATTAAAAAAGTAAAGTAAAAAAGTAATAATATATGTATTCTATATAGTATAACTGTAATAAAAACAAAAATTCAAAGAAAAAAAATTTATAATTCATATAGTTATAAAAGAAAGGCACGTTATTCGTAACGAAAATACAAATTTATATAATATTCAGTTTCTGTACTCGACTGATTCATGAAATGTTCGCGATTAATTGTTTTATAAACATGGTTGTACAAAATGACACAATTATTTTAAAAACTCATGTAATAGATTTTTATTCGAATTTCATTTTCACTAATAAAAACAGTCCATTCCCCAATTATTTTTAGTTAGTGGTTTCCTATTGAAAAGTCCCAAAAAAGTACTACAAATTATTAAATATAATACTGCCCTTAAACCCCTTAAGGTTTTATCACGAGTCTTACTCGTGTAAGGTAAAATTTTTTTCTGAATCAATCACGAGTCTAGCTCGTGTAAATTAAAATTGCTTCAATGAATGAATCACGAGCCTCACTCGTGTGAAATAAATACGCTTTATGAATGAATCTAATCTATAATATGGGTTAGTAATGAAATCCCAAAAGACAAAATCCCGAACGACAAAATACCGAAACGACAAAATCCCGAAATAACAAAATCCCGAAATTACAAAACTAGTTTTTCGGTATTCTCCATCTTCTTGAACATTTTAAAACCACTAGCAAACAATTCCAAGAAAATAATAAAAAATTACTCTTATTTTACTTCTCTAAAATTATTATTAAAAAATTAAAAAAAACATTATTAAAAAAATTTAAGCAGAGCCCTCTCGATAATGTGAGGTTTTTTGCATACAGGTTTTTTCGCGTATTGGCAGTCTTCGGCTACGGCAGGGATCATCATCCTCAATCAGCAGAATCCTCACGGTCATGTGAAGTTTTTTGCATACAGGTTTTTTCGCGTATTGGCGGCCTTCGGCCGCGGTAGGGATCATAACCCTCAATCAGCAGAATCCTCACGGTCATGTGAAGTTTTTTGCATACAAGTTTTTCTGCGTATTGGCGGCCTTCGGCCGCGGCAGGGATCATAACCCTCAATCAGCAGAATCCTCACGGTCATGTGAAGTTGTTTGCATATTGTAGATTATAGCCTTCAGACAACAAAATTCCCTCGATATTACAACTTTGCTTTTCTGCCATTGTAAAAAAAGGCAAGTAGGTGCGTACTACGCTTCGGAAAAAATTGTGACTTAAATGTCATTTTTTCATTAATTTCAAATTTTATTTCGTGATTTTCGGGATTTCTCATTTCGGTATTGAAATTTTTCGGGATTTTGTCGTTTCGGGGATTTTGTCGCATCGAGATTTTGTCGTTTCGGGATTTTAAAATTTTTCGGGATTTTGTCGTTTCGGGATTTTGTAATTCGGGATTTTGACTGTCTCCCCTATAATATGTCTCTTAAAATCCATTGGCAGCCCCTAAAATATCTAATAGCATTATATGTTCGTTAGTCTTCCAAAAAATACCACACACTGAAAGAATATTAGTTTTTTTTGTGTATTTCACTGTACTCTTTGATGAATAATTTTTTAAGTTTTGTTCCACAACTTGTTATAATTTAAAAAATTCCAAATACAAAATTTTTCTAAATAAATAAATCCTTAAGGGGTTAAAGGTTTTAATGTTCGATGATTTTGTCAGTTTCTAAAAAGCGTACACAGCGATTCGTAACTTTATTTGTGAGTATTGGTAACCCTTACAAGTAAAACAAGTAAGAGCGTTATCTTCGGCCTGGCCGAAGCTCATATACCCTACACCCGCATCGGTCGAAGTGATAAAAAGTAGGTGGGTGACACCTACTTTTTTTAAATTTACAGGGCGCAAATTTTGATCTATTAACTATTCTACAATACCGCTTCTCCTACCAAACACCTCATTATATGGTATAGTATATAAGTGGGCGTATCTCGCCCATTTTAGAGAATATATTTTAGTCTAAGATGGTGGACTCGGAAATAAAATTTTAGCTAAAAATTCGGTCTACAAGTCAAGAAATTGAGCAAAGCACGGATGAGTGCATATTTTCTATAAAAAGTGGGCGTGGAACTGATCCGATTTTACTCATTTTCAATACCAAACAGCGTAGGATAACAAAGAATATTCGTGCCAAATTTCATGACGATACCTCTATTTGTTCTCCTGTAATCGTGATTTCCACAGACGGACGGACGGACGGACGGACAGACAGACAGACAGACGGACGGACATGGCTAAATCGAATCAGGAGGTGATTCTGAGCCAGAATATATATACTTTTCTATACCTGCCACGCCTCCTTTAATGCGTTACAAACGGAAGAACAAAGTGAATATACCCTCATCCCTTCGGGTGTAGGGTATAAAAACACATGATTTCTGGCGACAACATTCAGCTGTTTCAATTTCATCTCTAATTTTATTAATTTCGGAAATAATTTTTTGGCACTTCACTAGCAATTTAGCATATTTCAAATAAATTACATTTTTGTTTGAATTCATTTTTTATTCACTTAATTTCGCTTTAAATTTCGCACTTTGCATTTTTTCGTCATAAGGCTAAAAACAGCTGTTTTGATTGATTTAAATTCCATTTATTGCTTAGTCGACGTACTGATGCATGAAATTAATAGCATTTCGTTTAGTTCACTCTTGAAACTTAACATGCATATGCATTGCCTGCTTGAGCCTTTAGATCGAAAGCTATACACGAGTAAAAGATTACTAGAATAGACACAAACAATTAGCAGGAATTTGCAATATGGATACTTAGCTAAGCCTCAAACCACTGACAAATAATAAGTTTGGCTGCACTATGTAGGCAGTAGTTACGAGCAGTTAAAAGCTCCGTAAATACACGATGACAATCATATCAACAGCAGAATGAGTTGACAACAGAGCAGCCAACACTTAAGCCCCAAGTACATAGAGTCCGTCTCCGTTTGCTGCAAAGTGGAAAACATGCCATACCGTAAGAGTGGTGGAATAAAGTAATATAGGTGGCATAACGGTTAATTTATATTTGGTCTTTTTATGGAGGATAAACTGTAACTCTTTACTGTAACCTCTGTTAACAGATTATTTTCAGCATACAATGCATATTGTGGAAATCTGGCCTATAGAAACTTGACAAGAGTGGTATCAAAATGTTCATAAGAGTGTTTAGAAGAAAGTATTACAGGTGACATAACGCTTCAATTATATTTGGGGTTTTTATGGAAAAAACTCAATAAAAATCGTATATGAAAGCAGTGGCGCTAATGCATAAAACAACAATAAATTTGTTTTTCGTACAATTTTTCGTTACATTTTTTAGTGTACGTGCCAAGCAAAAATACTGAAAGCGCACTGAATACCTGAAAGCGCAAAACTTTTTCTATTAATTAATTACTGTATTGTTTTTTATTTAATAGTTTCCTTCAAAATTATTGCAAGCTATTTTAGTATTATTTTATTTTTATATTTATATTTATTTTTAAATTTAAATTTTAATAAATTTATATATTTCTCTGAAGGAACTGTCTTCAAAATAACGAAAAAATAAAAAAATTTGGACTATATGTATTAATAGTGATGGTTGTGGATGGTTGGAGTCCACGGTTCAAGTCCACGGTTGAAGAATACTTTAAAAATGGTTAAAAACCATGGTTATGGTTTGTTAAATATTCTAATCGGGAACCAAAAAGTGGTTATTATGTGATTTATTGTTTTTATGTATGCTTCTCTATCCATTTCCAAGTCCACTTTGTCTTGAAATGTCCAAGTCCAAGTCCAAGTGTCTTCAAATGTTTTATTATGAACTGCTAAATAATGCCGCTTAATGTTTCCGGTATGAAGGCGTAAAATCTTTTTGCAAATAAAACCAATCTTTAAATTGGTTAGTAAAATCTTATCAATCTTTAAATTGGTAAAATCTTTTTGCAAATAAAAGCACTTTGCATTGAAAGTTCAAATATGGACTCCTAGGCAGGTTTGTTTTTGTTTCGTTTTGTTTCACGAGTGGTTGTCGATAATGCATGGCTTTGCATCGGCCAAAATACGGCCAACCCACACCAACTGCAACAAGTTGGTTTAAAACCAGCGCCGTCGGCGATAGTTGCGTACTTTGTCATGGCGTAGACCACACCGCATGCAACGAAAGAAAACAGAAAAGGCGAAACAGAAAAACATGTTTCGCTGTCGATAGCTGGCCAGTTGTTTTTGGTTAACGTGTTACCAAAATTTGGTTAACGTGTTATTTCTTTTTGGCTGGCGTTTTATGCAAAATTTTTGCTCGTTGTGTATTACATATATGTAGGATGCCGTTCTTCACTTGATGGTGAATGAACTCCTTAATATAAAGTGATCTCACTAAATGATGAAATCGGCTATTGGTTTTCACAAAAGTATTGTCACAGAATTTGCTTTATGTTTTTTATTGAAAAAAAACATTCTGCTTGTTTGAAATACAAATTATGAATCATTTTTTAATACAATTCATATTTTCACTTCAATACAAGTTTTTCAATACAATATATTTTACATAATATTTTATAACAAGTAAACAATAGCAAGTAGTTAACAAATAATAATGAGTGTGTGTCTACTGTCCACTGTGCGTATCTGTCATGTCTTCCTCTCCTACGTATATGTTTATAAATATATATATATATTTCTCTCTTTCTCTCTCAACCACAAAAATTTCACACCAACTCACACGCTCTGGTACACTCTGAAAGCTTTTTATACATAAATCTATAGATTATTGCATAATCCTAAAGCTAAATTGCAAGGGACGTTTGTTTGTTTGAGAGTGGCACAACTTTATGTTCTATAGTCCTTGGCCATAGTCCTTGCCTGCAACTTTTTGAAGTTTGTGTTTGAGGAAAAAAACACATCTATTATTTTTGCCTGCATTACAGTAGCCCCAGAATACAGCGTCTGAGCGTCTCAGCCTTAAATAAAAAACGCAAACTTTATCAAAGTTTGTTCACATTTTTCATTTATGTATCAACCATTCTGTATTTGCCATTCTCCTCCACCAACCTTTTTACAAGCAAAATTAGCGAATACTTTCACCAATTCGTGAAATTGGAAGGTTTTTCAAAGAAAGGTAGGCTATTTTGTTTTGAAAACAAACAGTAATTTTTCGAAAGTAAAGAGCGTCTTTTCGAAAACAAAATAGGGAAGCTCGGAGTGTGAGAGAAAATTGAATAGGATCAATCGCAGCGTCAGAGCTTCCCAGCGTCTGAGCGTCCAACTGCTCCCATAAGGCTATACAGGATAGATCAAGAGGGGTTATACAGACGCTGGAAAGCTGGATGCTGGGACACTGCATTCTGAGACTACTGTTATCGACGTTAAAGCAAAAGCAACAATGGCATGTAGCCCGAGCTTGCGAGCGTGGGGTTGCTGTCGATGCTGGGATAGTGAGAGGTTTCGAAATTTTTGTGATTGTTGTATCTGCTATAGCGGTGTTTGCATTTGTTGTCGGTTAAGCAGTTTTCATGCGAAGAGTATTTAGACATCGGTGAGTTTTTATATGTACCCTACACCCAAAGGGATTGCTTATGCTTACTTTAGTCTTTCTTGTAATATGGTGTTTACAAAATATATAAATCTGAATGTATGCCCTAGAACAGCTGATAGAGTTTTTACATAAAAAATCTGGACTTATTCTGACAATCATCTACAGTGTTGTATTATGTTGTATTATGCCACCAATAAAAAATTAATACAAAACTCATGCTAAATACAAAGAGCTAAATACAAAATACAAAAATAAATACAAAATTACCCATTCTGTTAAAAATTACTGAATTCTTTTGATTACCCCATAGCAACACATGACAACTCCACTATTGAGTTTGCTTACGAAATATAGAAAATTTATCTCTTTCCACCGCTAATGTAGAGGGAGACGAACTCCTCGGGGCAAGCAAGTATTTCGAATCGAATGTAATCTCAAATCTAATTTGCAACGAATTTCCGTCATCTCTTGTCAATTTTTGTTTGGTTTGCATAACTATCGTTTTTGAGCTTTCCACATGAAACATATAGGATGCAGAGAGGTACTATATATCCTATATGGAGGGTTCTATTTAGCCTATATGGAGGCCAAAGCCAATCAGCTAGCTAATTGAAGATAGTTAACAAGTAATTTTGTCCACTAATACAAAATTCCCACAACGCCAATTTTTTTAGGAAAACGGTGTAGGGTATGTATGCTTCGGCCAAGCCTAAGAAAGCCTTTTACTTGTTTCTCTCTCTCTCTCTCTCATTTGCTTCCTATCTTGCTCTCAAAATGTTCTCCTTGATTTCTTGACGAAGAGCAAATTGTTGTGACACTTTGGGCAGTGGTATATGGCGACGTTTCCTACGAGTTAATTGAGGGGAAATTTTGATTATTTTACTACCGCCTCTTCGAACTGTTTTCATAAATTTCTTTTAATATGTAGATAATCCATAATTCATTTTGAAGCCTTTTTGTACCATTCTCTTCAATACAATTTTAAATGCCTTTGCGTACAGCTGAAGTGTGAAGTCCAATTTTGCGGCAGCAAAGAATGAAGAAGTTCGTACACATATTCTTTCGAAAACATTGCTGCCGCAAAATGGTAATGAAGATTGGAAGTGAAAAGAGATCATGTGGACCACTCTTTTACATTTATTTATTTATTCCTTTTTTTGTTTATTTCAAACACTATAGAGCATATACATATGTATGTACATAGTGTCCAATGGAAACTTTTACACCATTGATCGTCTTGGCTCAATCACCAGAGTATTCGTGTGAGATACGTATCTTACATGGACTTTAATAATTTACAGAATTTGGACATTTTCTCTTGTTTGACGACGAAATTGACTAAAAAAAAGTCTAGAAATAATATTGCTAAAGATTTGTTGACGTATGCAAAGCGCTTTCCATCATCGAAATGGACTCTTTAAATGGTTCTGTCCACAGGCTTGCCAGAATTTTTACAAATGCTGCCAGCTATTTTGTTTTATGCTAAAAACTCAGCTTAGTCGAGCTTGCAGATTCACAGAAATTTCTGATCAACATAGTCGACAGTCTGAGAGTCGTAGTCGTAGGCTGAACTTGTTCAGAGAACGAGAGAAAGCTTAGGAGTGAAGAGAATAACTTTGATGCTAATGAATGATGTTGTGCACTGAAAATCAATAATTAATTAAAAAACTAAGATCGGCCAATTTTGACGAAAGTCAAAGGGAAGAATTTCTTTTCATGAAAAACTATTACAGCGTATAAAACAACACTTGACGGTTATAATCTGGTGGTCAGCTGAGCGGTATATCCGCAATATATGTTTGGACTTACAGAAAATCAAAGTTTGCTCGGTGTCTGTAAATCCGTTACATTGCTACATTACATTACATTGCTTCCGTTACATTACATTGCTCATGCTAAATACAAAGAGCTAAATACAAAATACAAAAATAAATACAAAATTACCCATTCTGTTAAAAATTACTGAATTCTTTTGATTACCCCATAGCAACACATGACAACTCCACTATTGAGTTTGCTTACGAAATATAGAAAATTTATCTCTTTCCACCGCTAATGTAGAGGGAGACGAACTCCTCGGGGCAAGCAAGTATTTCGAATCGAATGTAATCTCAAATCTAATTTGCAACGAATTTCCGTCATCTCTTGTCAATTTTTGTTTGGTTTGCATAACTATCGTTTTTGAGCTTTCCACATGAAACATATAGGATGCAGAGAGGTACTATATATCCTATATGGAGGGTTCTATTTAGCCTATATGGAGGCCAAAGCCAATCAGCTAGCTAATTGAAGATAGTTAACAAGTAATCTTGTCCACTAATACAAAATTCCCACAACGCCAATTTTTTTAGGAAAACGGTGTAGGGTATGTATGCTTCGGCCAAGCCTAAGAAAGCCTTTTACTTGTTTCTCTCTCTCTCTCTCTCATTTGCTTCCTATCTTGCTCTCAAAATGTTCTCCTTGATTTCTTGACGAAGAGCAAATTGTTGTGACACTTTGGGCAGTGGTATATGGCGACGTTTCCTACGAGTTAATTGAGGGGAAATTTTGATTATTTTACTACCGCCTCTTCGAACTGTTTTCATAAATTTCTTTTAATATGTAGATAATCCATAATTCATTTTGAAGCCTTTTTGTACCATTCTCTTCAATACAATTTTAAATGCCTTTGCGTACAGCTGAAGTGTGAAGTCCAATTTTGCGGCAGCAAAGAATGAAGAAGTTCGTACACATATTCTTTCGAAAACATTGCTGCCGCAAAATGGTAATGAAGATTGGAAGTGAAAAGAGATCATGTGGACCACTCTTTTACATTTATTTATTTATTCCTTTTTTTGTTTATTTCAAACACTATAGAGCATATACATATGTATGTACATAGTGTCCAATGGAAACTTTTACACCATTGATCGTCTTGGCTCAATCACCAGAGTATTCGTGTGAGATACGTATCTTACATGGACTTTAATAATTTACAGAATTTGGACATTTTCTCTTGTTTGACGACGAAATTGACTAAAAAAAAGTCTAGAAATAATATTGCTAAAGATTTGTTGACGTATGCAAAGCGCTTTCCATCATCGAAATGGACTCTTTAAATGGTTCTGTCCACAGGCTTGCCAGAATTTTTACAAATGCTGCCAGCTATTTTGTTTTATGCTAAAAACTCAGCTTAGTCGAGCTTGCAGATTCACAGAAATTTCTGATCAACATAGTCGACAGTCTGAGAGTCGTAGTCGTAGGCTGAACTTGTTCAGAGAACGAGAGAAAGCTTAGGAGTGAAGAGAATAACTTTGATGCTAATGAATGATGTTGTGCACTGAAAATCAATAATTAATTAAAAAACTAAGATCGGCCAATTTTGACGAAAGTCAAAGGGAAGAATTTCTTTTCATGAAAAACTATTACAGCGTATAAAACAACACTTGACGGTTATAATCTGGTGGTCAGCTGAGCGGTATATCCGCAATATATGTTTGGACTTACAGAAAATCAAAGTTTGCTCGGTGTCTGTAAATCCGTTACATTGTTGAAAAGGTCTCAATTTCAAAAGTTCAAGTTTTTTGATGTGAGGACATTGAAATGTTGGCATGTATGTTTGTACATATGAATGTTTGTGCCACTGTGTGTGAGCATGCAGGATTTTTATTATTTTTAGACGCCGTTCGGTCGGCTTTTGAAAGACATTCAACATAACGAAAAAACCGATTATTACTGAATAGAACACAAGCATACACACATACACAGATGTACAAGTATGTATGTATGTATGTATGTATGTATGATTGGGTGCGTACACATGTAATAGTACATTTGGTACAAAGGCTCTGGGAAAAATTAGCACAGAAACGAAAAGACAAAACTTCATTTTTGGAAAGCGTCGCCATTCCAGTATAGTATAGTATGGTATAGTGTAGTGTTGTATAGTATAGTATAGTATAGTATGGTATAGTATAGTATAGTATAGTATAGTATAGTATAGTATAGTATAGTATAGTATAGTATAGTATAGTATAGTATAGTATAGTATAGTATAGTATAGTATAGTATAGTATAGTATAGTATAGTATAGTATAGTATAGTATAGTATAGTATAGTATAGTATAGTATAGTATAGTATAGTATAGTATAGTATAGTATAGTATAGTATAGTACAGTATAGTATAGTATAGTATAGTATAGTATAGTATAGTATAGTACAGTATAGTATAGTATAGTATATTATAGTTTGTTTATAGTTTTTTGGCTTTTTTTATCAATTGAAATATTGTATTGAAATATTTCATTTCAACTATATCATTTTTAAAATTTCTTGCCGCAAAGTGGGCGTGCCTCAATCATTAATACAGCATTGTCTACTTGTTCTGAGTTAAACTTTCGATTTTTCAGCTCATCTGGAGCTCGTTTAAAATAATTTTTAAAAATTTTTAACGAACATTTTGAGAGGGCTCAAACTGCATGCCTCAAGAGGGCATGGGTTGCTAGTTTATGGTTTATGTTGCTTTGTCATCCAGTTCCCAACTATGGCTAAAAATTCGAGACTCTAGCTCACCGAGAAGCTAAAAGTGAATATTAAAATTTTTGGCGAATTTTTTTTTGAGTCGAAATAAACCAAACTTCCTTCATCAAAGTGGGCGTGGGTGGCTAGCTTATGCTTATTATTGCATTGTCATTTACTTCTGAGCTACGGTTAAAATTTCGCGGCTGTAAAATAAATGACATACATATGTATGTTTCACATTAAAAAATATTTTTAAAAATAGGTATTGCATTTATTTGACTTAAAAAATATTTTACACAAATGTGTCAAGAAATGTTGAAAAAAATGCGAAGAGTTTTTCTTTTTTAAATGTTGAATAATTTTCGTTAAACTTTTTAGTTCGTTGAAAAAACGTTATTTTAAGTATATCACAATTAAAACTATAAAAATTTGTATTTAATCGATTTCTTTCCTTTTTCTTTTAGTTTTGAAGTATAACTTTACAATAAAGTTATAAAGTTATTTCGTACGGATAAGACGGCACAACGAGCAATACCCTTCTTTAAATCGCTATTAACCCATTCCCGCTTTGAAAATAATTTCAGCGTTCAAAAACGGACGATTTCAAATTCAAATCGAACTCCGAAAGCTGTTCATTTGTCTTTAAGACTCTCTCAGTGCGTCTCCTGCTCCCGCTCTTGCGCCGGCACTCGAAAGTCGACAATCGTTCTTGCTCTCGCACGCACCGTTTCCGATAGGTCTTTCTACGGGATGCAGTGCAAAGGACTGAGTGCGAGAGAGATATTCCACGTCGGTCCTGAGCGCATTTCGCTTCCACTCCGTTCGTTGCTGACAATCTAGACGGGTTCGTTCAGTTGGCCAGTAACGGTCTGAGAAACATAACGGTCACGACGCGCCGCGCACGTTGGCCATGATTTCGCCACGCGCTCATAGCGGTTTCCTAAACAAAACGTTTTTGTACGAATCTGCATTCGCAGGATAATAATCTCGCGGTCAAGTTATCCGCGTGTCGTGCACGTACTTCCTGCTGCACAGGACCCACACGGCGGATTTTGATTTCAATCCTAAGTTCCGAATAATACGCAACAGAAACAGAAATGCCGAGAAAATTGTTTAATGATTTTTAGTGAGATTGAGTCGAAGAATTCAGAAAATTTTGTGTAAGAAACGATTCCTGCGCGAATATCTTCCAAAGAACGAGTTATTGGTTGTTGTTATTACAAAAAAATCAAACATAAAAACATCAATAATTAACGGTTTATAAATTAAAAGAACGTGTGAAGGCGAGAAAGTGCTTAATTGTTTATATGAATCCAAGATTCTAGATCATAGTTATTTCTTTGTAAAAAGCCAGTGAGCAGACAGTTTGAGTCGCTGTAAGCGTCGGAAACGCGTCCGATCTTTTCGCGGCATCCATCGTTTTAAGCCCGAATTTAGTCGCCAAATTGTGAATAATTAAGCGTGGTTCTGGAATTCGTCAGACCGAGTGACTGATTTGTTGCAGTGACCGTCAAGAGGTATACCCAACAGTTATGGATTTTAATGGTAATGATAACGAGGGTCCTGGCTGTTGCCAAATCGTTGCTGTCGTGTGAAACCATGCCGCTTTAAGACTCCTTCAGTACCCCTTAAGGACCCGATTAGTTTTAAAAGGCCCCGGATAAAATTTTGACGTTGAGGCCCTGGGCCTTATATAAACAAACTACGCTCACAAGCTCTCACATATCTGAAAACTCGATTTATTGAAAAACACATTTCTATTTTATACACACACACACATGCAAGCGATTTCCCTCATGTACCTACAAGATTTTTGATAAATCATTATTTACATTGTCCAAACAAATTTATATTTAATTTTATTCAATTATGTATGCCAATTTTAAAACTGAATAAAGTAAATAGCTTGCGGGCCAACTCGAAGATGCCCAAATTACGACCAAAGCATCGTTATGGTCAAAATAAAAAACCACCGCTATTAAATAAGCTTGAAGATACATGGATAACATATAAAACACTAGCGAAGTAGCCGCCGTTGTCTCCTGCATTTATGAATTTACGAATTTTACGTGAAAAGGAAAAGGCCGAAAAGTTACATACACTCGGATCTTACTCTCAATGAGAATTATTTCTGCCTCTAGCAAAAGGTGAAAAGCGCTCTCCAGCGGCAGATTTTAGAAGCCCACTGTCTCTGGGATAGGATATGATGGTGATAATACAGGAAACCGCATCAAAATTGATCGCCTTGCTACTGAGATATGAATATTTAGGTTTCTTTCTATAAGAAGGTGCACAGCGCCCTCCAGTCAAAAGTTTAAACTATGTATATATAGCCTATGACGCTTCTAATAGCACGTACGACAAAAAATCTAAAACCGCATCTAAAATTGGTCGTCCCATTGCTAAGATATGCATTTTTATAAAAAAGAAAAATGTTTCTACTGAAAACTATTTTTTTTACTAAAAAAATTAAAATTCTGTTCCGAAAAGGAAGAGGCCGATAATAATTGATATTTATTGTGTTTAAACTCTGTAAAATACGCGTTTTTTTTCAATTTTTAATTAATATTCATTGAAATTTTGGTTCAATTTAATCTCACTGGTTCAATCTTTTCTCACTCTGTTAATAATCATAAAAAATCAGCTTTCCTTAAAAGTTAAATCAGAAAATGAAAATGTGTCAAGAGTAAATATTATAATTTTCATGACAGGATAGGAAAGATAGGATAATTTTAAAGATTATCGTATAAATAGTCAATGTCACTCTTTATAGAACGCATGATATAAAGTCGAAAATCGAGTCAAAATTGTCCATTCCGTTTCTGAGACATGCATCTTTATAATTATAAAAAGGAGCACAGCGCCCCTCTAGCGGACATTTTTCAAGACTATGCATAAACTGATCAGGATTGCCTTACTTAAGGTAACCTTACTTCAACCTAATCAGGATACTTGCAGGAAAACCTGGCACTGTCGCTATTGCAGGCGTCTTTTTAATAGTCTGATCAGGCTATCCTGATATAAGGTAACCTTACCGCATCCGTTAATAAGGTAACCTTGTTGATTCCTTATCAGAAAATTATTTATTATATGCATAAATTTTAGTAATGACGATATATTGAATTCGTTTTAAGTGTGAAGCAATGGCATGGTATACAAATTTTCTTTATCAATGCTTATGTCCATTGCAATCATTTTATAACGAACCTCCTGTAAAAGGCACTTAGCATCCTTTGGCCTTTTTCTTGACATTTTCCACATAAACATATCACTCGAATCACATGGATATTACCAACATCCAACTGGACATGGGTAAGTTTAAACTTCAGTGCCCACTGTCGAAGGTCTTCGATAGTATCTTCCTCGGTAAATAAATCATTATCCTCACTGCATGATTGGCTAAGGTTTGAGACATCTATTTGATTGCTCCTGCAATTTTCTTCTGCATTAATAGACCAATCGGGAGTCTATTTCTATCGATATCGATATCGACTTCTCAGATGATGAAACTTACGTTCCCGTTTTAGGTTTGCGATCTTCATTCCCTTAAATTATTATACTTCGTCGTTTTTTAATTAAAATAAATATAGGCACTCCAGTCAAATCTTTGCTAACCAAAAACAGTTTTAGCTAAGATTGTTGTGTGGAAAAAAAATTCATTAATAAACGAAGTTCCAACATTAGAACACAGCGCAATCTTTCAACAATGCCAAAGATTGGAAGAAGGTCGGCCGATTGTAATTATAAAAGATTTATAAAAGAATTATAAAAAAGTTTTCTCTGCTAATTAAGTTGAAACGTTAAAATGAGTTCGTTTTTTCAATTAAGATTTATGTATAAAAGTAATACATAGGAACCTATAAGGACATCAGGAAAGGATCTGATTTGAAATCCTGATGTGTTTCTTATATCTAGTAAGGCAACCTATTCAGTATCTGATGATTGGCCTGAACAGGACTGCCTTAGTACAGATAAGGCCTGCCTGATCAGGATAGATATTCTAGCATGCGTCACGTTTGAAATCAGGGCCTGATCTTAATCCTGATCCAGTCCTGATCAATAACAGGCTAACCTTTTCAGGTTCTTAACTCTAACCTTATCTACATTTCCACTCGGCTAGCTTACCGATGAGCTAAAGACTACAAATTTTAACTCATAACTAGCAGACCATGCAATAGTAGTAAACTAACCATCTACGCTTACTTTGAGGCAAGAAATTCAAAATATTACATAGTATATGTATGTATTTGCATTAAAAAATATTAAAAAATAAAATTGTATATATTTAACTTAAAACAAGTAAGACCTATACCTCCCACCTCATCCCTTCGGGTGTAGGATAGAGGGTCTTGCAACAAGAAGTGTCATTTTAAATCTGTTATGATTTTTACTATTTAAATTCATTGCGCGAATGTGTAGCGATCGATATCTAAAGACCTCCTGATTTTTACTTCTCAAATGAGCTCATAATGACAGTTGAAAGTTGAGAGTTGCAAAATGACGCGAAATTAAAAATGATACCTCTTGTTGAAGCAACCTATATAAAAATATTTTATATAAATTTATCAAGAAATGTTGAAAAAAATGAGAAGTCAACTCAACTTTCGGTTCGGTTCGTTTTAAAAACGTAAAAAAATTTGACAAGCTTTTATTTAAATACACATACATAAATGTACATATGTATAAATTTTAGGCCGAATCCTAAAATTCTATTTTGCACAACTTTCACTTGTCCAATTAATGGCCTTGAAACTCTGCATAAATATTTTTGTCCCGATGATCTGTCTTGTTATCTGATGTAATGACCCTGCCCTGATTCTGAGGACAGGATTAGCCAGCTCGGATTGGCAAAAAAGTTAAGAAAAACGGCGTGGAAATTATTTTTTATTAGACTGGGGGTCTTCTATTGTATGGGGTCAGTATAAGAGACCGGTGGGTTATAACCTGGTATTCTATTTTTTGTTCACTAATATATTGTGTAAATTAAAAACACACATTTATTGTATAAGTTATTATTATATGTTGGTGTACATTTTGGTAATATTAGTTATTATTATTCTTACAAAAAAAATTTAAAAAAAATGCCAATTATAATTTTCAATAAATTTAATTGGATATTTTTTAAGAAAAACAGCTCTACGGTAGACAGTTAAAATCCCGAAATGGAAAATCCCGCAACAACAAAATTCCATTTACACTGAACCAAATCTGGTAGATGAATTTAACGAAAAATTTTCGTTGATTTTTGGTGAACCAAAATAATTAATTTGACAAATTTTCATTAAAATATTATTCCAATTGAATATAAATGATGTTACATCCACAAAATTTCCTTTTCAGAAATAATGCGATTTTAAAAAAATTGAAGAATAATTTGTCTAACTGAAGAATGTTCCGTCCATCTAAAGAACCAGATACTTCAAAGTGGAGAACATTTTGTCAATTTCAATAATATAATTCATTGAATTGAAGAATATTCTGCCAATTTGAAGATTATCCAAGGATGTAATTGTAATTACATTTTTTTAGTTTCAAGGATGTAATAAAAATTTCTTTCCCGAAATTACGAATTTTATTCAAATTGTAGAATTTTCTTCAAAACAGCATGATAACGAAGTTTTGTCAATATAACGAAATATATTCAATTTTAATAAAAGGTTCTTCATATTGACGAAAAGGAGGTGTTGACCGTATATTGATCACCGTTTCTTCAAACGAATACCTCTTGTATTAAGAATCACCTACCTACCACATTTGGTTCAGTGTATTTTGTAAATCCCGAAATGGAAAAATCCTGGCGCTATAAAACTTTGCTAAAGCTTAGCAATTAGGAATTAGAGACGTTGGTAACCGAGTATGTGTTGAACTTACATACAAAGTAACTATTCTTAACTTTAATTTTTCAAAGATTATTTCTTTCGAATGCTGGTCATATCTGCGGCTAAAATGGTCCATTCGGAAGTTCCAATTTTCGATGACGCGTTCGAGCAGTTCAAGTGGTATTTGGCGAGGGACGCGAGTAATATGTAATATGTAATATGTTGGCTTCCAATTCCTCAATCGTAGCATGGCTTATCCATGCAAAAATGTTGCTATGTCAGTTTCGAATCATTTTACCACATGGCCACATTTTCTAGTTACAAAACGAGCTAAATTTTTGATAGTTTTCAGCGTCTAATCGGATATTTAAGTGTGACCCAGCGGTGATGCACGCCGGAGTGAACGTGTTAAGATACGTAATGTTTGCATAATTCAAGTCGTAAAGACACTGAAGGAAACGGAGCAAGCGGAGAATATTTTTCTGCTCTTTTGGGTCCCACCAACTCCTTTGATACGAGAGTTGCCTTTTATATTTCAGGAATGGGCGATCCAGTGCTCCTATCTAAAAACCGACGCCTCTGTTGTAAAGTTCGACTTGTTTGTCGGTATTCGTGCTCCGAACGTTTTGACGTACAGACGCTATTTGTGTTGCTTACAGTGCTTACAGTGACTTACAGTGACAAATTTTGACGTGGATTGTATCAACAACAGGCAATCGATTAACTTCATTCGAGTTTTGGAGATAGCGCACTATCAAAAACCACTGTATATCGCTGGTACACCAGACAACATTGATGCTTTGCATACACTGATATTGCAAGATCATCATGTAACTTATCGTGAGATAAGGCAGCCTTGGGCATTAGTAAAAACGATTTACGATAATACATTTTTCTTTTTTTTTCTGTTCCAAAAATATGAAAGGCAACTTTCGTATTAACAATGCTTAATTCCCTTTTACGGTCTCATGGAGACTTCACCTCTTGGGTTATGAGCCTCGAAATTTTTAATTTTATTTGATTGATAAAATTAATGGCTTCTTTTGGTTAGTCCAATTCTCTAAGGATATTTCAATAAATATATCCTAATGTCTTTTGCATAAGGCCAGAAGATAATTTCCAGAAAAACATTTTATTCAAAATAATCTGGTACCCGTTCTCAACATGGTTCGAAATCTAATTTATCGATTCGCGAATACAGTGGACAATAATAAATCTCTGTGTTATATATTTTTTTAAGAGAATGAGTTACGTCCAAAAATATTTATTTCCTGTGAAAAGCCTGCAAAATCTACAACAAACTGGAAAAATTCCTTTCGTTCATGATTATATCATTAAAAAATAATTTTAAAATAGGCTTGCAATTGCCTCAGCTCGTTTTTAAATTTTGACTTTCTTTAACTGTTTTATGAGGCTATTTTAAAGTTATGAAGCGTTTATGAATAATGTTGTTCGAACTTTATGAATAATGTTTTTTATAGCTCGTTGATAAGTTTTTATGAATTAGCATGATATACTAGACCAAAAAGTGCGCAATACCAAAGTGTGTAGTTTTCAAGTTAAAGTCATTCCAAAGCTTATGTTAAAATCAATATTTAACCTACTACTTAAGAACTAACTTCTTACAGACAAAATATTATTCAGTTAGTACATTCTAGAAGTGTTACGTGGCACGTACAGACATATGTACATACATATGTACTTCCTTTCCTTCCGGAAGGTCTCTGATATTAAGTGACGTGGGTGTCCTTCTCGCCCACAAAATCCACATTACAATATCTTCGGAAGGTATCATATCTAAATACTTCTCATATTCTCAAGACCTCTAGAAACTTATGACCGCGCCTTCGCCGGCAAGTTATTTTGTACATTGTTGCAATTACGTTGCTATAAAAACCTGAAGGTGACATCTCAATCCTCCAGCTCTGACTGCGCGGCTGCATTCTCCATATGCTTATTTTATTTTATCACTTTTATTGCAAATAGCTCTTCACCTTCTTCTTCGGCGCCTCGCCCCCTTTTTACTTCTGCTATTGGCCGCTGTTGCTATACGGCTCCGGAGCTGTAGATTTAGTAGCTTTGCGCTTAATGGTCGCGTCGGGTTGGGTCGGGGTGTCGGTTTGTGATTCGCAGGGTCGAAGTTGGAGACGTTTGGAATTGGCTGGCGCTGCCGCTTGCTGTTCCTCTTTAATGCTGTCATCGATGTCGTTATTGTGGGCTTAGTAGTAAGCATGGTAAGAGTACTAGTAGTGGTAATAGTGGTAGTAGCAGTAGTAGTCTCACTAATAGCAGAAGTAGTAGTAGTGGTATTAGTAATAACGAGACTGTCAGTGTGATTACTAGGACTGGTCTGCTTACATTTGTGTTCTCGTAAGTTTTTCTGCGAGTGGAGAAGCAGAAACCTTCTTTGTATTTGTAGTTCTTACTTCGTCCTTCTGCCATCCTTCCGACTTGCTTCAGCAGTCGTTCGTCTCCTCGCAGAATGATGGGAAAACCGACATGCGGAATGTTGTCCTTCGAGACGCCGTTGCGTCGCCTTCGCCGAATGGTTTGCCGTCGTCGAGAAGTTTTTGATAATATTTGTTTTTGTTTCGCGGTAGAACATATTCTAACTTATGTCATATAACACGCACACACACACACACACACATACACAGGCACACAAGCGATTTCGAGGTTTGACTACGCGCTCAATTCTTGGTATCGTGACTCTCCTGATGGCGGCTATGGGTTCGTCGGTCACGGAGGCTTCTGTGCTCGCTGGCTGCTTTGTTGGCTTTGTTGGCAGTCCTAACAATATCTTTTAAATTGGCAACTTTTAATTTGGCAACCGACCGAGTGCGGCGTGCAGCCAGCGAAGTGGCTACGTACATGTTTTAGTACATACGAACATGAGACATAAATATATATACGAGTATGAATATATAAAAAAAATATATAAACATTTACAATTAATATAATAAATATAAATATGCAATAAATATATTTACATATAAATATTTACATTTACATTTATATATAAATATACAAATATGCATACGCCCACGCCCATTTCTTGGGCGTATATTTTAGTTTGAGACGGTGGATTCGGGAATCAATATCTAGCTCCAAATTCAAGCTGAGAAATTGAGAAGCTGAGACTATAAGCACGGACAAATTCATATTTGCTATAAAAAGTAGGCGTGGCGTGGGAAAATCGGACCGGTATTTCCCCCATTTTCAATACCAAATAGCCTATGATGACAGAGAATATACCGATACCTAAATTTGTTTGGCTGTAATCGTGGTCAAGTTCTATTTAATTTCTATTTAATTAGCTTCTTTGTATTAGAGAAAAGCTCTTGTTGTATCGTATAACTGCCAATAACTTGAGCTATTTTGGAAACTGCATAAAGTAGGCATAGTTTTAAAACAGTTGGTCAGTAAGGTTAGATGTTATTTTTGCCCACCAGAAGCTCCCAAACTTAGCCATTAAAAACACAGAAAACCAAACTTCTGTTTATAAAGGTTTTTTGAAAAAATCCAGAAATCAATTGTGCTTCGCATGGGTAAGGCCCAACATTCAGGGATATTTTTTTAAAAATCCACTGTTAATTCCCAAATTTGTGGTTGTAGTGCCCAATAATGCGAAGGGCAGCAAAACAAACTCTTAGACTAGTTTGTAAAGTTTTGTACTGTTTTAAGTTTGGTTTGTATAGTTTTCTTATATGTCCTTTCTGAGCAGCCGGGGTAACCCCTACAAGTACACGCCGGGCTATCCATTGTTAACCGGGCACCCTGTATATATACATATATATCGTACAAACACATGTATGTATGAGCACGATTGTACGTACGAAATAAATCTGTTCCTCTTCTTCCTGCCTTGTGCTTTCTTCCTTACTTCCTTGTGTTTGGGCTTACGCGTGTGTATGTGTGTAAGTGTGTGATTGTCTGCGACAACTCGTCCAGCCTGCTACACAAATCCACAGATACACACACACACACACACACACACACACATCGCGGATGACAACTGCGATGAGCACAATAAAACAAACGGAACAAACGCTAAAGCGATTTCTTGGCAGCTACACAAAGCACGCGGTTTCTTTCCATCGCATCGATTGTGTTCGGGCGGGGAAGGAGTGAGGGCCAGAGTGAGGACCGGAAGGGCAACGAGAGGGCGAACGTACCGCGATGTACCGTAGGGTATGGCCCGCAAGGAGTTCGAAGAGAAGCCAACTAAAATGCAAGCAATGCAGAAAAATTGCATTAAATTACAAGAAGAGGATCAAGCAGAAACGAAGATTGTACGGCGGCGGAGGGCACGTCGACGGCGCCGAAGAGAGAGGAGGTGGAATAAGAAGATTTTTAATGACAATTTATCAAAAGAAAATAAAATGTACGTATCAAATTATATTTGAAATAATTTATGGCAGATGATGTTGGCGGCGAGTTTTAATAGATACATCCATGTTCGCCCCATTCCACGAAGCTCCATCGTACATATTCTGGGTATTTTGTTGTTCACTTGGGGTTAGTGACCCAAAATCTCACAATTCGCTGGCACTAAAAATTACGCGAAACATCTCGAAGTCCATGCGAATCGTATGAAATTAACCCTCACAAGCTCGGTGTTTACCCACGTAAATATCACTTCTTCAAACTTCGCATACTTTGCGCATGGATTTTGTTGAAATTCTTTCCTGGAAGATACGAGTATGAAACAATGTTTTTAGTTTTTATAAAAATATTCCGAAAAAAATTAAATTACACTGACAAAATTTGTTTTCAAATATTTATTAAAAGCTAAAAAAATTGTTACATACTCGTATCTTCCTAAAAGTAAAGATCGTAATAATAAGGATGATAATCCGCATAAATAAGGATTTTTTCCTTATTTATTTCATGTATTTATTATTCTCACAGAGTTACTTACGTGACGTCACAGGTGATCAACTGCGCAGATGATCTGAAGTAAATGAACAAAAGTTAATGAACACGATTAAATGAATAGAAAGCATTGAAAAACTTTACGACGAGCTACTTTTATATTACTCGAAAGTAAGAGAGTGAAAAGTTCATAACAAATTTCGGGTTAGTGGCGTTTACTGACCTCGCCGATTGGTCCCCATGGGACGGTTAGGCCCCAATGCACCCTCAGAAGTTGATATGTCGATTTAAAGTCTTTTATAATGTCACTTCTGTCGTCTATATTTTCTGAGGAAAGCCGTGTTTCTATATTAATTTTTTTTATTAAAGTGTTTTTTAATTGAACACTGTAATCTTAATTAATTTTTTTTTAAATTGTACAATTTCAAAACACTTTAAAAAATCTGATGAGTGCAACACATGACTTCCTAGTACGACTATTAATTGAGTTATGTATATCTAAAATTCCACAAAACCCTTTAAGAATAGTGCCCCTTCGCCACAACCAATTACGTATATAACCAAAAATCGGAGGTACACACTTACAGATTATAACAGTCGAAAATACGAAATATCAACTTTCTATGGCTAGCCGTTTTAAAGTTATATACAAACTTCTACAAAGCCCTACAACAAAAGTGCCCCTTCGGCACAACCGCATTTCGGGTATAAATAAGCTGGAGAACGTGTATGGCGGTAAATTCTATGTTTCCGACATGTAGAAAAGTACTCTACAGTTTTCGACGTAGACTGCATACAAGGTCCAAAAATTCTTGGCAATACTGCGCGTAGAGCATTTCAAGATCCTGCTCTGTTTGCTAATTGTCTTCGTGTAAAGCAAGTATTGATTGAAAAGTTTCGAATTATTTTAATTGGTCTTTCTTGTAAGTTTCCTCTCAGTGCAGATTTTTCTATTCGAAAAATATTGTAGATCTAGGTACTGCTAAGATTTACGTTTCTGAGTACAAATGGTATCATAGTAAATAGTGCATTCCCTTTAGGGATGCTTGGAGAAGAGACGGGATGCTTCCGAAGCTAGAAATAAAAATTATAAGAACTATCGACAGTTGCATGCCAGGAAGCATAGCCGTATAGCAAACCTCACTGATATGTTCAACAGAGCTATAGATTCGTGAGATCCCATTTTATCAACATTAAGTCTTGATTCTCGAATTCGAAAAAGAAGACAATTATTATTAGGTAAAGTGAGGAAGTTGCTTCTAAACCTAATGTATGTACATAGTACTACCCGCGAAACAAATACTGAGGAAGTGGAAACAGCAGAATTCGACTGGATTGGATAATCAGAGACTAAGCCGCAGATAATTGATTTATCGTTAGTAACGAAGCACCCGTTGCCTGAAATTTGCCGGATAATTCAATTGTTTAATGTCGATAGGTAGAAGATTCCACCAACGTTCAGCCTTGCCGCATGAAAGAAAAGTTGTCGTGAGGTTACGAGGTATTTTTGTCTAGGTCTGATAGTAACAAGCCCCCTTCTCTGAGACCTGGCGAAAACAATCGCCTCATAAACAGGATCAGTGTTAGCTTTATATAAAAATTGAGCAGGAAAAAAAGTTGTAGCAAAATTCAAAATGTAAAACGCGGTAATAACATAACCTTCAATACAAAATGCCAATTCACAGCTCGCAGAAGGAAAAACAGAACACCTGCCATGGTGTTGCCAGATCAAATTTTTTGCATAAATAAGTTTTGGCGAAAAACATTAAAAAAAAATTGCAATCAGCGACTTCTTAAAACCTTTTATAAATACGTTTTTTAACTGTTCAAATCAAAACAGTACACTAATGGGTCTCCCAGCCCATAGTGAGTTGGTGAGATATTGCATAATTTATTGTTTATTCTACAAAAAGTGCACAGCGCCCTCTAGTGAAAATTTTTTAAAACTTCATAGAGCCTATGGCGTTCTGTATAAATTGTACGATATAAATATACGTCGAAAACCGCATTCAAATCGGTCGCCCCCTTTGCTGAGGTATGCATCTTTATGCTACCGCCTTAAATAGTGAACAGCGCCCTCTGCCAACAAATTTTTAAAACTTTACATAGCCTATGAAACTCTGTATAGCATATACGACATAACTATGAAAAATGCATCGAAATTAGTCGCCTCGTTGCTGAGATATATATCTTTGACTTATTATGCTCCTATAAAAAGGTAAACAACGCCCTCCAGCCGAAAATTTTCTAAACTTCATTTAGCCTATATTACTCAGCATAGAATGTAGGCCATAATACCAAAAACCGCATTAAAATCGGTAAAGCCATTCCAGAGTTTATTATATATGTAGATAATAAATTATAATAAATAAATTATAAATGATCATAAATAATTATTATTATTATAAATTATAATTATCATTTTTATTATGATATAAATTATATAATTTATAACTGTAATTATATAGATACGGCATCGGCCTTACAGTTCATTGTGCCTTCTTAAAGTCATACACCATTAGATCTAATCTTATTCTAGTTAAGTTTGATGATGGATTTTTATATGGTCTAAAGTAATTAATTGCCCAACGTGAGACTAAAAGTTCGTTCTCTGTTACTATAAGTTTGTTAATTTTGAACTCAACAAGAGAACGGCTAGCACTGATAATCGGTAAATTTGAACCAGTTTCTCCTTGAGATAATATTGGAACAAGAGCATAATTTCAGGCGTGCGTGGTCAATATATCAATCTAACATATGTATATTATCTAAATGCACCCTTATCTCTTTATCAAATTAGCAATTTTCTCTATTATTTTAACGATCATGTATTCAAACGATTTCTGATCGATATTTATTCTCTCCTTTGAAATGAAATATTTTTGAATACACTACGATTCCACTAACTCGTAGACGATTTCTGTTTAAGAATTCTGCACTGAATCCTTCCAGCTGAGAGAGCAACGAATCGTCATGAAATTGGGCACGAATGTTCTCTGTAATCATAAACAAAAATGTTTTGGGATTGAAAACGGAACGGAAATCGGACCAAAACCATATTTCTTCTTGTGTGGATAAAAAAAAAGCTTGGAATTGCTGTCGGTTGTTGTTATCTGTACAAGCTTTCCACCGATCCGTTTCAATATCGATCGACCCTTGATAGCAAGGGCACAAACCTTCTTAAACTCCACGCCTAAACAAGGTTTCCACCACGCACTTGTTAGAGCGAGCCAGAACGGCGCGATCAGCTGTTTCCTTTTTGGCTTACTCAAACAAGAATGTTGTCAATCAGAAACTCCAAAACACGTAAAGAGCAGGAATATTTACGAATTTTGTTTCTCTAAATTTTTAGCGCTTGTGGCCATGTTCGTCGCGTCCTCTCCTTCACTCGATTTCAGCACTTTGGATTCGTGTGCGCCAAATTTGGCTCACACAAAATCTAACGACTCCCAGGAACCGAAAAACACACACAGAGAAATCAATTCAATACTTTGTTCAGAGAGCCTTGATCGAACGTAAGCCAATTTCGGATTTCAACTTAATTCAGAAATTCGATAAGAGATAAAATACTTTGTTGCGGTAATTTCCAGACACAACTCCCCGCCACCAGCCCATTTGGCTCTGACTTTTACTTTGTTAGTTGATTGCTACTATTATTCTTGTTGTTGTCGTTGTTGTCATTGCAGCAGTAAGCTGAAATTGGTATACATACATTTCTTATATGGCAAACCTCAATGGCACATCTTACTCACACAACTAACCACGAAGCTGTTGTTGACCGAGAACAATAAAAGCTCTGGTGTTCTGCGTCCCAAAATCTTTATATCACTATTACTTTTACGTCTTGCTATGATGGCTCGTGGAATCTCGAATCAATTTTTTTTTTTTTTGGTTATTCATTTACTCCTATTGGAGTAAGATCTTGGCCCATAAGCCACGGGAATTATAAAGCCATCAATAACTATGGGTTCTTCTTTAATCATCAAAATACGACAGTACTACTTTAATTTTTAAAATTCACTAATGACCAAGGGTGCGACTGTTCCTCGCAGAGTCAGCAGAGCAGTGGTCTCGTATCTATGTATTTAATTAAAAAGCAGCCAAACCTGAAAAGTCGTGGAAGAAAGTGGAACAATGTTGCCGGCAACGAAGTAGAGCGCACGACTAGGAGCCTAATGTGAGTTCTACTCTACGTCTTATGGTGAGATGACCGCGAATCCACACGACGTAACTCGATTTGGCAACGGGTGGAGAGTTGCATTCGAGTAAATTATATTCGTATGCAAATCATGTCGATTTCAGTTCATACGATTTTCCCTTGTGCCAAAGGAAAGGACGTTCTGCTAATTCAAACATTTTCAAAGGGTTTGTTCAGATTTTGAAAAGATTCAAATTGATAGACTCAGATTTTGTTCCTCTGTTTTTGGTTTCCGTATTTTTTCAACTTTATTTTCAAATTTCTTTTAATTGCTTTTCCGCATTTCTTACGAAACAGAGTACAACGCTTATAATGCGCCCATTCGTCATGTCAAAAGGATCCTGATTCATGAGCGGCTGTCTTTGCGTTCGAGTTAATAAAAATCGGCTTAGGCAAGGTTTCAAGGCACCGTTTGTGCATTGCAAAGAGCATTGCTTCTTGCGGCCCAGAAGACGGTAAATCTGATATGCCCTCGGTTCATTCGCTTCCGTTACTCCCAAATCGTCTGTGGTCAGAAAGTCAAGTTAGCCAGAACTGAACTGGGTCTGGTTATGACCAGCTTTGCCGTGGTTAGGCAGAACGACAAAGGGTTAAGCATAATTGAAATCACACAACAGCAGCAGCCACAACACCGGGAGCAAATTATAATAGAAAACAAATTGCGCCGCGGTTCTCAGTACCTTCATACCATACTGCTGCTACTTTTCCTGTTGCTTCCGTTCAACGAAATCAGAGTTTCGGCAGGCATCAGCAGAGACACTTTCCAAGCAACCACCAACTTCAACTTCAACTTCAACTTCAACTTCAACTACAGCTGTAGCCGCCAAGCCCAGGCACTCTCTGCTCTGTATTGCTTTAGCAGCTTGTCCGCCCGTGTCACGGCACCTGCTGCAGCCGCTGCCGACGCTGCCACGGGAAGCCGAGCAGCGTCAGCGACGAAACAAGCAGCAGCCAACACTTCGACGTCCCGCAAAATTGTCCTCGTCCATTGCAGCAGGCCGCCACACTCCCTCAACAATGAAACCAATGACAATAACTTTTACAGCAACATTGTCGCAGACAGTGTTGCACGCCTCGTGCTCGCCTGCAGCGCTTGCATGCTAGCCATTAACCTGGACGAGTTGCTTGCCCTCGCCCTGTGCAGATTGCTGCACGCTGCCCGCGCTTGTGGCGTGTTGACCCGCAGTTATTGCGACCACTTCTGGAGAGTGTGCCGGAAGCTATCAAGCCAGACGGAGCAGGGCCCGACAACTCTGCCTGCGCACACAGCAACATCTGCAGCAGCAGCGTCCGCTGTTTTCCTTTTCGTCTGCAATGTAATGTTAATGCAAGCAACAACAATGACCGAGCAGGAGTCAAAGACGGCGTTCAAAAGTCAAGTATTCGTTTTAATGTGGTTTGTGCAATTGGTGCAGCGTCGCTTGAGCCAGCATCAAGTTCGGAGTCAAAGGCAGCAGCTGAGCCAGACCGCTTACACTCAGCAACAATTACAGCGAGAGCAACAGCAACAGCAACAGAGTTTTCAGTTGCAGCAAAACCGGGCCGTTTGTTCGAACTCTTGCGGCAACATGTACCAGAAGGAAACGTGCCCGGCTAAGACGCAAACGCAACGACAACAGCTGCAGCAAAAACAAGCGTTGCTGGACGTTTACAAATTGCTGCTGCTGCAGCATCGTCGGTCTGTGTTTTCAACGCTGCTCGTTGTTGGCGACCAACAAAAGTTTAGCGGCAGCGCGGTGGCGTCTGCAGCCAAAACAACAACACTAAGCGCAACGAGAACGGAATCGACAACGACCGCGTCAGCCTGCCTCATGGTGCACTCTTCCTGCAAACGAAGCAGACGCTTTCGCCATCGCGGCAGACGCAAGCTGCAATGGGTTGGCGGCAGCATGGCGCGTACGTCAGTGCGCCTGAATATTTGGCAAGAGTGGCTCTCCAGGCGACAGCAACCGAAGCCTGATACCGCAACGAAGGCAGGCCAAATTGCTTCTGACGCAACTATTGCTGACGATGGTTCCGCTGGCAGCAACAAGCCACCAGACAAAGAGAGAAGGCTCTGCCGCCGCAACTGGATCGGAAGCTTCTGCTGCTGCTGCGGTTGCCTCTGCAATTGCCGCTGCTGCTGCGTTGGTGAGGGCCAGGACAACAATCATTGTGGCGCTGGCAACAACAACACCCACACAAACAAAAACGACAGCAACAACAAATACGGAAATAAGGAGAAGGTTCAGTGCTCGCATTATTCTAGTGCTTGCTTTGAGTGCTGCTGCTGTTGCTGTTGTTGTTGTCACTATTGCTGCTGCTGCTGTTATTGCTGTTGCTGCGCCTATTGCTATTGCTGCTGTTGTTGCCTATGTTACTGCTGCTACCAACAGCAGCCGGGATCTGCCCCTAGCGGAGATCGCAGCAGAAGCAGCAAGGGCGCGAGAGCCGACGACACCAAGGACGCTGGCAACAACGATGGATTCAAGCAGCAACAGAATGCCGAGAGCGACACAGCCCATCAACAAAGCACGCGTAAACAGAAGCAAAAACAACAGCGCCAGCAAAGCCACAACAGAAGCAAGGAATACTATCAGCAGCAACACAAACGGCAGCGCCAGCAGCATCTGTCCTACCAACAGCACAACTGCTACCATCGCCGAAGACGTCGCCACTTTTGCGTCAGCTACACCAGCTTGCGCTCTTGTTGTTGCTGTTTTTTTAAGTGGATCTGCTGGCGACATCACAGCTACCCACAGACGAGCCCCGAAAGCCCAACAACGATTGCAGGAGCAGCAACAGCAGCTTCCTGCACACAGAGTCCTGGTCAGACTTGCCGTCGAAGAGGCTTCCGCGAGCTGCGGCTGGCCTCCCAAAACTTCCAAAGCCACTTTAAGACACTGTACCTACTAGTAGTAACCACAGAACTGCGACTGCATGACTCCAAGCAACTAAGAGTTGGCGACAAAGCAGTTGTTGGCGATTGTGCATTGAAAGAAAGCAACAGTCGAAATAGTTTTAAAAGACGCCTCTATCCTCCCGAGGCGAGAAATTCTGCTATTAAGCAGCAGCAGAAGGAGAATCAGCAACAGCAGCAGCAGCAGCAGCAGCAGCAGCAGCACTTGGGGAAGGACTCGACGCAGCCAGCAGCTCAACAGACACGAGCTGCAACAAAGGATGTCAGGAGTACAGATGCGTACAGAACAATCACAACTAACACGACAATAACAACCACAGCAACAGCGTCATTAGTTGCCACAACAACAACCACAACAACTGCTATGCGAATAAAGGCAGCAACGACAGCAGCAACACGCCTGCTGAAGGGCGAGAGGAGCGACGTGATCGTCGCAACGCTGCGCTTGCAAAGACTCTTGTTTCGGCCGCACTGGATGTGGTTCATAATTGGCCTTGTCTGGCTGGAGGTTCCGATGCTGGTGCAGGGAAGCAGCAACAACACCTCAGCCGCGACGAGATACTCTGCCGCCTACAACAGCCACAACTGCGTCAGCAACAACAGCACCAACTGCACTCACACAGCGATCATCCAGGTGTTGCTGTCGCACAGCAGGTTTGAGGTGCCGTCGGCCGGAAAAGGTGAAGGGGCCCAGCAGCGCCTGCCGCGACACGCGTCGAGCGATAGCAGTACTTCGTTGACGCATTGGATAATTTCACGTGAAGAAGGCAAGTGCCGCATCGCATATATCTAAATTGTGCCTTTTATTCCCGGATAGCGCTAACGGTTATTGAAATCCTAATATCTTAGTACTTATGTACATGCGCTCTCCTTATTTTCTTCCCTTCTATGCTCTTTTATCCTTTCTGGTCTTTAGAAAATCGCAAACAAACTGACGCCGTCCGCTTGGAGTCCATCAAGCGCCAAATCCTTTCCAAACTCGGCCTGAAGAGCAAGCCGAATGTTACTCATCCGCTGCCCAAGCAGTTCATTTGGGACACCATCTATCGCGCCGACGGCATTAGCAGTGTCGCCGACTTCGACTTCAATGACAATCATCGCGAGCGCGAGGTCGTGAGCAGCAAGGCCTCGAAACTGATCAAGTACGCTGTAGCAGTGCGGCAAGCTAACAGTCGCGCAACGCGCGCGGGCGGGCCCGGCCATCTAATCAACTTTATTGATACCGGAGACGGAGACAATGATGTGGTGGATGAGATATTCTTGGAAGGGGCAGGGAATACAGAAAACACGTACGCTGACGACGACGATCGTGCTATGTTTCAAAACGAGCACTTTCAGCTGCGGCAAACTGAAGCCGATCAGCCGCAACTCAAGTTCAGACAAACCGTAAGCAAGGTCTCGCCAATAACCACACCGGCCAGAAGTGCCCTCGGTCAGGGCAATGAGCCTGCTGGACCAGAGGCCTCCTCAGCTCCGAAACAACGCACAACCAGCCACGGCGATCACCCCGCGATGGCGTCCTTGTCGTCGCCCACAGAAAACGACATCTACGAGGCGGACGATTTCTTCGGCAGCACGCAAGAAATTATCACCTTCGCCGAAAGAGGTAAGTGCAAAATAAACTTGAAGATTGACGCTAGAGCACATACGAGCTCCATTTTGTAAGTTGGAGCCAGTAATTGTCTGGAGGGCCTTAAATAAGAGACGGGGGAGGGGGAGAGCGCTAGAGAAAGGCCAAAGTTTATGTAGTTTATTATAATACAATGAATTAGACAAGTAATTATTTCGGAGGACATACGTCTCCACGTGAAGATCAGACTCGATCGATAAGCCCGATCTGCTCCCGTATAAACGCTTCCGCTGCAAGGAGGTCACAGAAGTATTCCCAGTCAGCTCGTCTGGGCGTGAGTGTCTGTACATGCGTCTGTTTATGCGACGAATAGCTCTGGTAGTCATTAGGAAGGTCTCAATTGACTTGATTCAATTGAAAGATACTCGCACGGAGTAATTACTCGCAGCCAGGCTTGAGAACCGTGCACAGAACGCACTTCGTTCTCCTTACGCTGCACTCTCGTCTGCGTGTGAGTGCGACGGAAGTGTGTGCGACACACTCCCACTAGTGTCGGTTGTCGGACGCTCCCAATAGAACGCAATGAATTGACGGACGCAGCGGCGCTCTTCGTTTCAAGATGGCATCAATTTCACCCACCCGTTTGTGCATTTGTGTGATTTCTGAGGCAGTAAGGCCGAGAGTGTGTCGAGTGCGACAGATGCGACGGATGCGACGGATGCGACAATTCGAATTGTATTGCGTTAGCTAAAGAACCAACTGGCTGTGTCTGGGCACCTGAGGCGGTGCTAACACCTCGTTAGCATGTCCCAGCGATTTCTCGGAGATTTAATGTGCGTAAAAGACTTCTTCTCGTTGAGTCAAAGCAAATTGGTATTTTCGCATTTAAACCGTGTAAACGACACTTGCTGCGTTTCGAAACGTTACACTTTGCTTAATGCTAAACGCTTTGCAGCCCGACCAAAAGATTGAAGAGCACGCAGAAAGGTGTGCCGATTGGAGGACGAAAGGGCGGGAGGGGGCATGGGCGGAGAGGCGACCGGTCGGACGCCCAGGCACACTAAACAAAACAAAACAAAACAAGCAGACGACTATCTCACGAGTGCGACAACACAAAAAACTACGAAGCTGCTGCACAGACAAAATGCGCATACACGCACACACTCTGATATGCACACGACGCGTCGTACCGTGGAGCTGGTCGCACTTATCGGTGAACTGAGTGGCCTCGTTTTCGTCTACCACGGAGTCACCGATTCGTGTACCAGATTTGTGGCAGTGACTTCAGGGTCCCTGACACTTTATTGAGAAACATACTGTGCACATTTTAGGCGGCTTGTTTGAGGAATAACTTAAGTAAACAACCCACCTGGAGCCTTTAGGGATTAATGCTTTAGGCGTGCTTAGGTAGCTGCTGTCGTCCGTTTACAATCTCGCGCGCGAAGAAACAAGAGCGGCAACTAGATTTGCATTTGGAGAATGCAAAGACATTAGTTCGAAACCTGTAGAGCTGGTTTCAGTCTGAGAGCGGCAGCAGCTCTCTGAGCCTATATTTGATTCTCTCTGCACCCCGCCTCAAACCCTGGCTCGATCTTCTCTTTGATAATAATTGATAATTGATAGAGTGCGCGAGTAGGTACATCCCTTTCTTCTTCGATTAGTCCCAGTTATTTCAATCAAACATAGCCTAAATTATCGATCCTTCCTAGAGACGAAGTTAAAGATGACCACCCTTGCCCTAATGCAGCAAGGGCAAAATTAAAATATAGGGCCACACATTTTTTCCATCGAATACGCCCACATACTGCTTCCAAGAGATTACATTTTTGTACTCATCATCGCCGTGAAATTTGCCCACTGTAAAGAATGTCTGCTGCCTATCGGCAAGCATAATGCGATAGCTTTGTTGTGTGTGCGTGTGGGACATGGGCGCGGGTAAGTGTCACCGCCTCCCACCCAACACCAGCTGCCTAACATCTTCCACTCTCCAGCCACGGCCCTCCCTACGACAATTAAAATTTACGAAGCACGTTAAAAACTAAATTAAATCCCATTGAGACAGGCCGGGCAGATAGACAGACAGCCGGGGCAGACAGGGCAGACGGCCGGACGGCCGGACGGATAGGTCGACGAGCAGCCAGCCACCCTGGCAAGAGTTTCGAACCCCTTTTTGCGACGTTTCTTTTCTTTTGGATTTAATTCAATGAAAGCAGAATGAGCAAGAGAGCACAGCGGCTCCCAGTGGGCGGCGGGTGGTGCGCTGCGCCGCGTGCAGCACGGAAAATAGAAAACAGGAAAAATTGTAACCTCTAAAAGGTTTCCGTAGATAGCTCTTAATCCTGTTGACTGACGACGCATCGCATTGTGCTGAGGTGCGAAACAAGAGCTCCACCGACAGCAAACACTGAAGTCATTAGCGCACCATCGTCGCTGTCGCTGTCGTTGTCGTTGTCGTTGTCGTCGACGCCGTAGCCGCCTGTCTAGCCTATATTGGGTATGATGATGTTTGCGTTGTTGCGGTTGTTGTCGTTGTTGTTGTTGTTGACGTTGGTATTGGTGTTACCTTTGGTAGCAGCCGTGGCTGTTTTTGTTTCTGTTATAGCTGTTGTTGTTATCGTGGTTGACGTTGTTATTGTTGTTGTTGTTATTGTTGTTTGGAAAAGTGCACTCCGGCCACCTCTTCTCGAAAGCTCTCCTCCTCAGGTAGAGATGTTTCACGGTTTCATACTTGGCTGAATGCAATAAAAGAGCCCGAAACAGGCAATCCAGAGACCACCAGACTAGACGAGCCCAGACTGGAAGAAGTGCGACGAGTCTTGAAGTGAACGCTGCGACACGTCTTTCGTTGGCCGGAGACCATCCCAAGACAAGGCAAAATCAATTTGGTTTGAATTTCGCGAAAATAAGACAAGTAAGAGCGTTTACTTTGGCCTGGCCGAAGCTATGCTCATGCTCATGCATGATAAAAAGTGGGCGGGAGACGCCCACTTACAGATAGTAAATTCTGACAATGCTCTTTTCAACAAGCACTTCATTATATAGTATGGTATAACAGTGGACGTGTCACGCCCATTTTTGATGCGATGACTCTCACTAGCACGGTAAACGCGGCACTGAAATTTCTGCTTCATATCCGGACTACAAGCTGAGAAATGCAGCTCTCAAATTGCTATAAAAATTAGGCGTGGCACTGGTGCGATTTCTTCATTTTTAACACCAAACAGCCTCTATTCCTGCTCCCGCAATGGCGATTTCGACAGACAGACGGACGGACAGAGCTAAATCGACTCCGGAGGTGACTCTGAGCCAGAATAAATATACTTTTCTATACCTGCCACGCCCACTTGAATGCGTTACAAACGGAAGCACAAAGTGAATATAGATTATATATAGCTAAAATATGGGCCCGGGTTTTAGAATTCTTTGTAAAATGGAAGAACCTAACATGCATGCCATTTTGAAGCAAAGAGAGAGAGAGAGAGAGCGTGAGAGCGAGACAGAGCGAGAAAAATGCTTAAACTATTTTATTTCACATGATTTTTTCTTAGTTCACGATTTGAACATCTCGTTCTTTCGTTCGCAACTCTTGCAGGTGAGATGTATAAAAAACACCGATTGGTTGAGTTCTCCTTCCCAACCCATGAGTTTCCCGAACAACGGCTGCATATCCGGCATGCCGAAATACACATCCGCATCGAAAGGGTCCCGAGATCACTGATGGGAGACTCCGTGCGCCATTCGCGCAACACGAAGCTGAAGCTTTGGATCTTTCAACTCCTGGACGGCGACTACACACAGCAGGTAAGTGGGCTTGGGACAACGGGGGCGGTCGTTCGCCACAGATCGTAGACTACTGTCGCTTAGCGCAACAACGCGAACACGATATTGAGTGCCTGCATTTCCATCACAATCTAGGGCTTCGATCAAGTGGCTCGTTTCTGCACGTCCTTGGACGTGAAGCCGCACGCGCTGGGCTGGCAAAAGCTAGACCTCACGGAGACAGTGCGCTTTTGGTACGAGCGCTCGACGCCAGGCGAAAAGCTGCGCTTACTCATCGACTGTACGGGCTGTGGGCAGCATTTGTTGCTGCATCTGTTCGACGTATACAATCGAACGCACGTGCCGAAGCAGCACAAACAGCATCAACAACACAGTCGCCATCACAAGCGCCAGCAACAATGGCAGCATGGTAAAGGTCACTACTTGCGGCTGAAGCAGCTGCGATCCACGCCACTCTCCTACAATGCCGAAGGATTAAAGTCTGGTGCTAATGTTCATGCGTCGGCTACGGCGGCGGCAGCGGCGGCGGCGGCGGCGAAGCCAAGCTTCCTGAACACAAACAAGTACGCGAGTGACAGCGAAAACAATGACTTTCGGCGGCTGCGACAACAACAACAACAACAACAACAACAAGAGCCCACACAGCAGCAACAAAAAGTGCTCAAGAACTACAAACACAGGCTGCCTTTCATTAGCGACAATCAGCACAGCAGCAACGCATACCTCCAACCCTTGCAGCTCCAGTATCAGTTCCAGCAGCAGCAGCAGCATTGGCCGAAGCAAAAGCCAATTTTGTCCTCAAAACTGGAGGATCATCTGAACCCGAACCGGCCCTTCTTGGTGTTGCACACAGAGCCCAAGCGAGCACGGCGTGTGCGACGCCGCGTCATCGACTGCGCTGGTGCCTTGCACGGCCAGTGCTGCAAGGAATCCTTTTACGTGTCCTTCAAGGCGCTCGGCTGGGATGACTGGATCATAGCGCCGCGCGGATACTTCGCCAACTATTGCCGTGGCGATTGCAGCGGCCCCTACCGCACGCCCGACACCTTCCAGACATTCCACGCTCACTTCATCGAGGAGTACCGCAAGCTGGGCCTGCTCAACGGCATGCAGCCGTGCTGCGCGCCCGTCAAGTTCTCCAGCATGTCACTTATTTACTACGGCGACGACGGCATCATCAAGCGCGACCTGCCCAAGATGGTGGTGGACGAGTGCGGGTGCCCCTAAAAACACACACATACACATACGCAGGCTGGCAACGGCTCCACGTCAACCCGTCCCTTGCACAAAACAACGCCTAACGCCATGAAAGAAAATCCGAAGTAAGATTTGGACAACGCTTTTTGTGGTTACGCTATCCGCAGACGTTATCCACAATCGTCGCGCTTAAACGATCGGGCGACAAGAGCATGAAACCGAAAACCAGTGCCTAAGCAGACAAACCGTTTTGCATGACGCCAATGCAAAATGCAATAAAACAAAACAGGAAACAGTAGAAAACTGAAAACAGTGCATTATTTTTGTAGCTTTGTAAGTGTAGCAAAAAAAAACCGGTCGGAACGTCGTTTGACACAGAAGGGTGAAGCATTCTCTTGAAAGTAATTCCTCGTGCTTATTGCGCAGCGGAGTCGACGGTGTTTCGTCGGTTTATTTCCCTCCTTTCTGCTGAGCACGACCAGACAATAGCAGACGAGCAGAGTGGCAACGCAGTGACACTGGCGGGCCAGACTGGGATCGGGACGCGACGCAGTGTGGGGCTGGCTGGTGGGCAGGCGGTGGGTGGCCGGCAGAAGTGGGTTCAGTGCATATGAGTTCGGAACCAACAAGAACAAAACAACTGGCAGGCAAAAACAACTAAATGGTAGCTGCATTCGAACATACACACACTGACATCAACACCTCACAAAAATGGTCGACACACAACCCGTTTGCAGTGAGTGCTGTGCGTACGTACGCACTGAGAGCAAATCGCGATTGGCAACGAAGTGGGTGCAAGCAGATTTCAACACCGTCCGAGCGAGCCGAAATCGGAACGCCTACAAAATGTTACTCATACGCCGCACAAACGAATTCAGACGGTGCTTATCTGACAATCCACTCGTTGCGAGACACTTCGACGAAGTATTTGTTTGGGTGGGTGGAAGATTCGCTTCCTTCAGCGGCGGAGGTGCGGCGCAAAAGACTTTCGCGTGCGGGTTTCAAACTCTTCTTTTCTGCTTTCAACTCGCTTGCCTGCCATTCCTTGTACACCATGGGTCACGATGGTCATGCAGTAACACCAGTCACACGAGCCAATGTCATCGAGCTCTAGTCTGTCAATCGTTACGAACAGTGTCGAACACTCGACACAAAGTTGATAAAGTAGCTCCATGGACTCTCGCGGTTAGTGGCATCAATTTAGGTATAAAATTTAAGAATGTTGATTGTGAATGTGGTGGTTCGGCTTAGTTTTATTCACTGGAAAAATACGATATTCAGTAGATCTGTAACCAAACTTGCTCCGACAGCAGCCACTCTGCCCGCCCATTCAGCTGCAGCCGGTGAGGCTGGCGTGAATGCAACCCACGATAATACAATTCTCGGCTAGAGCAATATCTGCATGGACCTGCCCGCCCATCTGACGTCAGACTTGCTAGCCCTCTGGTGGGCACAAGCGAGGG